>JACEGR010000923.1:0-203485 GCA_014170235.1 Listronotus bonariensis | reverse complement strand
CGATATCCCAATACCTGTTTGCTCAACCAGTATATCATTAAAATAAATCTTAATTTATATTTTATTGGTACATGGTTATATGGCAGGAAAATTAAAAGTTAATATTTTGTTTCCGCTTCATTTCCAATATTTAATTCTTCTTAAAAGACACGTGATTGGCTCGTTTAAAAAGCGTTCATAAGATACGAAATTGTTTTCATTTAAAAATACTATGCTCTGTCTCCATTATCTTGAAGATGAATACGATCTAAAATGCGTTTATTTTTAAGAGTTTGTTTTTATTTTTACTACAGTTACTAGTTCTTTATAAGCGGAAACTAGAAATACTGGAAAATAAAACATTGAATCTAGTTGCGAACGATGTTGCAATTATTTGCAGTAAATTGGTTACCTCTAGCAGCATCGCTATTTAGATAGAGAAATTTTATTTATTTTTATTTAAGCAAACAAGAATAAGGAATTTTCAAATCTTTGTTATATTTTACAGGATAACACATTAAAGATTTTTTAATTAAATTTATGATTGTCCGTGTAAAATTTATTTTTTTATGTACGATTTTTATCAACTAAACTATATATTTTTAAAATGTGTCTTGCAACAAGCTAAAAGACAAACAAAATGTTAGATTTGATATAGATTTGCTAAAAATAATTCGGAAACTATCTTTTGTATTTGGGCTTATTCTCCTTGCAGTAAGCTAATATTTTTTGTAATAATAAGCTGCTACTTTTTGCTTGTTGCTATAAAATAAAATTTTTAGTTACGAGAGGTTTAGAAAACCAAGTAACATGAAAATTTAACTTCCTTTAACAAAATTTATTATCTTAGATGCTATTGTTATTTAAGCATTTTGCTTAAGAGGTAAGTATGTCAATTTTTTATAATATTAAAAATATATTTAGAATTAAAAATGACATTGAAATACGCAACTTGTTCATAAAAAAATGCAATTACAAGCGTGTCTGTACCTTTTTGCTTTTTTGACAGTTCTTATTTCTTATTTACATATTAAATTTCAAAATAAGTATGCACTACCTTAAATACCGTTAATACATAAAAAAGTTTTTCTTGAAAATTAACAATTTTTCATATTTGAATTTAATTTTTAAACCTTAATATCTTTTCTTTGAATAAATTTTTGATATTATAAAAAATAGAGGTACTATCCTGTACACTAACACCGCAAAAAATTAATATCTAATGATTTTAGATTTTAAAGCATGCAGAACTTTTTTCGTAAAATTAACAATAAAAAGTTTTCCTTACATATATGTTACGCACAAATATCGAAAACGCTTATTGAGCGAAAATAACGCACACTACGCGTTATGGACGAAGGTAAATGATCAAACACCGAAATTAAATAGTTTTTCGTTTTATGGTCGTGAATTCATGACCGCATCGCGTTGTGTTCATTTTAGAAGCAACCACAACGCGTTCTGTTCGTTTGAAGAACGACCATAAAACTATAAATTATTTACTAAAAGAGACCACATACTTAAACACCTCAAAATATAGTGAAAGCGTCGTATATTTTGAAAATAAATACCTAACTTAAGATTTAGTTAACATAAGACAGAATATAGTTAAAAAAGTTGGAAATATTCTTAAACATGAAAATAATAGGTACTTCGTAATTTTAAACAAGTAAACAACTAGGAAAAAATATTAGTTTTAAACAACTAAAATAAGTAATTTTTCTCTAAAATAGATAAACGACGTAATTGTAGATTGAACCACAATGTAACAAATTATTTGTTCTTACAAGAGCTATTGTTGTGGCACTTGGAGTTGCATAATACTTGCTTAGAACGGCAATGGCATTTATTAGTGTTACAACAACGCTTATAATGACATAACACAAATCCTTGTTTGGAGCCTAAAGATAAAGCTGAAGCTTTTCTTAAAGTTAATGAATTGCTTGGGAGATCCGATTGATCAATAAAGTTGGAATCAGCAAAAAAAACTCATTTCGACCATACATTCGCTCCAGTACACCGTCTTTAGTGCCTAGTTGGTACATACCAGACTCATGTACACTTAAAACTAGGCGCTAGCCTGTCTCTGTCAAAATCTGGGATTTAAAACGACTTACTCTGCTTGAAGTCAAACTAACAACTTAAGTACAAACGTGAAATAGTGCACCGCATTAAGGAAACTAGTTAAGACAGGAAGAATCCGGTGTTCGGTTGATTTAAACCATCGACTTCGCGTTGTGGTCGCTTCTAAAATGACCACGACGCGTTGCAGTCATAGGTTCACGACCATAAAACGGAAACTTATTTAGTTTCGGTGTTTGGTCATTTATCTTCATCCATAATGCGTTGTGTGCGTTATTTCCGCTCATTGAGCGTTTTCGATATTTGTGCGTAACATATATATGGTGCGAACTTAAGTAGACACGGTGTTTATGAGGTGCTTCAAATCAAAACGCATTTTGTGATAAAACACAATTTTAAAGGTATTTCACACATTTTACTACGCGTCTCATTTTTTATGCTTAAAAGTTTTTCAATTAAAATCTAAATAAATGTATAATATACAGGCTGTTACAACTTCGAGGGTACCAGTAGTATCTCGTGGACGGCAAAAGATAAAGGGTTAGTTAAACTGGAACAAAGTGAGGCATTTTTATGCTTAACAAACGTTATAAAAATTTAAACATTTTAAGCCGTTCCGAAGTTATCCGGGCCTATAAAACGAGGTGCTATACCCTCCTCCCCTTTATATTGAAAAAAAATTGCTAGTGCCCCTCTCGCACCAGCAATTCTTTTTTTTGCAGTTTGACCCCTAGTTTTGACTTCAGATTTGTATTTAGCGGGAAAAAAACGTGAAAAAATGTTTGTCCAATACCCAGCACAGACCACTTTTTTTATTTTGTGGACCTGTGTTCTTGTTGCTCCTTAGTTGATATATTAAAAAAAATAGTAGTGATAAATAAAATGAATGCATACTTACCTTAAAATAAAAAAATTCTAGAACTTTTGGATCAAGTACAAAATTAAAATCAAAATTTTTAATGGCAAATAATTGGATTATGGTTTTTCGGTCCTAAGAGTCGCACAAATGCAAAGTGAGTTGTGTCGTTGGATTTAGAAATAAAACTTGAGTTTATTAAATTTAAAACCAAATATTTCGCCCTTTAAAAAACAGTTGATGATGGCGGCTTAAAAGCGAAACGTCGGATCTCATATTTAATGAAATCATTTTTATAGAATGGAAAAAGTGGCAATAATGATATATATTTGTTTTAAAATATCATTTTAAATAAACTCAGAAAAAAATAAAAGCTGTTTTGCAAAATTTCGATTTTCCCAGATTATTCCGGAAAGATTGCTATTTTTAAATTGTGAGATATTCTAAAAATTGGGCTTTATTAAAAACTGCGCTTTGATTTGGAGCTCCTTAAAAAGTTATTTTTTCAACCTTTATATTTATACCTATACATATTTATATTCATTCTTATCTTAATACATTGTGTCCGTGATAAGTGTAAAGAGCATTTAAAATTAAGAGTAATTTTACAATGAAAATAGGAAAAAAACTTCATATGAACATGTGTCCTAAAAGTTTTATTTTTTAGACTAACTACTTAAAAATGTTTAACTAAGATTAGGTTTTAAAATAAAAAATATATTTAGCACAATAAATTTAAACTTTTGACATTTTGTAATACACATTTTCAAAATTTAAAAAATTTTTATTATTTGGATTTTAAAGAAATGCAACAGAATTATTGTCCTTCTTTCGTTTCTAAACACAAACAAAATGTTCGTTGTTTGATGTTATTTTTAGACCATGATATAAATTATTAAAAACTTTGCAGCATAAACTTTATTTAATAAAAAACGTAGATTAAAATTGCGTGGATTTACCACAAAAAGTTTCAAGAACTTAAAGTTGTTGAACAACCTATACAAAACAGTTAAGAGTCCTAATATTTTTTCCCCTTACTTGTAAAACATCTTATACAGTTTTTTTTATTACCGTATTACACATTAATTAAATACAAACCGCAAAAATTAAATAAATACCTCAAAAATAACGTAATATTATGTTAAACAATAAGCTGTCGTTACCAAGACGTTCAGATTGAGATAAGTTAAAACGTGGCAACATCGGACAGAGCACGGGGAATGACAGCTAGCTGATTGAAGCCACAGATAAAATTTTAGGTTACAAAGTACAAATAAAAACAAAACTTGTGGGTGTTTAGTGCAAATTTTATTTAAAATATTACATAATTAATTATGTCTTTTTGTTGCCGAAAAAACAAACCTGCAAATAACGTACTTGTAAAGTATTTTGCCGGTATTGTCGTATTTGCCGTTTCAACTCATTGTTTTGGGCGGAGTTGTTTGTAATTTAGTTTTTAGTGCATGTACGAGTAACTTATACTAAATAGGTTAATTTATTTTTACCGGTAAATAATGTGATTTTTATTCCGGAAATAACAAATTTGTAATATTATTTATAAAATCAAAACAAAGGATTTAAAAAGATCGCGTACAGTGGCGGGTATGTAATTTGACTAGCTTTGACTTTGACATTTTGGAATGAAATATTTTATTAATTAGTAGTGGTCCGCCATTTTTAACTATTTTTATTTAATTTAATTTTACGTCAGGATTCGGGATCTCAATATATTTAAGTATTTCTATAACAAACTGTATAATAAACAAATTTATATGGCAGGATGATATTAAAAATAAAGCAATATATTTTATTTTTTTTTGAATATATTATGTTGTACGTCATATGGAAAACTTTTTTATTTTTGATTTTACGAAAAAAAGTAATTCTTTGTTCAAAGTACTGGATGAAACCTAAAATACAATCATCAGATATCAAGTTGTGTCCGTCATCTAGGGGTTTTTCCAAAAAAAAAATTGCTGCTGGAGTAAAGTACCTGTATTTTTGCTAATATCGCAAATTAATATAAGGAAAAGATGTTTAGAATTAAAAACGACTTCCAAATATGCAGTATTGTTTATTTCCAAGGAAAATTGATTTTGGTTTTTTTTTCTGCGAAAATAAAAAAATAAGTTTGTACAATAGTGCTTTGTGCATTCTTCTTGTTTTAATATGAGGCTCAAAAAAAAAAGGTAAAACCTGGCAATTCTTTGGTCCTGCATAGGTTGACTTAAAATTTTAACAGAAGGTAGGGAATAGCCCAAAGATTAAAACCTATATCAAAAGGGAGAGCGCCAAAACCCTGGGGTAATTGCCACCCCCTAAGGGGAGAAATTTTTTTATTGCATTTTAACCACAGAAATTAATTAAAAGAGTAATTCTAAGCAAAAATGTTTTATTTTTTTATAATACTAATATTTGTCAAGTTATTTGCGCTTAAAGTAAACAATTTTTTGAAAAAAAAAATGACCAATACGAACTGATATACGGAGTGTTAATTGTTTGCTTTTTTTTTGTCAAATGTAAAATTTGATACATTTAAAGTCAAATCACGAGAAAATGCTGCCTTTTCGAGAAAAACTTATTAAACTGTTTTTCCAGTACATAATCAGACCTTTCTTTCCAAAACAAAAAAATCTCTAGCATAAAAATTGAGTAAGTTATGGTAGAAATAAGGTCAGTAACTAATTTTTTCTACAAAAAGTCAATAAGAACAACCCTCTAACTAGCCCCTAATTAAAGCTGACCTTTTACAGTTTTTTTTTTACATGTATAAATAATAAGTCCAACAAGTTAAACCAATTTAAAACGTCTAATTTCATAAATATTATTATAATTTTTTGATAAATGTTTATTTATAATATAGTTATCACTGAAAACAAGTTATAATTACTTTTTAAAGGCTTTCCGCTACAAACAGAACCTTTGCTAAAGTATACTTTTATATTTCTGGCTTATTTGAGCACTGTTTTTCCTCCATTAAATGCGAAATTGTTAAATATGTATAAATTAATTGAAAAAAGACATAAAAAATTTAAATTAGGTAATCCTTCTTAAATCATCCTTATAAATAGCGACCCAAGGCTGGCGTTAAGGATAAAATATTAGAAGCGTTTAACTTTATAAGGATTAGCGGATTACTAGAATCACTTAACGAATCCCAATAACATAAAACTTTGGCAACAGTTATTTTTTTTTACTTATATGCATAAATAAGTATTTTACTCTTTGGAAACAAACAAATCAACAACAGAAAATATCTAATTGCAAAGCTAGGATATTTACAAAAAAATATATTTATTTATATTATAGGGTATTTCAGATTTGCGGTTAAAAAATTTATGGGTGCATATCCTAAGTAATCACTACATAGTATAATTAAAATCCCTTTTTCAGTCTGTCTGTATGTATGCTTAGATTTTTAAAACTACTGAACGGATTTTGTGGCGTTTTTTTTTAACAGATAGAGTGATTTAAAAGAAAGATTTGTTGTATAATAATATCCAAAAACATATACAGAGTGTTTAAAAAAATAGTTTATATTCAAATACGATATTGACGTTACTAATTTCAACGGATTTGATGCGTTTTTTTAAGTAGTTAGAGTAATTTAAGAGAAAGGCTTATATGTATAATAATAAAAAGAAACATATACAGTGTTAAAAAAACAGTTTACATTTAAAATTCGATATTGACATTACTATTCTCAACGGATTTTGATGCAGTTTTGCAGATTGCAGTATGATGATTCTTGAGATATGTAATAGCATGTATATAGGGTTTACGAAAAGGTGAGGTCATAAATAAAAGGGGTGCGAGCCAAAATAATGTAAGTACTTCAAATTAAAAAAAAACGTTCTATTGCGCTTCGTTAGGGCGATATTACCAGTTATATTTGGGAAACCAAATAATTTTATGCTAATGCTTCTTTCCATAGGTAAACGGCTATTCAGTAAGTCAGAATTACCGGGTGAGACGATTGTTTTTCATTTAATCCATCATTCTGAACACAGGTGCTGAATTTGACATTTTGATTTATCTTTTGCTTTCTTTATTATTTTTGTACTAAAAAAATTAAATCGATATATTTTACCGTTCTTATATAATCGTGTTTTAAATCCGGACTTCCTTTACGCATTATTTAGACCACCCTGGTTTCTCTAATCTACACAAATTGATATTACAATTTTTTACGCTAAAATACAACGATTTAACTCAATTTGCCTTAGTTAAAAAGTAGATCGTTTGCGATATACATGGTGTCCCAGTAAAACAAAATAAATGGAAAATTTAACACCCTGTATCTTGCAAACAGGCAACCTTTTGACAAAGGTAAATTACATTAGATCGTTTTATTTTGGCCCAAAAAATTTGTGGTAGCATTTTGTACAGCTTTTTGGACGCTACCAGGTGGCCTAGATAATGCATGAATGATCGCAATGACAACCTTTTGTATGGAATAAAATGTTTAAACTGAATTATCTTAAAAACGGTTGCTCGTAGCGATACTTATCAGGTATTCTTTTTCGTGCAAAAAATATGAAAGAATTGAAATTTCATACAAAAATCATAATATACCGGGGCCCAAAAAGTTATGACACTTATTTATTATATCTTACGACATAAACATTGGCATAGTTTCATTTCCTACTCCAAAAATGTTCTAGAACTAAATTTTCTAAATAAATGTCCCTTAATAAAAAAGATATTTAAAAATAACTAAAATAAAATAAATCTTTGACATCCTGTATTTCGCCAACGATCAACTTTCTCGACTAAGGTAAATTACCCTATATTGTTGTATTTTGGTAAACAAAATTTGTGGTGGAATTTTGTACGAACTTTTTAGAGACACTCTGTATATGTGACTCTTTAAAAGTTAAATTTTGCAATGGTTTCATTTAGAACTTTTATGACCAATAATTTTGAATAAAAGAATATTACAACAATGTCATCTATACCGCGTTATTTTTAGGTTAATATATTGGTAAAATTATGTCCCAAAATGCTTCGTTTCCAAGTTACAGGGTGTTAAAGTGTTAAGAAAAAAATGCCTTTTTTGTCATAACTTTCCTGCCACTCTAGATATTATTACAAAATCTAATACACTTTTTTTGACAAAAACATTATATTTTTGCTGTAAAAATTAAAAAAAAATATCAGTGGCGTTCGAATTGATTGTTTCAAATTTAGTTGGGGATTTTTTTAAATTGAAGACTAAAAAAGACCACCTAATAACATTGTTTTTTTTTATTTTAGCATTTGTCTTTCCTATCAAAACTTAGGAGTAAAAAATTTATCTCACTTTCCAGATAACGTTGTTTTTCCTATTTAGGAATTGCTTTTTTGTTCATATTAAAAGATCACCACTTTGAAATATCAGTAAGATATTTTTGCTTACACACGTTAAAAAAACCCCATAGCCTGGGGGCCCCCTATCATTGATACGGCAGTAACTACGCCTCTAATGTCAAGTTAAAATGCTTATCTTATTGCCACTGTTAATTCTGTGAAACTTTTATTACTTTCTTTAACTTAAATATCTGAAAGGCATAATTTAGTTTGAAGTTTTTTGTTAATATGCTTTAAGCACTTTACGTATATTGAGAAAAATACCTTTATATTAATTTTCCTAATTTAAAGTGCATAAAGTATGGTAATTTTAACTGCTTAATCAAAAGTATACCTAATATACAGGCAGTTACAAATTCGAGGAACACCATTGGGTTCTCGGAAATGGTAAGAGATACAGAGGTTGGTTAAATTGGGGCAAAGTTGCACAATATTTCGTTTTAAAAATTTAAATAATTTCAGCCGTTCCGAAATTACCCAGGCCTTTAAACGAAGTGCTATACCCCCCTCCTCCTTTATATTGAAAAAATATTGCTTGCGCCCTTTGGCGCCTTTTTTGTTTTATAAAATGTTATCACTTAATTTAAAATCCGACGTTTCTTTGTGCCACCATCATTAACTTTGTTTTTTAAATGGGCGGAATATTTGGTTTTAGATTTAATAAACTCGTATTGTAATTCCAAATACAAAGAAATATCACACTTTACATTTATGCGACGTTTCAAACCAATAAACCATCATCATTTACCATTTCGCGGTACAAATAACGATTTTACCCCAAACGTTCGGGGAAATTTCCGTTTGCAGGAAAGTAGGCCTATATTTTTTTATGACGGGCTACAATAAAGTTGATAGAGGCGTTTGATTAAATTAATTGCTTTATTTTATTACGTGTAAGTAAATGTAAAGTAAATTCACCCTAATTCTTGTAGCTTGTTAGTAAAATTATGAAAAAATAAATTAATAAAAGGAATAAAAAGAAGTAGTATTAGAAAAGAATGGATGCATACTTACCTGGAATAGAAATTTTCAAAAATCGTTTGGAATAAAAACGTAATTTTTAATGGAGAAAATAGTGGATGGTGTTTTTTTTGTTCGGAATGTTGCATAAATGTAAAGTGTTATGTATATATCGTTGTATTTTAAATTAAAATACAAGTGTATTATGTTTTAAAACAAATATTCCTCCCATTAAAAAAAAAACAAAGTTGATAATGGTGGCTCGAAGACGAAACGTCGAGTTTTAAATTTAGTGATATCATTTTATAGAACAGAAAAAGTGGCGATGTTAATGCGTCGTAACTTTTAAAATATCTCTCCAAATAAACCGAGAAAACAATAAAAACTGCTTCGCAATATTTCGGTTTTTGCCGGAGAATTCCGGAACGGCTGCAAATTTTTAATTTTTTAAAACAAAATATTGTTACGCATAAAAATGCCCAACGTTGCCCGAATTTCCACCAACCCTGTATCTCTCACCGTTTTCGAGATCCTAATGGGGTTTTTGAATTTGTAACAGCCTGTATATATTTTTTAATATTTATGTTCTGTTCTGTCCTCTAAATCTACCTAATATTTTTAGTGCTGATTCTGGACATATGTACTAAAATAAGCTTAATTTTATACTACCCTTTTGACCCTCTAAATTGAGCTAATTAATATTTTATGAGCTCTGTTTTACTAAAGCTCATATACCAAATTTTAGGTTCTTAATACCCTTAAATAATTTATTTAATATATGGTCTGTAGCATAGTAATTAATTAAAGTAGTTTCAACTGAATATTTTAATAAGTTTATGTAGATAAATTTATTAATATTTTAGCTAACACACAGTTTGTTCTTAACTGTAGTAAGTTCAAGGAAGATAACTATACTGTATATGTATTTTTTTCTGGTTAATAATATTTATACTGATAACATTACTATACTAAAAATAAAAGTTGAGTAGAGTCAGAGAAGAAATATTTTTTAAGGGTATACGAGGTACATGCAAATTTACAAATTTTGCACATGGAAAAACTACCTTTATATTTATACATAAAACAAAATATTAATTGTAGAACTTGTTTCGAAATAAAATGGTATGTTAAATTTAAATAAAAACATTCTTTTTTAAATGAAACCATGTATACCCATTACATTAAACCAATTTAACTTTTGTAAATATTCTTTTGTATATTTATTTTCTAAAAAATTAAATATTGGTTATTTTTAGATTATTTAGTTTTATAAAAATCACCTATTAGAACAAATGTATATTTAAGCTATTTTTGAATTTAATTCGACCAAAATTTAAAAATGGAGTTCAGAATAATGTTTCAATTTTTTTTTCATTTTATGGAAG
The DNA here is from genome assembly GCA_014170235.1 of Listronotus bonariensis. Classification (NCBI taxonomy): domain Eukaryota; kingdom Metazoa; phylum Arthropoda; class Insecta; order Coleoptera; family Curculionidae; genus Listronotus; species Listronotus bonariensis. The sequence continues at coordinate 192,874 of JACEGR010000923.1, read as the reverse complement.
CCGCGTTTACTTTATAGTTTATTATTTTTTTAAATTATTTTTTAAAGCTTTATTGTTTTTTAGAGTATTTTTTAGTCGGTTAAGTTTTTTTTTAATGTTTATTTATCAATATCTTTTAAAATGTTTGTTTGAAATTATTTTTTAAATTTGTTTTTTCTTTATTTTATAAATAAATATATATTTTGAATACACATCAAATATACAATTTTTAAAAGGAAGGTTAAATGATCTATTATTATTTAATAAGCCACTTTTTTTTATGGTGACTTTTAAAGCTATAAATAAATATAAAATCCATTTTACTGTACAAACGTTTTTAATTAACTTAAGACTTAATTATTTAATTACTTTTATGGTAGGGGAGCACACGATGCTAAATGGGAATTTTTTTTAGCGTCATAGGGATCTATGTTATTATATAGTAAAGGGTGTAATTTATTTGATGGCTAAAAATACGGGGTATAATTCCTTAGCTTATTTTAGAAAAAGAAGTTTATACGAACATATGTTCTAAACGTTTTAACTTTTGAGATACAGGGTGTTAAAATTTTCAAAAACCAAAAAATTTCGAAAACACCTATTTTAGTAAATACTGTTATACCGGATACAAACCTTATTTAAATAGGTATTTATTATTTTTGTTACATAATTGCTAATTAAAAATTAGAAAACCTAATTTAAATAAAAAGATCCCCCAATGCTTTTATATGGTCAAAAAATATGCAATTAAGTGAATTTAATATTTGTTTTCTCTTAAACTAAACAAGATGCGGAAAAAATTAGAAAACATAAAAGAAGTATGTTTATTTGCTTAATTTAAATAAAGCACAAACATTTTACACACATTTACACAGTCAATGACGTACCGTTTTTTTTGTTGAAAATGTTCCTTCAGTTGCCTTTCTAGACGCTACTGGACCCACTAAATGTCATTAAGTTAGTGAAAAATTAACCCCTTAATGTCATTAATATTATTGACAAATTAAAACAAAATTGGCTAAAGAATAGTTAGGATGTTTATAATAATAGATTTTGATTTTGAAATTTTAAAACTGCTTATTTTAAAAGTTAAGAGGTTTAGGACATATGTTTATATGAACTTTTCTTCCTAAAATAAGCTAATAAATCATGCCTTGGATTTGAAGGCATCAATTAAATTACACCCTGTATACACGTTTTCATCGGTGGGAAAAGCGGCTTCAGATTTTTAAATATGTCAAAAAAATACTTTTGTTATTTTGGCTTGTGAAAATCGTTGGATTATATGTTTTTCGTTATCCTTGAATTATTTCCTTTAAAATACAAAAAAAAATAGCCACGATCAAGAATGTCAAGAGGACCCTTTTTTGTACAATTTTGTAGCCCTCCGCTACCTATCTTAATCTGACGCGCTCGAAAATTTCTAATGGATATATTTTTGTTTTTTAAGATCGGCCTTGTATACAAGGCACATATTTGGTGGAGGTACTTAGACAGGTACAAGGTATCCTCCATGTATATTAATCTGCGGCGTTTAGTAAATCCCAAAATCCCCGCTTGGGCTCCCCTACTATAAGTTACGGTTAAATTTTATTGTTTGCGCTTTTGACAATAGTTACTTTGTACGGAATGATCTACTTTTTCTACAGAGGCGGCGGAGGGCGTGGGCGATGTGGGCCATGCCCACGGCCTTGCGCCATAGATTTTGCATAAATGCATAAATAAAAGTAAAATAGTAAAGGGCCTCGCAGGAAAGGTAAACACCGTTATTTTTTGCTCCCCAATTTTTTCCCACGATACCATTTGTCGAGAAGGGGCCTCGCGAATATGAGGGCTTTGCAAAATGTATCTTGACCACATTAAATTTGATCTTGCACCGCCACTGTTTTTCTATACCGCACCTATACAGAGTGTTCACTAATTATAGGTACACAAAGAATAATAGCGCTACAATATTAAGATTTAACCATAGATAACCTACATTTAGATCCACAGTGGCAAGAAGCATTTTTCGGGTTTTTACGACCTTACGAAGTAATCAAATGGACGGGTGGATGAACATGCGCACTTAAAAGTCGTGGCAAAATACAAACACCGGCACTTCGTACCCTCCGTCAGCGGTCTGACCGTGACGCTTATTAGCTACCGTACTCCAAACAGAAAACCAGGACGCCGTCGATAAATTCTTTCCGACAATGCGTATACCAAACAGCAACAAAGTTTGCATTGGGCAATTCCCCATATAAATAAAGCACGGGTCTCGCTGTGCTATATGTCCGCTCCACAGCTTAACCATTGTTTGGTAGTGTATCCCAGCTCTGCAGCAAGGTCAAGAAATAGTGTGGACGCATGCTTTACTTATATGGGGGATTTCAATAAAAAGTTTGTGCTGTTTTAGTAGTTTGTTTGGTGCCATTTGCTTGGCCACAAATCCGTTTTTTCGCCTATGAAATGTAACTTTTATTTCGCGCAGGTAATACATGATAATCCATCGAGATCAGTGGATTTAACCAAACATACCTGTTTTAAAAAGTTGATGATATGTTGAGAAAGATATGTCAGAGTAAAAAAATATTTTAAAATTTTGTTAATAACCTTTAATACGTTTTGAATAATGGGAATTAAGGACATATGTGACATAAACTATTCAGATCCAATATAATTTACCCTGGGTGTGAAGGAAAGGGCTCTTTCTTCATTATACAAGATGTCTTTAAAGGGGACGGAAAAATGCTACCACAAATTCCTGATGCTAAAATAAAACGATCTAACCCAGATTAACCTTAGTTGCAAAAGTGGACGACTTGAGAGATACATGGTATCAAAAATGTATTTTGGTTTTAGTTTTTTAAAAAGAGTTTTGTTAATTACTAATGCATTGCCACACAATTTAGTAAGGTGGAGTTATTAAAAGTTAGAAATTAGAATAAGCTATCAGTTGTATTGTAAACTCTAGAAGACGATGCTATCCGCGGTATCGTGCACAAATTAAAAAAATATATCTTTTTTTTTAGTCACTTTGTATGTAACTTTCAAATACAAATTCTTATTTTTCAATAAATTTAAAAAGGTACACTTGGAAAAAGTTTTAGTACGAGATCCGAATAGGAGGCGACCTTCACCCATCTGTTTCGGATAAAAACTGTTTTATATTAAAGACTGTTTTTAAACAAAGGTATCGCCATAGGGGTTGCCTAAAGACATTTGGTCAAGTCTATATTTAATTTTAAAAAAATAACCCCAAAATTTTTGACACACCTTGTATAATGGCAACCCGTATATTTTTAAATACGTATGTATGCTAGTTATTTAAATATATACTTTTAAATAATACAGAATTTACCAAAAAATTTTTTTAAGTTTAAAATTTTAAAATTTACCACAGCTTTATTCATAAAATCCAAGAAACAAGATGTACTAATATATTAGTACTGTCATATACAATAAAAAATGAAAACTGACATTATACAGGGTCACTTAAAAAATTAAAACATACTTTTTTAATTGGTCATAGCCTTGACCTAATTTGTTTAGGCAACCCCATAGTAATACCTTGGGGGCCGTTCAAGTATTACGTAAGCACTATAGCGGGGTGGGGGTTTTAGTTATTCTTATTTTTGATGACATGGGGGAAGGGGGTCTAGATGGAGATTACGTCAGCAGCAGCTTTTTACTTTTTACACATATGGCACGCCACACATTGTCGATGCTCTAAAACGATACTCATTATTTTCGGAAATTTCCAAAAATAATAAATACGTTTAGGTACTCGCTTAGAACCAAGAATGGGAATTACTGCACGCAATGTCAAAATGTAGTTTTAAATAGATAAATCCAAGTTACACCAAAAATTGTCTAAAATATTTAAAATATCTTATGCAAGTACAAAAGTATGATATGTACAAAAGTTAGTTAAAGAAGTGTGGCGTAAATTTAAATATACAAGCAAAGTCTGAAAAGCAAATTTGATTTTGTTTCGTAGAAAATTGAAGAAGAGTTGTAATTGGTGACGAAAAATAAATCTAATCCACTAAGATTTATTTTTTCTTAGGTAAGTGTTAAAACCATTTTATGTATGAGTACTAGATCTAAGGAAACTTGGCTCTTGGGTTTAGACCATCTAAAATTTAAATCCTTTACTGACGTTCCGCCATTGATCACTCGAGGCATCTTCAGAGATCTTTACTCTGCGAGATAGGAACAATGACTTCATAAGATAGATTTATTTCTTATGATTAACTCTGTCTACTGGTCACGAAAATAAACTATTTAAATTTACATACAAAACAACAATTTAAAAACCTTGTTTTTGTGTTCCGTATATTAGGTACTTAAGATTGTTAAATCTTGTGTCAATAAAGTTTGTTTAAATAAATATTAGAGAATTATTGGAATCGGCAAATAGTGCTAGGCGCATTACGGAAAATACCTTATTTTATTACTGCTAAATCTAGGTCGGCGGTTGACGTAACAAGCTTGCAATATTTTTAGCCTACAAATATTATATTAAATGTTTTTTATAGTATTTTTTATTTATTTGCTTTGAATAGTAACTAAAGGGGATATTTCAACTACTTTAGTTCATTTTTAAGATAAAATTTAAAAACTATTTTAAACCTTAACCTCATTTGATTTTTTAAATGTCAAAATACGGCAAACGACCGACTTTATTTTAGCACAATTAAAGTCTAGCAGTAACTTTAACAAATTTTCCTCATTTTAAACCACTACTTACTGAGCATGCGTAATGCCTAAATACTGCTGAATTAATTACTGCTAGACCTCATATGTATTCCAATAATTCCCTATTATGTGCGTTAAAGTCCTTTTTTATTTATTTTTGTCCAGTGAGTTAAAAGTGGAGGGACTATACTGGTCAGAGCAGAAGCCGTGAAAGTATCTATAGAAGAGCGATATATCTCCTACAGCTCGACGACGGGCAAGAGAAGGAAGTCATTCAGTAAGTAGAGTATCATTAATCGTCGAACAGCTCTTCTTTGAATGGCATCAAGAACGCTCAGGGTTGTGGGGGATGCCATTCCCCAGACATGAAAACAATATTCCAAGGAGGGTCGAGTTTGGGACACATACAAGGTGTATAAATTGGAAGGGGAAAAATACTTTTTGGCTTGGAAAAGAAACCCAAGATTTTTGGAAGCAGCCGTGGCTATAGATAAGATTTGTTTATGCTAGTTGAGGTTGTTCTCAAATGTCATGCCCACAAGATTAAATGTGGCCTTGCTTTCCAAAATCTGGCCACTCATAAGCAATGAGTGAGTGTTTGATGATTTTTTCCGCGATAAGAAACATAATTGTGTTTAGATTTCATTAAATTGAACGAGATTTATGGCGTCCCAATCCAATATCAAGTTGAGGTCCTGTGAAAGAGATATCTGCATCGCCCTGCGTTTGCTTACGATATTTTGTCAAAAACCCATTGATATGTCAAAAACGAAAACACAGCCTTTTTTCCACGGACCACATTTTAAAGTTGATATGGGCCACAAAAAGTGGTTGGTGTGTGGTCTACTGTCGCCAGCCTTTAGTTCTGTTTTCAACAATGCTATAATTTTATCTTTTTACACGGGCTGTTTGACAACCACAATTAAACTTCGGTCGCCGTCAGTCGCCGATCCCGTTTACTAACTACAAAAGAAATGCAGCGGCTGGACGAACTATTTCTTGTGGTCGGGTCGGCCACTATCGAACCACTTTTTGTGGCCCATATTAACTTTTAAAAGTGGCCCGTGGGAACACGGTTTTAGGTATAGGACATAATACACAAAATATGTTCAGAATTTTGTTAAAAAACCAAAACCATAATGATATATAGGGTGTACCATTTAAAATAAGCATGTTAATACAAACTTCCGGTTTAACCGGAAGTCCGAGAAGCATGAAATATTTGACATATAGAGATCGTAATTATCTTAAGTATCCTTGGTAATTTCCAAAATATTTTAATAGGACCCTCACTGTGAATAACCCTGTATACGTCTTCTATTTATTAATAGTTTAGTATATGAGCTGAAAAGTTCATTCCAAATACTAAAATTGCGTTTAATACCGAAAATAAAAGGTTGCCTGATAAAATTTTAATAGGACTTTTATTGTGTATTCGTGACATTTTATTGCGGCCGCTACTACCACTAAATTTTTAATGAGGCATTATTATATGTTTCAAGGACACTTTAAGCTTAAATACCGTGGCGTTTGTAATAGAAATTAGCCGTAATGGTTGTTTGTTAGTTTTTGCATATTATAATATTAATAGCTTAAATAGCGTAACGACATTTTGGGGGTATACAGAAAACAATTTTAATGTAACACCCCCACAGACGCTCAGGTCTACCCACGGTCTACCTGATCAGAAAGAACTGTACAGTTTTATATTCAGGTAGACCTGAGTGTGTGTGGGAAAAACTTTACAGTTTTTTTAACCTGTTCAGGCGACCGAAGTAAAATCAAAAATATCCTATTTGTACCGGCCACAGACACTCAGGTCGACCGTAGAGGTTGTAAAGTTTTTTTAACCTGTTTATTTTAAAAGGCGACTAAAGCCGGCATCCTTTGTAAACTCGAGGGTGAACTGGTTTATTTGTAATTGAAAAAATACATAGTAATTGATTATGGCCACAGAATTTTTTAAACAATGCAAAACATTTTTGGGTTGTTTTTTTTATAAAAAAGATGAAATTAAAGTTAGTAATAGTCCATTTAATTACTTTATAATTATAAATATAATTTAAATGTCATGAAAAAATACCAAAATTAAATAAATGTAATATACAAGGTGTCCTATTGAATAAGAGCTTGTGTGTATGACTGTGGTTACCATACATTTTTTAATCAGATTAAAATGGACAAATAACTTTGTTTTCTCATTAATGCATTTATTGATATTTCGACTGCTTGCTACATTTTCAAACCGAAAATGTAGCAAAGCTTCAAGAATGCAGTCACAATGTTAATAAATACAGTGATATGAAATAAAGCTATTTGTCACATTTTAATTTAAAATGTACTATCACAAAGTAACGGACAACTCAGTTTAGTAACTCTTTAGTTAATATCGAAACACCTTTATTTTTGTTATGTTAAGCGGAAGGGGGAGCACTATTTTAAACTTAAATGTTTTCCAAAAAACAATAAAAGTCAAAACCAAGAGAATAGACCTCACTAGTTCTAGGTATTTTGGGGTTCTATAACGATAAATTTCATCCATTCAATTTTCGTTTGCCATTCCCCCAAGATGGGTAAAATGTAACTTATTATAAAAATCAAAATTTATATGCATTCCTACGTGGTTGGTTAAACTTAAACTGATCGTGACGAATAAAACTAATTTCGAGCACCTGGTCACGGGAAAAAAACATCACAAAATTTTTAAATGCCTAAAATAGTTCTTTTAATAGACTCTACCTATAGAGACCATTTTAATACTACTTCCTGTTTAACCGAAAGTGCTTTAAAAATTGAACTTCTTGTATGTATGATAACCCCATTGGTTTTATTATGTAAACTGGCTGTTAAAAAAGGAAAGGAGTTTTTAACAATACTTGTTTACTTGTTTCGCGGTCAACTTGAAAAACACACATTTAAAAATTATTATGTTTAAAACTACGTTATTTTTGATTTAAAATAAATCTTGTAATATTCTACATTGTTGAAAAGCTTATAAAAAGTCCTTTCAAAAATGTCATAGCCAACTATTGTTTCCATTTAAAAAATGTCAGGTAATGTTGTAGGTCAAAAAGGGACTAATAAATTAAATACCGAGTTATACCTTTCTATTAAGAAGATAATTATCTACAAGTTCCCTATTTACACTTTTTTTCTATTTCGAATATTAATTAAGCTACGGAAAAAAAATGGACAAAACGTTGTTTTCAAAATCTAGTAAGCCATGATTATTTTGAACGAAATAAAAAGCGATTTAAACTAAGCTCTAAAAAATACAATTTACGGTTTTCAAGATCACTGTACATCACAAACATCGAAAATAGCTCACCCTGTATAATACATTTTATCAAACAAGAAAAGTATTTAAAGGCCTCGATAAGAAATATTTTATTAAAAAAAAAAATCATAAAAAAACAATAAAATTAAACGAAACTATTTACATATATTGTGGCACAGCAATACCGTATTTGTCATTAAACCTATAATCATTTATTTAAATTATGTAACTTTTAATTATTATATTCTTTACCTGCTTAACTTTATTATTCATTAAAAAGAAATCTGTTCTTTGGCCGACCGGAAGAAAAAAACTGTGCAGTTAAACCTGATTGCCCCACACACGCTCAGGTCTCGGATCTACCCGAGTAGTGTTCTGGCCGACCGGAGAAAAAAACTGTGCAGTTAAAACTGTACAGTTATACCTAACTGCCCCACACACGCTCAGGTCTCAGGTCTACCTGAATAAAAAACTTTACGGTCAGGTAGACCGTGGGTAGAACCTGAGCGTCCGTGCCCAGCGTAATTACCGATTTTCACACCAAAAAGTAACGATACCATAGATGTATTAACCCAGAGTTGGGCAGAATACTGAAAATCGGTATTCGAATACGAATACGAATACCGGAAAAAGAAAGTATTCGAATACCGAATATTTGAATACTTGAAAGAAAAAAGTATTCGAATACATGAATACCAGGAATCGGTATTCGAATACTGGAAACGCCGGTATTCGAATACACAAAAAAAATATTCGTCGATTACTTTTAAAGTATTCGAATACAGAATCTCGAATACTGAGCAAAATAGTATTCTGCCAAATACCGAATACCAAACACACAAATGTATTCGAATACTATTCGAATACCGGCAAAATGTATTCTGAATACTATTCAGAATATTGAATATTCGAATACGACCCAACTCTGATTAACCGCTGAAAATTATTTTTCTAATTTAGACTAGATTCCGTATATCAAAGGGGTGACATTGCAGCTATATTGGTGGTGTTTTTACGTTACCTGGAACCTTTTCGGCCATTTTATTAAATGAAATAAGTAGTAACACTAGTGCTGCAGAAATACAGTTTATAGTGTTATTAAAATAGCCGTTTACACAACACTTTTTCATTATTATTAATTTAAAATCTTTTTCATCTTTAAATAAAAAAAAAAACATTTGAGAACACACCTTTATTACCGCAAAATAAAAAGCACAAATTCTCCTTTTCCTTGCTCGTGTCCGTAACCTCGAAATCTCTAAAGTCGAAGTTATGTCATATCCCTTTACGTTGCATATAAAATATCTCTGACATGAAACTTGGCTTCAGACAAAGACCACTATTTTATAAAAGATAAGCAAAAATAAAAAGTATTTTTGGTAAAACCAAAGATATAACTAAATTCCTATACTTAACCGTTGTACTTAACTTTACTATTTAAACACCCAAATATCTGGAAAACAAAGAAAAGGTTTTCATAACTTAAAATCAATCTAAAAAAAAATTTAGTCTCATAGTCCCTGGGCCAATAATGAAATGGACTTCATGATAAGAACACTTTTAAAACCTTTTCAGGGGTTTTTTTTTGACAAGTCTAATACGAATACTCATACCGCCATATATGGAAGCAGCGCTTTAACCCAGCCCGTCAATAACAAATGTTTCGGGTGTCGGACTGGCATGACATGCAACTTTTTAACATTGTGCCAAAAATAGTAAGGGCGAAAGTCACGAAACCGGCCTATTACGATACCCGAAACATGTGTTTGAGCCCTATGGTTTCATAACTGTAAGCCTTATAATTTTTCGCAAAATATTTAAAAATTGCATGTAAAACATTGTAATAAACTTATTTCACAGAAAGAGTGACTCGTTTGCTCATTCCGACATCCGAAACATTTGACATTGACAGGCTGGGTTAAAGCGCCGCTTTTATATATATATGGCGGTATGAATAATCGTGGCAGACTCGTCAAAAGGAACCCCTTTAAAAAGGTTTTAAAAGTGTTTTTATTATTACAGCTCTAAAAGCTATAAGTACCTAATAAGTTTAGTGTCAGAAATACAAGGGGTGAAATATCTACTATTTTTTAGATTTGGATGCCTACATTGTCAAAACTATAAAAGGTACAGACATCACATACAATGTGGTATTTTCTTTAAGCTCTTTAATATATATTTCTAATAATAATATCATATACAGAGTGTTTTATATAACAAATCTAGTTTACTATCAAACTCTTGAGGATGGCCATATTTACGAAACTATGAAAAATTGGATGTATTACCTGAAGACTTTTTTTTAAGGGTTTTATTTCATAACCGACCCAGAGACCATAAAGAAATGTCTCAATTTCTAAAATTAACTGAAATATCTGGTCATCAGTTTCCAAATGGGGGGTAAAATTAGATTCATAGCTAACAGAAGCTATTTAAAACTGTCTTACACTAAAAACCAGCATGGTATCGAAAATTTTCAGGGACTACCATTTGGTATCTCAAAACCTATTTAACGTAAACACATGAAACTACGTGAGTTTATTTATATCCATAGGGAGCTAGAAGACCATTTTTCATTGACTGACTGACTGACCAAGTATACATCAAAAATGTAACCCACTTCTAGATGACCAAGAAATAGAAATTTTAAGTCATTTTTCGTGTTAACCGTATTCATCAGAGTGGTTCAAACCGCATTTGAAATGGCAATATAAATATGAGAGTTAAATAGAGATAGGTATTCAAATGTTTTTAAAATGTTTTGAACCGTATTAGCATGAAAAAACGCCTTTAGATTCCAGCTCGGTGGTAATTATGTGTAAGTGTAGGAAAATAACCTAAAAAAAAGTTTAAAAATAGAGGGTTAGGGGGTCTTCATACAAAAAAGTTCTTTGTAAAGTAATGGAAAAACTAATTAATTCACAAATTCTTAAGTACTTAGAAAAACACAAAATTCTGCATGACAGGCAGTATGGATTTCGCCACAAAGATCTACAGCAGATCTTCTTTCCTTCGTATCACACTGCTGGAATAAGTATCTTGAGTTTCTAGGTGAGTCCCAGATCGTTGCTCTTGATATATCCAAAGCTTTTGACCAGGTCTGGCATGCCGCACTTCTTAATAAACTTCCCTCCTATGGTCTTTCAACTAAACTCTGTACTTGGCTCTCTAGTTATCCTATCTGATCGTCGTATATCAGTTATTGTGGACGGCCATTCTTCATGCTTTCACCAAGTAAATGCTGGAGTCCCTCAGGGCTCAGTTCTGGCACCAACATTGTTTCTTCTTCACATCAACGACCTTCTCTCGTCTACAACAAACTCCATTCATAGTTTCGCCGACGATAGTACCCTTCACTCCAGTTTTCAGGTTCCTAAGCCCATCACTAAACCTGACTTGAAAAACAAACGCAGAGCGATGCAGATATCTCTTTCGTAGAATCTTAATTTAATATTGGATTGGGGCGCTAAAAATCTCGTCCATTTTAATGCATCCAAAACACAATCATGTTCCTTGTCGCGAAAAGAGTCATCAAATACTCATCCTTTACTTATGAGCGGCCAAGTTTTACAGAGCAAAGACACCTTTAATCTTGTGGGCGTCACATTTGAAAGTAACCTTAACTGGCATAAACACATTGTATCTATAACCACGGCAGCTTCAAAAAGCTTGGATTTCTCTTTCGAGCCAAAAGTATTTTCCCCTTCTAATTTATACACTTTATATGTGTCCCAAATCCGACCTCCCTTGGAATATTGTTCTCATATCTGGGGCATGGCGTCCCCCACAACCCTAAGCATTCTTGATTCTATTCAAAGAAGAGCTATTCGTCTCATTAATGATCCTTCACTTACAGAAAGGCTTCCCTCTCTTGCACATCATCGAGCTGTGGACGATTTATCGCTTTTTATAGGTACTTCCATGGCTTCTGCTCTGAAGAATTGTCCAGTATAGTTCCTCCACTTACGGTTCCCAACAGAGAAACTCGTGGTTCCGCGCGTATGCATCCCTATATGGTCCAACTGGACAGGCCCCAAACTTCCCACTTTGTTCGTTCTTTTATCCCTAGAGTTTCTAGGTTGTGGAACCCGCTGCCCGCGGAGGTCTTTCCTTCCCCCAATAGTATTTAAGTCCCGTGTCAACAAACTCCCTCTTACCTCGCTTAAGACACCCACGGTACATTAGTATTTAGGCTTTTAGCCTTCGTGGTTTGTCCAAAGATAAAAAAAAAAATATAAAAATAAATTCTAAAACTAAGTAGCGCCCCTTACAAAAAACGGCGTGGGTCGTCGGCAGCATCAGATCATTTTGCCCGCACTTAGGTAATTTAGGCATAAACAGGACGCGTGTTAAAAAGGTAGCAGATGACGAATGGGCAAGGGGCACTGTTGTTTCTAACGTTTAAAAAAATGAAGACAATAGGAAAAAAGAAAGCAGCGGAAATGCAAAAAAATATTTAGTCTAAACACCTGCCCAGTTTTCTTTACAAAAAGTAATGAAATCCCACCAAAAACATCAATGTAAAAAAGGTAAGCCAATTTAAATACTAAGATATGATCTCAAATTAGGTTATATTTGACTTGACCAGTTTTTATCAGAGTCAAAAAATATTTAAATAGATTAAAAGCTAATGTAATAAAAACTGGCCAAGTCAAATCTAACCTACCGTAAGATTTCATACATATTTGGATTTTGTACAGAAACTTGGCACTCATTTAGATCTTCATTGTTTTTGTGGCGAAGCCCACAGGCAAGCATAATTTTAGTATTGAATTTGGCTAATATTTTTCACATTTTTGGTGGGATAGAATATATCAAAATTTCTGTATTTCTGCTCTATTTTAAACGGACACTTAATCACATCACGAAACCACCAGTAAACTTTTAGAAGTTTATTTTATGTATAAATTAACTAAGAGTACATTTGCATATATATTCATAGGCTCTCCAAACCCGTATTTAATAATGTCATTTCGTACAATAAACTTTTGTTTTTGAATAAAATACAACACTGTAACATATGCTGAACAGCATAAGGTATTGTGTAACATTTTGCGAATGTTGGTGGAAACTTTTGAATTCTAGCTCGAAAATTTTGACGTCGCGTTTCGGTTTTTAGTTCAGAGCTGTCTTGAACGTCGGAAAGGTTTTCATTATGATAAAAACCTTTTGGATTTTGTATGTTAATGTTAAATGTACGTCTTTCGTTTAACATTTTGTATTAAGCAGTGGCGGCGAGTACGTGGCTGCACGGGGGCCAGTGCACCCAAAGAGGTGAAATGTATAGATGCAATGCACACAAATTTTTGTTTTTTGTTTGTCCTTTAAAACTGTTTAAAACTTTCTGCTATCAGGCAAGAAGAAATGGAGTAAGTAAAATGTATGTATGAGGGACTTTTTTTGCTCTTCAACTTTTTATTAGGTAAGAATGGAATACGTAGGGGTTTGAAAACTTATTTTTGCCAAAAATAAATATGATCTTGGGTACTTTTAAGCTGTCATCACCTTTTTAATCTTTTTTTATGATCTTTAAAAATTTTTGACACATAGCACCCATATAAAATCTCAAAACTCGCCGCGCCTACTTTAAAGTACACAGTGTATCCGAAATTGATAGGAGAAGGATGTTGGAAATACCTCCTGGAGGTAAAAAAACGAATAAATAAGAAAAAAATTGGTCATTTTATTATAAACGCCATTTTAATGATGGCTGTTTCTTGTTTCTTTTTTAAGTTATTTTGAAAAAAACTAAAATTTTGCATTTTTAAATAAATGCTGTGTTTTTTTAATTTTAAACAATTTTTTAAACCTGTAATATCATTATCTGGATATTTTTTTAGGAGCAATGCATTTGTGTATTCAGATTTTAATCGTGTTTAAAATATTTTAAAAAATAGTTTTTGGAAAGAATAAAGGTAAAATTTAAAAGACTTGATCTATTGACCTTTTTACTACCTATAAACTACTAAGTTTCTATGAACCTATTTTTTTTTTTATTTGGATCTTTCTTTCAAAACACCAGAAGCAGTCAGTAAGAAGTATCGTAAAAAACGTTTTTATCAGGATATTTTTTGGACAAAAGATACAATTGCAAATGCCGTCAAAACATATTGTGGAATTACTCTTGGACACTAAAAAAGGGTATTCTAGAGGCCAAATATTTAAACAAGCTGTAGGAAAATATTTCTTTTACTTTTTGTACAAAATGTTTTTATATATAGGGGAGGTTCGGGAAGCCCTGTCTAACGGGTAACGCCGTCCAGCGTCATAATTTCTATACGCAAACTCTAATTGGCCCGATATCTATCACTCGATGCAAACATTAGAGCTAAATGCTAAATAAGCAGATTTGCAATATATCAAAATGTAGGGGATTGATTGAATTTTAGTTTGCTTTATGAAAATGTTTGTAAGGTTAAAAAAAAATCGATATCCGGTAAGACTGCCCAAAGGAGATTGCTGTGGCTAAGGTGGGACATATATTTGCCATTTAGCTGAGTAGATTTTTAAAATTTTGTTAGTAATAACAAGAATGTAATTTATAGAGAAAAGTGACCAAATATGGAATATTATCCCTAATTTGGAATACCGGCATTTCTCCTAAGAGGAAACTCACACACGCAATTAGAGGGGTTTGTCTCTTTTTTTTAATGCTCATTCGCGATTAAAAGAGGTAACATGCCAGCCCTGTAGTCGCTGTAGTAACCTTTTGTTTTATCGCTTTCTCGTAACTCTTTAAAGTATTTTAAAAATACGTATTTTTGTACAAAAAATGCAGGAAATACTGTTTTTATAACTTTTAAAAATAGTTTTGATATTTTGTTGAAGATTTTAACGGTATTTGATTTTATTAATTTTTTTAAATTAAAAAAAATATAAAAAATTAGTTTAAAGTCGTCGGAAAATCCAAATATGGACAGATCATAGTACCCAAATATGGACTATTCCATAATTGGGTTCTTTAATCATTTAAAAAGTGTTAATAGGGAAAGAAAAGAATCAGAAGACAAGAATCAAGTCAAAAAAGGACTGTTTGTCTCATAAATGAACCTTCGTTTACAGAGGAACTTCTTTCTCTCGCTCATCGTTGGCCTGTGGGGATTTATTGCTTTTTTATAAGTACTTTTATAGCTTCTGCTCTAAGGAATTGTCCAGTAACTTCCTCCACTTACGGCGGTTCCCAATACAGAAACTCGTGGTGCCGCACGTATGCATCCCTATACGGTCCAACTGGACAGGCCCCGAACTGCCCACTTTGGAGATATTTCCTTCCCCCTCGTATTTATGTCCCGTGTCAATCTCGCTTAAGACACCCACAGCGTTGGTGTGGGCTCTGGGCACAATAATTGCGCTGGATCCAGAGTCTAATGCCTGGATCTGTGATTCTTTCAAATTATTTTTGTTTCTTTCTATGTTATACCAAAGTTGCCAAAGAGTTTCTTGTTAAATTAGTTTAAATTTTAATGTTGTTTATAGTATTCTATATTTGGGTACCTATTCCATATTTGGCTACCTTTTCATTTTTTAGTTTACATAAAAAATTGATTAAAATTGATCAATGTTACTTGAATTTTTTACAAATAAAGGACAAATATGTAATTGTTAATAATTACTACAAAAAGATTTTTATTTATAATGTTTATGCAAATTATGTTTAAAAAACAAAATGGTATTCCATATTTGGTCACTTTCCTTTACCTAATATATATTTTTTAAATATAATAAAAACATTTTATTTTTATTATGTTGCGTTTTACCTTTTATCCACCTTATATTCATAACTTAAGTATTTAGAAGATTTAAATGTCTAAGATTTATAATAAGCAGCGTTATCAAGCTAACGGGCATCCCCGCCCATTTAAAGGGTCTTAAGAAAGTATAGTTTTTTACTGAAACATTCATTTATCTAAAAATTAGGCATACCTTAATATAAACAATCGATTTGAGCCATTAACATCGTTTTTAAAGAAGACCTATGTTACCGATACTTTACAATATTCCAACTTGCTTAGGTGGGAGGGCTTTCCGAACTTCCCCTATTTTTTTTAAACAAAAGTGTTACAATTAAACCTGATATGATACACAGATTCTGTTTCTGCTACACATTCATTTATTTAAAATATTTAAAATATGATTAAAATAGTTGTGTAGAAACCGAGGTAAAAATTTTCTGATCAGTGTTATTAGCAAAGAAAAAAAACACCAAGATGATTGATGATATTATCAAAATTACAAATACCAGATACAAAATTGCAATTATTGGTGCGATCCTAGAGCGACTCCTAGCAAAAAGATTTTTACCTTATAAGTTTAAAGCTCTAAACTAAAATTAACCATAGGTTTTCCACTTTTACTTTAAAGTAAAATTTATAAAGTACTTAAAAAAAATAAAAAATTATTGCTGAAACATAATAATTATTAAATTGTTATTTTAAAAAAGTAAAAAAACTTGGTAATAATTTTTTTGTAACTACTTATTTGAATAACAAAAAAAAATTCAATATCCACTTTTTGTTAAATAATTAAATTGTTAATAAATATATTATTACCTTAAAATTTTATTAAGTTAAAGTTTGATATTAAAAATAGTTTCTGTTCGTAGAATGTTAGGTAATTCTAATAATACGTTTAATATAGAATTAATGTATATATTGATTAAAGAGCACTTTTATGGGTCAAGGGGTTTAAAGGTTATTATTTTAGTAACCACTTGGGGCCAGTAAATTTACTGGGTCAACACAAGAGCTAAAATAAAGTCCTACCGGCAAATATAATATTGATATTCGATACATAACTTGTTTTACCCTGGAATTGTAGCAAGAAACACATAAAGAGCAGCAAAAAAATATTGGAAATATTACATAAAATGTATTCATAAAATAAACAATATACCGGATGACAACGAGATTACTATCCTGCAATTTGTTTTTATTAGTGCAACCGTACAGTTTTCAAATTAAGGGACGTTATATTGTATCGCCGGGTGCCAATTTTAGATATAATCGCATCTGTGTATTACTGCCGGTTTAAACGGAAGTGATATAAACTTTGGGATTTTAAATGGAACACCCTGTATATTTTTTAAAATTTGAATTCTAAAGATCATTTCTAATATAAAACCATGAATCATATTCATACCCTAACTTTTTGGTTTTGGAGAAAATGGCGCTTGAAAATGTCCAAACGACAACACAATATGCAGTTTTATGGGAAAACAAATGAACATCACAAAAATTTAAAATAATACGGTGTTCCATTAAAATTACCAGGGTTATCGTACTAAGAAGTTCAAATTTTACAGCACTTCCGGTTAAACAGGAAGTAGTATTATAATGACCTCTAAAGGTAGAGTCTTTTAAAAGAACTATTTTAGGTATTTTAAAATTTTGTGATATTCATTTGTTGTTTCCATAAAACTGCATATTGTGTTGTTTTTGACATTTTCAAACGCCATTTTTCCAAAACCAAAAATGTTAGGTTATGAATATATTTAAGGTTTTCTATCAGGAATGACCTGCAAAACTAAAATCGTACAAAATATACAGGGTGTTCCATTTAAATTACGAAAGTTTATATCACTTCCGGTTTAACAGAGAGTAATAGACAGAAGCAATTATGTCTAAAATTGGCATCTGGTGATACAATTTAACGTTCGTAATTTAAAAAACTATACGGTTGCACTGAAGAAAATAAATTGCTGGATAGTAATTTTGTTGTCACCCAGTATATCGGTTGAGCTAAATAACATAACACATAGGCAATGTAAAGAAAAAGACAATATAATTAATTACTGGCATGTAAACATGTGTGACTAATAGTGCTTGTTTGGTTATTCTGTTACTGGCGATTTACCAGTACATCTGTAGCGCACAGTCTAACGTGAATACCGGCATAAGTGACTAATAGTGCTTGTTTTGTTATTGCATTACTGGCCGTTATACCTTAACCTATTGCTTATACAGTATGCTCTGATTCGATCGATTGATCTCGAAACCTGCAGAGGTCGTTGTCGGTCTTTCCCATCTTTTTGAAGGGGTACCTCAGAGAGCCGTGACCCGCAGATATCGATTGCGTAGATTTCACCTTAAAAGATGGTGGGAGATTTTCCTACGGCGCTTTGCGAGTCTACATCTTGGTCTGTAAACTCCCGCCCCCACTCCTTCATTCATCTTGGATACTTCTATATACCAGACCAGAGAGCCACGTTCCAGTTGTGATATTTTTTCCCTTATAGTTTGGCGGCTGTGTATTGCCACTTCAAAGGGGCGTCGAAAATCACGCATCAGTGGGATTGTGTCTGTTGTGGCTTGTATACAGTAACATACTGTATAAGCAATAGCTAAAGGTAAATCGACCAGTAAAGCAACAGGAAAGGATGTACGTGAGTAATCCAATCAGAAATGTTTACATGCCTGTATTCACGGTATACAGTCTCTTTTCCATCTCATTGTCAATGTGCTATGTTATTTAGCTGATTCGGTATAATCGTATACAAGAACTTTTCTATGCACACAAATAGCAAGTAAACTATTTAAACTTGAAGATGCCAGCTCCATTTTGCAATCGTGTTAACCCTTAAACGACAACATAAAGTTTTTCATACATAAACGACAACAGGGGTCGCATACGACCCCATGAAGAATTACTGGTATTTTAAAGTTTAAACAGCAAAAATCCTATTTAATCTTTTTTGTGGAATGTTTTATAATTTAACCAATGATTTTTCACAGAAAAAGAAAATTTATATTTGCATATCTTTGTTAGATTTCCATAATTATTCTTCAAAGCATTTATTTGTGTGCGGTAAAGCATTAAGTCTTTTAATTTTGTTTTATTGGTTTGTCTTGTATATCTTTGTGCTTTTGAAACATGTATCTTATTTCTATGTAGTTTTTCGTTTGATGGAGTAACAATTTTATGCATCATGTTGTCGTTAAAATAAAATTTCCTAGCTAGCTACTCAATTTTTTGTTCCTGTAGGTTTAGGAACATGCAGAATCAATTTTTTTCCTGTCCGTGTATATTAAAAATGGTTTAGAGTGCCATCTATAGTTACTTCGTCTATTAATAATTTTGCTGTAGATGTGCTAAGGATACTTCATCATCACAATTCATTTTCAGTTGGTTCATATTGTTACAGACTTTCAAAAATGTGTTTAGGTTATAGAATTTTAGAGAGTTAGGATCATTTAATTTAGTTTGTTAATTTATTTAAATAATTTACCTTAATTTTTCCAAGTTCTTTCATCACTTTCGAAGGTTTCCGAAAACGCCTGAATTATCTATTAAGAACTTTTATGCCATCCTGTACTATGGAATTTTCACGATATTTCTCGAAGATTCTAGATCATTCTTTACTCTTCCACCATACTATAAAAGGGCGACGGGAAGCCTTCGATCAATCAGTATAAATTCGACTTTTGTGTTGTAAACTTCGAGACATTGACAAGAGTAGATTTTGTCGTTGTTGTAACCATAGTTACGTTCCATTGTTAATAAAGGTATAAAAACGAAGACACGTGTTTTTATACGAGGTGTTTTGGAACATTTGGTGTCAGAAGTGGGACGAAGTCACCCGAAGAAAGTGAAGCGGAACGAGATTACCCGAGGAAGCCGAAGTGGTTACGAAGATTGGATGCCAGTAGGAGCAAGAAAGCAGACTGAAGCTATGGAGGAAATATGTGCACTTATGAAACTAATGATAGAAAAACAAGAAGACTTTAAAAACGAAATGAAGTCCAGTTTAGAAGAAATAAAGCTTGAAATTCGAACCAGTCAAGAAGAAATGAAGCAAGAATTAAAAGAGATGATGGTGAAGATTAGAGAAAATCTAAAGGGGAATTTTATAACGGTCAAGATGAAATGATGTTGCTTGAGTTAAAACTTACCAAAGAGGATGTTAAAGAAGTGGAAGAACAAATGCAGCAGACTGTACAATTGGTTCATAGTCAGGTGCAACTAGTCCAAGATCAAGTTCAACAAGTCAAAGAGCAAATGCAACAGGAAGTTCAACAATTACAGCAGCAAATTAAAAATATTGCCAGTAAAGGGGTAGTCTCAGGATGTGGTACTCCAGCAACTGTTATGAAACCACCAACTTTTGACGGAAAGGTACCGTGGGTTACGTACCTTAGACAATTTGAAGCAGCTGCAAACGGCAACAACTGGAGCCCAACAGAAAGAGCACGAGCTCTTGTACTTGCTCTTCGAGGAAAAGCCATGGAGGTGTTAAGAAACATTCCCGAAGAAAAGTTGTCCGATTATGAATCGATTGTCATGTTTCTGGAGATGAGGTACGGCGAAACCCATCTACAAGAAGTCTATAAGGCGCAACTCCATGGACGAAGACAGAAATACAACGAAAGTCTCCAGGAGTATGAAGCAGATATTGTACATCTAATTAACCTGTCATATCCAGCCTACCCGGAAGAAATAAAACAAGAACTAGCTGTTGGCAGTTTTATTGAAGGTCTACGTGATCCAGATATGAGTCAAGCATTAAGAATGGCCAAGCTTAAGAAAATTTCTGAAGCTCTTGCTTACGCACTTCAGTTTGAAACAGCAAAGCGGACATCCAGAACTCAGGCAAGACTTGGAAGAACAAATTATCCACCAAAAGATGGCAATCCATATAATAATTTGACCAGAGTGATACAGGAGTTGCAAGAAATCATACGTAATCAACAAACTGAAAAAGACAACAGAGTTACATTTAAAAGAAGAAATATCATTCGTTGTTGGAAGTGTGGTAAAGAGGGGCATATACAGAGAAATTGCTCCAGTTTTCAGGCCTCTTCCAGTAGTGCAGAAGACTCCCAGTTCAAGGGGCGAGACCTGGCTAAGTGTTACCAAGAACCATCAACAACAACAATTAGGGTATCCCGGTTACAGAACAATGGCTCCAGTTTGGTAGTACCTGGAAATTTATGCGGTCGAGAATGTGAGATGGTACTAGATACTGGTTCTACACATACCATTGTGAGGCCAAACATCATATCCCACTGTATAATATGCCGACCTGAGAAGAATTATATTTTGGAAACTGCCAATGGTGAAGTCATACCAGTTCAAGGCATACACGAAGCTAGAATTACCCTAGGAACAACAACATTTACACACGTTGTGTTTGTTGCCGATATAATGGACGAAGTTATTCTCGGCCTTGACATTATGAAAAATCAGAAGTTTGTACTAGACCTTCCACAACGGGTACTGAGAACTAACAATGAGGAAATTGTGATGAGATTTCCAAAAAGTAAAGAAACAACAATTCGAGAAGTGGTACTTGCAGAAGATGTCATATTACGGCCAAGTTCAGAGAGCATTAATCAAGCAAGGTTTGAAGACTCAGAAGAAGGTGAAGACGTTTCGTTATACAATACGAGAAGAATCAAGGGGGTTCACCGTATACAGAAGAGTCCAGAGGCAAAGATGAAAGTAGTACATCTAGAAAGGCTAAGCCGTTATCAAGACAGTGAAGATACATGATCGAGACGATCAAAACTTGGAAGGGGGCAATGTTACAGACTTTCAAAAATGTGTTTAGGTTATAGAATTTTAGAGAGTTAGGATCATTTAATTTAGTTTGTTAATTTATTTAAATAATTTACCTTAATTTTTCCAAGTTCTTTCATCACTTTCGAAGGTTTCCGAAAACGCCTGAATTATCTATTAAGAACTTTTATGCCATCCTGTACTATGGAATTTTCACGATATTTCTCGAAGATTCTAGATCATTCTTTACTCTTCCACCATACTATAAAAGGGCGACGGGAAGCCTTCGATCAATCAGTATAAATTCGACTTTTGTGTTGTAAACTTCGAGACATTGACAAGAGTAGATTTTGTCGTTGTTGTAACCATAGTTACGTTCCATTGTTAATAAAGGTATAAAAACGAAGACACGTGTTTTTATACGAGGTGTTTTGGAACAATATACTATTTCGACTGTCTTTCCTTTTTTTCTTCATATTCTTCAAATTCACTTTCAATATCACTTAAGTCATAACTATTATTGTCAATATCCTTATTACTTTTCTTTTGTATGTCGTCTTTTAACCCCATTTAGTTCCTTTTAACTTTAATATTCTTTTTTAATAAATATGTTTTTTTATTACTCAAACAACAATAGGGATTGCCGGCGATCCCAAACATCTATAACTCAGGCAATAAACTTCTGCGGCATACGTAATTTGCTGTGGTAATAGTAACAGCCAAGCTACAAAGGTAGGCGTAGCGGAAATATTAAAATACAACTTTTGCAAGAAATATTTCTAAAATATTTTTCGGTGTGGTCATGGGCGACCCCGTGTTGTCATTTAAGGGTTAAGTACCTACTTTTAGACTAAAATTATGGCCAGAAATTTCATTTAAATCAAAAATTAATTTTTGCACTTTCATATGTGTGAACTAGACCATCGGTATGCTTACTAAGATAAATTATTAAGGAAATAGAAAAGTATAAGCCCAGGTTATAAGTAAATTTTAGTGATATTGATAAGAATTTTGTGTGTTTCTCTGTTTATTTAATATATTTTTTTGATTTACCTATTGTTATAAAAAACAATTGAATAAAACAACCAATTTATAGATAAATAATAAATATTCGTATACCAAATTTTAGTTTTCTATGTAACAAGATAAAAGAGTTATAAGCAAAAATGCCAATACCAAAGCCAATAAAATTTTTGTTTGTTGTAATTGAAAACGTCAGTGGATAAAGAGTTTATGTTACTTTTCCTTGTTTTGAGTAATTTAGATTTTAACATGTTTGGACGTAGATTTTTTGTTTGTTTATTGTTTCATGAATTTTACATAATAAATTAAATATATTTATATTTATATTTACAAAAAAATTTGACATCTTTTGAGTTTAAATGGGCAAATATCAATTTATTGCGGTACAGTATTAGAAATTAACAAAATTTCACGTAACACCTCAATTGTCTTTGTCCAACATGTTTATTACAAAAAAATATGAGTAAAAAAGTAAAACTGTTACTTAAACACGGCCTTCCTACGGCCGTTATAAGGTGCTCTAAATGTGCACAATTCAAGAACCTTAAACAAGGAATTTGCATCGAAGAAACAATTTAGCATGCAACTCGCACGGAATACTTATTTCCCTCTTGTGTGACTTACAGCACTCGCCCGCGGCTCGTGCTGAAAAAGTCGTACTCGTTCTAGGGGCTAGTCCCATAATAAACTATTTCCACTCGGTGTACTTGAGTTGCTAGACTTAGCGGCTTTACACACTAAGCCGGTTTTGACGAACAGAGAGATAAACAATTATATGAAGCCTTTGAGTTTGCCGACTTTGCGTATGAAAGGTTTCATTTGAGTCCATACACTTCGATAGCGTTGGTCCGTCGCCCGTATTTCCGTCTTTCGCTAATATGAAAAGGCAGTTACGCAGATAAAACAGATAGGTATTGTTGAATTTCTAGACTGACATAATTAAGTTGCTACACGGGGAATAATTGAGTTCCTAGACGTGACCTCATGACAGACAGGTAAACACCCAACATCACAAATTTTATTAGGCATCCCCCAAACGGCAATATATTATAACATAAAAGATGGTTTTCGGTGTTTCGTTACTTGATATTACTGGAATATTTTTTTTTTTACCGAAGACAGAGTATAGGTAGGGTATCATGGTTAGTTCTGGATATAAAACAATGATTTGTGTATTTTTTGATCTTGTTTTATGTTTTATATTATTACTTTTTAAAAATAAGTAAGAATTGCTTTATTCTTTTTCAAAAACAAAAGACCAAAAAGGTATATTTTAAGTCGCTTACTCATAAAAAAATATCTACAGAACCATGCTGCCCACTAAGACGCCACTGTAAATTAAATCGGTGTAAGGATATTTTAGATACTTTTAAAACACCTTTTTTAAAATTTAACCTTCTGTATCTTAGAAACAAAATAATTCCGGACATAGGTTCATACGAACTTTTTTATAAAATGACATAGGAATTCAACAAGTTTATATAAATTAGTAAAATAACAATAAAATATTAATTGAAGTTATTGCAACGAACAGTTTTCCAAATTCAATATTCGAAGTATTTTTTCTTCTCATGATGATTTTCAATATTGTTTAAAGAGTATTCTGATGAATGTGAACTCTGAACTACGTTATTTCTTGGCAAGGGCTGCAACATGGATTTCGAGGAAATGTTGGTCGACGATGGCTTTACAGATTCCATTATTTTATTAGATATTTGTAGTTTGTTTTTAATCGAGTCGCCAGTATACCCTTTTGCAACGGCACTGGAATTACAGCCCCCATGGCGCTTTAAAGTCAGCAAGTCACCTCCTGCATTAACTAATATTGTGGCCGATGATCGCCGAAAGCAGTGACCAGTGTAGTTTTCTGGATTCGGCAGATTCAGGAATTCAGCTATTTTTCTCGCAATACTTCCTATTTTGCTAATACCAACAACCTGTTTCGTGCATTTTCCGTTGAAATAATTAATAAAAAACTTTTTTCTGTTATATTTTGGGGACGAAGGCTAAGATATTTTTCATCACCCTTTAAACTATCGTACCGTAGTTACATAATAGCCACTTAAATTTTTTTATAAATACCCTTAAGAATTGTGCCAATTTTTTTCGTTCGTTCATAAATAGACTCAAACCGTGCATGCATAAAACAATTCACAAGGTCGGACAGTGCAGGAGTCACTCTCTTATCTTATCACCTAGCAACTCTAGTACACCCTTTCCACTAGGGTAACATAAACTTTCTTTGGTAATCTTTTCATTACCACCCGGTATATTAAAACTCATTAAAAATTAGGTAAACAAAAAGCATATTTAAAATATATTTTGCTTTAATTTAAACACTCACAAAGAATCTAATTAAATTATTGAAGAGTTCAAAATTATGAAAAGGGTTGTAATCGGACCGTTTGTTTTTTTGGATGACTACAAAAGACCCAAACGAAATGGGGTGTTGTTGGTTATATTAACTGAAAAACAAGGACTTTGTATTTTTAGCAAGGCTTTTTAATTAGGAGAAACGGAATTTGCATTAATGGCTGTATTGTTTTAAATTAAAAGCAATGCTTTTAAACATTGATCGCATTATTTTTGAACAAAACATAACATTTATTTATTTTAAGTACATATACGGGGTGTTTTCTTATTACGGCACGAAACTTAGGAAGGTGATTTCTTATGTCTTTTTATGAAAAAATCCTATTTACATATTTTCGGACTTGCATTATTTCTGAGCTACAGAGTGTTATTTTTGTTTTAAAGTCGATATATTTTAAATATCTTAAAAACTCTTAAATCGGTTTAGATAAAATTTGGTAAACGTATTAAATGTAACATGATTGGGTCTATTGGCTTCTCAATGGGCACCACAACCAATATTATTTAAAAAAGTACGCCACTGACATTTTACAAAGTTTTCGTATCTTTTTTCCGATTAAGCAATTAAAAATGCAACTTTTCTGTCTCATTATTTTTTTATATCTAGTTATTTTCTCCAGAAAAAAAATAAAGCCAATTTTTTCTAAAAGAAACCTATGGACATGGTAAAAAAACAAACATTAAAAACAATCATTTGCCTTAAAAGCTAAGCAGTCGTGTATTTTAGCGGAAATCATCATTCTTCTTCAGGACCAAAATTGTTTATAAGTTTATTTTTGATTTTATTTTATGCTGTTTATGAATACTTTTTAGTATCACCTAAGGTGACTGCAATTTTTATTTCTCAAAAACAAATTGTAAAAATAATTGTGCTATTTACAGTTTAACCTGCCTATAAATTTTAGTTTTTTATTGCATTTTTATTAATTAAAATCTATAAATTTAAAAATATATATATAAAAAGATAGTTTTAAACTTTGTTTTTCAGGAGTCATTAAAAAAATATAAAAAGACAAATAATTTTTTAAAGACCTATTTTTGTTATAAATATAAACACTTAAAAAAAGGCATAAAAAACTTTAAAACTTTACACTACTGGTTTTCTTGATATTTTAATATAGCCCCAGATTATGCCATATTATTTTTTAAATTAATGTAAAGAATATTTTTTCTTTAAGAAACCGTAGCCGGCTTTAGTCGGTAATTTATTTAGGATTTTAAGACCCTTTTTAATTTTTTGGGCAATCAGCGGTTGCTGAGATATTGATGGTTAGTGACAAAAATATTCTTTTTCATTCAAAGTTCGATATCTTTGTGAGAAGTGGTACCATCTAACTTTTAAAAAAGCAAATTTAAACTAAATAAACAAGTTATCCAATCTATATTGTGCTTAAGTTTTAAAAAATACAAGTTTGTAGACCAAATAAGACAAAATAAATAAATAAAAAAACTTGGTATTTATTAGGATTAAGCTGCACATACACGTTGCTTGACAATTTTTTAAATTGTAAGATCTCAAAATTAAAAAGTGTTACTTTTAAAATACTTTTTTTTATTTGTCGAACTATTAAGAGAAGTAACTTTCTTTATACGTGTTCATGTAGTGTACTTAAATGAAGTACTTTATCCTTATAATAACGAAAAAAAAAACATTTTTTTAATGATCGTAGAAAATTAGTAATTTATGTAGGTACGTTACATTTTTAAATAAATATCCAGAAAGTTGCGGCAACTCTGATTTTAATCGCGCGCTGATCATAAATCTGATTTTTTGAAACGGTTCTGTAGGAACCATGTGCAATTTCCGGTGGTACCGAAAGTGCCACAGACAATGACTTATGGTAATCTACCATTTTATATAACTTAAAGCTGACATTTGTCCATTATAAGAACTCTATTTGATATAAATTATTTTTTATCTTTTTGACATCCCACGAAGGCCTATGCCTAAATACCAGAGCACCGTGGGTGTCGGCTTATTAGATGTTTAACCCATCGTTTTCCCCTATTCCGTCAATGTTGTCCAAGCACTGAAACATACAATTTTGCATTTTACAGCACCTTTAAATAACTACTACCTAAATATATGTCTCCCCGATGAAATTCGAACCGGCGACTCCTGGTTTCGAAGATCAAAGCTCTGTTTACGGCGCCACGAGGAAGACAGTAAGTAATTAATTACCTATAAGTTAAACTTATTACATAAAACAAAAATAGGAAAATAATGGAACCTGGACAATAAAGAGTGGATTTACTCAAATTTTATGGGTAATTTTTAAAGTGTTTGTGTTTTTATTTAAAATTTGTTTTGCACTTATGTAGTAGCCGGCGTCATTGGTGAAGGATTTAAAACCGTCTTTATTTTTTATTTTAACCACACAACTTAGCGCGAGTCGCGTCGATTTTGTCGTAATGGCACAGTTTCACACGTCGCGCACGCACACAAAATAATGTATATTGGTTATTTATTGTCAATATCATTAGATTTCGAATTTGCCGAAGTTGCTTTCTTGTGTAAATAAAATATTTGCAGTACTTACCTTATGGTTGTAATTGAAAAGTGCCCACTTCTCTTTTCTTCGTACTTATTTAATAATTTAAATTTCTTTTTTTTTTATTCAAAAATTAAATAATAAATTATCTTTCGTAGCATCTAATTCACCTTAAAATCCTAAATTTAATAATGAAAATTGTTTTGTTTGAGTATTAGGCATTTTTAGAGGCGTTACGCCTTGTGTCTTTCCTGTCGCGTCACTTGGTGTTATACGCGGCTCAATTTGCGCCTTGCCACCTAAACCCACAAATTATCGAAGATACCTATCATAATATAAAAATAACTTTTATTTTTATTCCTAAATAATTTTATGACTAGATGATTTTCCTTTGTATTAATTTTGAGAATAATGAATTAAGAATAAAAAACTTGCAAAATTTTCTTCATTTATAATCAAAATGTGTTTTGAAACTTTAAAAGTGCCAAATTGTTAATATTGTTATTTTTCTATTTTTCCGTTTCAAAATATTTAAAAAAGTTAGATTATTAAAAAACTAGAACCATTTTACTTACGTAACATATTATACATCATCACAATTCTATAACAAACCTGAAACAAAAAAAAGATATATTTAAATTTGCCATTAAAGGGATATACAAACAATAATTTTAATACTAAACATTTTGAAATAAACCACTGGTATCCTATTAAAATATTAATGAAAAACACAGGTCAATAAAATAAAAAAGTGGTCTGTGCTAGTAGTTTTTCCCGCTGAACACGAATCTGAAGTCAAAACTAGGGGTCAAACTCTGCCCTTAGGCACTAGCATTTTTTTAAGTAGAAAGAGAGTTATGCA
Organism: Listronotus bonariensis; assembly: GCA_014170235.1. Lineage (NCBI taxonomy): Eukaryota > Metazoa > Arthropoda > Insecta > Coleoptera > Curculionidae > Listronotus > Listronotus bonariensis. Next base: position 164,691 of record JACEGR010000923.1, on the reverse strand, counting down.
CCCTATTTTAAACGCTATTCTCTACTTAAAGCCATTTTGTTTTTAAAAATCAGTCCAGCCGTTCCAGAGTTAGAACCATTTGAACTTTGGCTTAACCATCTGAACAAACGTGCGGTGCGGTTTAAATGTATGAGCCTGTTAATCTAGAATGGCGTAGGACTGTTTAATCAACGCATAAACAATTTTTATTTAAAAGGGGATACTGGGCAGTCTCGGCCTGGAGACCATTTGGCCCACTAGGCAAAAGTTCAAAATGACCCCGGGTAAAAAATATTTAGTAGTTAGACGAAAAATAAAATTTTAATAATAATATAGAACACAAAACGTCTTCGTACATCATTTCGAGCCCCATTTACTTTGTATGTATTTTTTCAGTAAAATATTATGTACCTGCTCATGTTACCAGTATAACAAATATATAAAAAAATATGATAGAGCTTTTAATATTATTTTTTTTTGTAAATTTGGTTATTAGGTTAATTATATTACAAAAATACATACCTAGTTTTGGTGCTTAAAATGGTATGTGACTTTTTGTGCTGACAGTACGTATGCAGTAAATAAATTAACATAAAACTTTAAAACTTATTGACTTAAAGTAGAGTTCAAATTATCTGTAATATGATCATTTTTTTTATTAGATCTTATTATACATATGAAGAACGGCGGCGAATAACGATCAGAGTCAATTTTTTGCCAATAATAAAATAATAGCACCTTAGGTAGTACCTAAAATAATAGAACTATTGATAATTATGACAAAAATTTTCAAAAAAACAACGTTTAAGATACAACGTGCCGCCTAAGAGGGCTCATGTTCCACGCGCTGACGGGAATAAAAGATGAATATCCATATTGGTCAAGTTTTAACTTGTATTAGATTTTTAGTTTTGATAGTGATCGCTCACAGTTTACTTCTTATTGCAAGAAAATGTCAATAAATTTTTCTACATAGTAAGATCAGAAACGTTAATAAATGTAAAATTAAATTTGTGCAGTGCCGCAGTTGGGCGCTGGATTTTGAGAGAGGCATAAGCCCCAGTTAATAGAGTAAACAGTGTGTCCCAGGATAGGTGTTACAGGGTGACCAAATGGACCAAAAATTTTAAATTATGTAAACGTTCTTTTGAGAAAACTGGTCGGATGGTGCAAAAGTAATAGATACAAAATTTAACTTGGATTGGTAATACAGGGCGAGATATAACTAAAAACATAAAAAATGACCATGACTAAAGTTTCTTTATAAACACACGACAAAATTGTAGGAGCAGGTAAATGTTGTAGAGAATTAAATTTTATGTCAAAATTTAAAGTTAAAAAATAAAAGTAAAAAAATGTCCATTTCACATTTTTACATTATGGTCTAACAGTTTTTAAAATACTTGGGTTATGGCAGCGAATTTTAAAAAAATATTAAAAATTTTTGTTTTAATTTTTGCTTACTTTTGCCTATTATTTAAGTGGTAATTCATAATGTAAAAATTGATAATTACATTTTGACCTAAAATTCAATTCCCTACAACATAATTTACTTATACAATTTTGTTCTAGTTTTAAAAATAAAAGTAGTCAGCTCCTGGGGGATTTTTCATATTTTTAGTTATAACTCGCCCTGTATAATAGCAATTGGTGTAAAATTAGTTATTTATTAGTTTTGGACCATGCGACCACTTTTCCCAAAAGAACAATGTAATTTAAATGCTTAATAATTAGGGGGCGCGATAATAGCCAAGTCTAGCCCCCTCCCCCATAATTGCGCCCCTGTAGTTATGTATTGGAAAATATTTTTGTCATTAAGATCGGCATCAATATCGTCTGAAATATTTTAATAACAATTTAAAAATTCTATTTGTTGCAAACTTTACCAGCAAAAAAATAATCCTCATAATTACCAATATGATACATCACGTTTAAATTACAAAAGAAATGTGTTCAAAAATTATTAAATTGTATTACTAAATTTTTTTTACAATTTACCCGCTATTAACACCTGTATCAAAGCCCATATTTTAAGTCTTTCAAATGTATTTGGCCCCCAAAGCTTTTAACATGAGATTTTAGTAGCGCTAGATAAACAAAACGCGAATAATCAAGTAAGTGGCCATCGGAGTAATAAAATATGCATGCAAGAACAAACATTTCATTGCGAAAAATTATCTAAGAACATTAATAACACCGGCACACAAAAAAAAGTTTGATGTGCACCGGACGCTTGCTTTCTACGGGTATGTTTTTAGGCCTTCTAAATCCGAATTTCAAGTCAGTTAGGCCGTACGGGTCCCAATTTCCAGTAAATTGCGGTTTTTTGCAATTTACTCAAAACTGGAAGGTGTATCGCCTTAACAAGCCCCTAGATAGGTCGCGTCTGGTGTACAATTTTTTTAATATTTTTGCACCGGTGCACAAAAAAGTTTTTTGTACAGCGAAAGCAATCTATCTACAGGCATGTTTTTGGACTCGCTGAATCTGAATTTTAAATCTGTTTGGACCGTACACCCTCCATTTTTGAATAAATTGCAAAAAGCGGTAGATATAACAGAGAAAATTTGCACCATTTTTTAGGTTTTTGCAATTTACTTGAAATTGGGTCCCGTACTGCCTAAACTGACTTGAAATTCGGATTTAGAGGGCCGAAAAACATATTCGTAAATAAGTCGCGTCCGGTGCACCTCAAACTTTTTTTGTATGCCGCCGCGCCGGTGTAATTTATACTGCAGATGGGAATTTGCAGACCTTTTCATCATGGGGGTCATGGTTAGTTCTGGTTAGTTAAATCTTTTTTTATTGATTTTATTCGGAAATAAAAAAAAATTAAAAACCTAAACCCTAAACTAACCAAAACCTTCCATGACCTCCCTCCCAATGTGACAGTTTTGCATAACCGTCTGCGACGTTTTAAATTACACGTCATTGTCTTTGAAAGAGGTACTGGTAGTGTTTTTAAATGTATGTTTACCGATTAAATAGTACTTAATAATAAATTAGAAACCAGCACAATAAAACTAAAAAGCAAAAATAAATAATCTTTTAAAAAATTAAACCATTAAAATAATAAATAAAACTTACTAAAAAGTTAAAAATATTAAATTATTTGAAGAATTAAAAAAATTAAGTCAAGTAATAACTACTCTAGGCCTCCTTAGTAATAACCTATGCGCTAAACTACCAAATGTTAATAATAATCAAATAAGCAAAAGCTTTTATACTTTAATAACATATTATGTTATTACAAGACCGAGCGACATTATTTTTTTTTTAATATTTTTTATTATTTTTAACTTTTTAGTGGGTTTTATTTATTTTTTTAAAGTTTGTTTTTTAATTAATTTTTTCAAAAACGTATTTATTTAGGCTAATATTGTTTTTGAAACTCATTTTAAAAGGATATAATTTCTAAAACAAAATGATTGTCTGTGAGTTTAAAGACGATTTTATATTAAACTAAAATAAACTAACTTTATATTGAACAATAATCCGAGAAAATTGGAACGAACTTTTGATAGCCTTTAACTTTAAAGCTTTCAAAATATTTTAGAAAGGTTTTGAAAGTTAAAACAACTTGAGGGATGTTTAGAAGAACTGGGGAAAAGGAAGTTTAAAACTTTAAAGTTCCATTAATTTAGAAGGCTATGGGTTATTAATTTTCAGTAGATTAGGAAATTCGGCTAATCCTATAATGGAGAGGTAAATTGTTGCACATGTGATTTAATGGTATTGATAATTCAAATATTTTTGATTAAAGTAGCACCATTCCATTAAAAAAACTGGTAATATTACACATATAAATAAATTAGGTATTAAAATGTTTTCCTGTCCCACAAATTTGTAGTTAAATTATTACGGGGTAAGTTAAATGGGAAACATTGTAGCACAGGTGGATATTATTTTATTAATGTCTTTGAGATTTTTATTTTTGTGTTTTATTTTTAATTAGCATGTTTTACTAGAGTCTTTTACAATGGCAAAATGGCATAGAGACCTTCTGTTTTCTACTGACAAATTTCCTCAATAGAAAATAAACCAATCAGAAACCACAATTTTTCGGATAAATTTTGTTTAGATAAGTGATTAACCACATGTGCTGTTTAACCGCGAATAAATTTCTGTCGCCCATACTAGTTGGTAAAAGTGAAAGAAAATTTCAAACAATATTATCAGTAAAATTCTGTGTTCCTGGTTTTAATGTAAGTTTTTAGGAAATAATATAGCCTTATACCACTCGACCTACAAATTTAAATCGATTAAACTACCCAAATAATTTTTTGTTAAATTGGTTTGGCAAATAGTTTCATGGACAATAATTTGTAAATAACCCTCGACCGCTTCGCGATCTCGAGTTTTTGATTTCAAAATAATAACCCTCGACCGCTGCGCGGTATCGGGTTTTTAGTAAATTATTGTACATTCAACTATTTTCCAAGAAAACTCTTACTCAAAACATTGTTGAGTAGTTTAATCGATTAAATTTATAGGTTATAAAAAAGTATACATTTTGGGAATTTTAAAAATATACATTTTTGGGAAATTTAAATATAATTGGGTTACTTAACATTGGGAAATTTGGTACATAAAACAATACGTGAAGTGTCAAGGTTTAAAAAGTAGAAATCAAACAATTTTCTAGGTTACTCTTATAATAATAAAACAAAAACATTAAACAAGCAGAGTTGCCTAGAAATGCAAAACAAATACTGAAAAATTTAATATTTAAAGAGAACAAAATTTTAAGACGGGGATTGATTGTTTATCAGATAACAAGCAGTTAGTGAAGTAAACTATAAAGTTAAAGTTTAAGTTCAGTCCCGTACGGGCTATCCCTAGGGATATGCCCGTACTAATTTAAGTTAATCAAATAAGTTAAGTTGGTTTTTAATGCAAAGTTAGTTTTGATGGTCCACCGGTCTCATGGTCCCAAGAAGATAGTTCCATATGGTACATTTGCCCAAGTGACGTAAAGTGACCCTGTATGTAATTCCAAAATTTTACAACGTCACATATGGTGGAGGCGCCCCGTTCCCAGTGACCTTTGTGAAACGTCGGTTATGGTAAGCTGTGCCCGCCTCAGTTCCAGTGCCCTTTGTGAAGCGATAGGAAAAGTCGCTTATGGTACGCCCTTCCTACCCCTCAGTTTATTTGTGGAAGAAAATACCATATATATGGTAAAGGCGTCCCGTTCCCCGGAGAAGAAATGTGTGTGAAAGGACGAAGATGGGGAAAAATATGTTGCGTAGCGTAGCTGCAAGGAGGTAGCAGCGTAGCTACAAGAGAAAAGGAAGATAAGGTATATCTTCAGTTTTCAAATATGGCTAAATGGTGTTAGCCAGAGGTGATAAAGAAGAATATGGAAATATATTTATTTGTGTCGAAGTTGTATGGTACGTCGTGAAGACGGAGTTTAGAAGCAGCATGAGGCTGCATTAGCACTGGAAGCCGCAGCTCTAGTATGGGGAAGAGCTCTGAAGTATGGTCTTGAATGGTGGAGTTACAAGACAGTTAAGCGGCCCTGAAAGCTCAGGATATGGGTAAATTGGCACGCGGCTGCAGTAACCTGATGTAGAAGAAGAAAATGGGAGTGGAAAGGCGGACAATGGTATGTGGAGAAGAAGTACGGGACAAATGGCCAATGGAACACACCATCAAGGACATGGACAGGGAGGCAAGGTGGACACAGTACAATTCAACAAAAAATGGACAATCTAGAACATTATGGTATTTGTAAAGTGTTTAGGTAAATCTGTAATGTTTTTAATTAATGGTATTTTTTTTGTTGTTTACTTATTAGAAAAAGTATAATATTGATAAAAATAATGATTTAATATGCAGAGAAAAGTAGCCTAAAAGTAAAATTTGATAATAACTCTTTTTTAACCCACCGTATATGTAATATTAAGTGATGAAAGGGTCATTGTTTTGATGATATATAATATCCGAGAAAGGTCAAGACCATATCTAATAATGCAGAGCTAGCTAGTTTCAAATAAACATTTTTATTTACCAAGTCAGATGTTTTGTTTAGTACATATTATGTAGCACAATAACACTATGCATTTAAAGTGTTTAATATGGGAGGTATAAAATTTAGGCCACTTTTCTCTAAAAAATAATCTTAACCGTTACAACTATATTTAAATAAAACTACTTGGAGAAAATCCCAAATTTAGAAATTATTCAGTTAACAATGAAAAAAATTTAACCTTTTTCTTATAATCAATGACAAATCTTTTATTTTTAGAAAAAAAGTCAAGTTAATTAATTATTTTTTGGATTAAGGGCTATTTGTTCATTTTTTTTTGTTTACATTTATTGAAAAAATTTTAGATAAAACTTTTTTCATATTTTTAAAAACTTCGAAAAGTTAAGGTTATTTACGGTAATTTACATAATAGGTAAAATATTGTTAGATTTTTAAATTTTTGTAAGCTATATGGAACTATCGATTTTCGATAATATTGCTAATTTTTTTAAAGGGTTTAAAGTAAATTTGGCTCATTTCTAATAGCGTTGTGGGTCCAACGCTTTCAGGGAAGGGGCATATGTGAACACCTAGTACAAAAAAGTATACATTTTGGGAATTTTAAAAATATACATTTTTGGGAAATTTAAATATAATTGGGTTACTTAACATTGGGAAATTTGGTACATAAAACAATACGTGAAGTGTCAAGGTTTAAAAAGTAGAAATCAAACAATTTTCTAGGTTACTCTTATAATAATAAAACAAAAACATTAAACAAGCAGAGTTGCCTAGAAATGCAAAACAAATACTGAAAAATTTAATATTTAAAGAGAACAAAATTTTAAGACGGGGATTGATTGTTTATCAGATAACAAGCAGTTAGTGAAGTAAAGTATAAAGTTAAAGTTTAAGTTCAGCCCCGTACGGGCTATCCCTAGGGATATGCCCGTACTAAATTTAGTTAGTCAAATAAGTTAAGTTGGTTTTAAAAAATGCAAAGTTAGTTGTTGATGGTCCACCGGTCTCATGGTCCCAAGAAGATAGTTCCATATGGTACATTTGCCCAGTGACGTCAAGTAGTATTTCAAAATCAAGTGCCGCGCTGCCCGGTCTCGTGTTTTTTTTTAAGTATTTTACATTCAAGTAATTTCAAAGAAAAATCTTACTTTAAATATTGTTGGGTAGTTTAATTAATTAAATTTATAGGTCTTGTGATATAATATATGATAAAACTTAGTTAGGTTAAAGTTAAAAAGGTAAGAAACTTTTGTTGATTTATATGTAAATTAAAGGTGGAACACTTACTTGTAATTCTCGTGAAATAGTCTTGTCGAATATCATTTGAGAAAAACATTTTTAGGCAAAATATTTCTCTTGTTTTATTTAAGTTTGTTGTTTTTTGGTAATTTTGTTCATGACATTTATTTATTTCCCCTTGCTTGACAGCTTGTAGCATTGTTATAAATGTTATTTACAAAATTGCCAATACAAGCGAAATACTTTACCAGCAAAATTTTCTCTTTTATGATATTATACAGTGTGGACATAAATAGTCCCCCCCTGCTAACTATTTTATCTTTATTTTTTTCTTTATAAAATTTGTTTATGACTAATGGAAAAAATAAACCACTTTTGATGTAACAATAATGATTGCAACAATCAAGATAGAGGATCGGCGCCATCTTAGAAAAAAGTAAATGAAAAGGGGGCCTTGCGGCACATTATTTTAAAGCTCCCGATGAGTACTTTACAACCCTGAAATATAAAGTCAATACCTTCACCTACTACAGAATGGCGGTACTTTAAACATTGCCTAAATCCTGATTTGGACAGCCATATTTCCGAAACTAATAGAGTTAGATGTACCTAATGCAGTATTTTCTTAAAGCTCTTTAAAAAATCTTTTAATGGTGATACTGATATTATTATACGGGGTAGCACAAAAAGAAATATGTTTTTATAAAATCACCCTGTATATTATATTACCATCAAAAACAACTTTGAAAGAGCTTTAAGAAAATACGACATTGAGTATGTGCTATTTAACCGCGTGAACTAACTTTATTAGTTTCGGAAATATGGCCATCCAAATCAGTTATTAAGGTAATTTATAAAGTACCGCCATTTTGTAGTGGGTAAAGACATTGACCTTTTATTCTAGGGTTATAAAGTTCTCTTCAGGAGCTTTAAAATGATGTGCAACAAGACACCCCTTTTCATTAATTTCTTTTTCTAAGATGGCGCTCAACTGCCATCTTGATTGTTGTAACTTTCATTTTTACGTCAAGAAGTAGTTTATATCCTTCCATTAGTTAAACCCAAATTTTATAAAGAAAAAATTAGGGATACACAGGGGAACTATTAATGCCCACACTGTATACGACTATTTCACTAAAGTTTTTACACTGGCAAATATCATAGCAACCTCCTATTTTTTACTTCGCCTATTATACTAACACCAATTTGTTTAAATCAGGTATTTGTTTACATATTCTCTCTTTATTTAGCTTACTTAAATTACTGATTCAAAAAAGTCCCCTAAAAATTTTTAACGACAATGGCGAAATATGGATTTTAGGAGAAGTTGAAGAAAAGCACAGGCGTAAATAATATTTTCAAATGACTATATCTAAAAACTGGAACCCACACAAAATGTATACCAGAGAGAAACACTTTGGGAAAGAAAATTTTAATTTTGAAATTTGCGAAAAAAGTTACCTCCCCCAAAATTCAAGTTTTAAAATTAAATTTTCTGTTTGTATTTTTTTGTAAATTTAATTAGATTTTGTCAACAAGTTTTAAATTTTACCAAAATATTTACCTTTTTCGATAATTAGAGGCATCTGAAAATTTTGCATAAAAACTGTGAAAAAATGTTTTTTTAAAAATGCAGATATATTTTTAAAATTTGTTTATGAAATGTGATATAATTTACATAAAAAATCCAAAAATAAATTCTCTTTTGAAACTTGAATTTTTTCCTGGGGAGAATCCAAAAAGTCACCTTGTTTTCGCAAATTTCAAAATGTTCCTCTTAAGGTTACTAGCATCTATTATAAATTTTGTATGGGTCCGTGTTTCAGTTTTTAGATATGGCAATTTAAAAATATTATCTACGCCTAGTAAGAAAAACCTAATATATTTGCTCCAAATTTTTAAGTTTACTCTCATATCTGACAATGTGACGCCCAAAAGATTAAACGTTTCTTGGTTGGTCATAAGTAAAGAATAAGAATTTGATGACTTTTTCGCGACAAGGGACATGATTGTGTTTGTTTAAAATGGACGAGATTGTTGGCGCTCCAATTCAATATTAAATGTAAGCCTTGCAAAAAAATTATCTGCGTCGTTCTGCGTTTAGTTTCCATCCAAGGCTTAAAAATGGTTCAAGAACTCAAAAACAGGTCGTTAATCAAAAAAAGACACAGAGTTGGTGCCAGTACTGAGTTTCACCCAAACATTAACTTTGCATAAGCCTTAAGATTGGACATTCACAAAAACTGATATAGGGGTTTAACTTCGCAATCATGGTTCTGGTTGATCGCCAGGAAGGTAGAAGAAAAGAAAGCACGTTTTGTTTTAATTATTTTTATTTTGTTTAAATACCTATGAAATAAATAAATATGGTTAATTAAAAACACTAATATTTTGTGGCGTTGGGCGTAGCGTATTCAGAGTGAATATTATCATAGAAATGTCAAGTGCCCAACGATTTTATTATTTGTCTAATTAATACAGATTGATGAGAAGATTGGTGCAATCTGGTAGCTCAAACTTACTAAATTATTTTTTAGCTTTTAGTACAATAAAACCGTTTAATATATTTTTTTACATAATTTATTTTTAAGTTTTAGGTTTTGTTGCTAGTTGATATTTCTCAATCTATTAAGTTCATTTAATGCTTTACTATGACTAACTATAACTAACCAACGATTTTATATTGAAAAGGTTGTGGATAATATGTAATTTCCCTTTTTGTGGCGACGGCCATCTTGGATTTTAGTTTTTTTCATAGTGGGCTGTATTCTACCAACCAACCCCTTTCATTTAAAAATCCATATTGAAGTAGTTGTGGAAGAAAATATGTTATCTGCCATTTTGTAGCGGCGACCATCTTGGATTTTTCTTTTTTATAATGAGCTTCATTTTACAAAATGAAGCCCTTTTATTTGATACCATAATGAGGTTGTAGTGAAGTAACATATAATCCGCCATTTTGTATCGTCGGCCATTTTGGATTAAAAATTATAAGAAATGAATTGTTATCAAGATTAAGAGTGTGTATTGAATTTCAGATCGATCGGTCGTCAGGAAAGGAGTCAAATTCCATTTACTAGATTTAACCCAAATAACAAATAATAAATAAATAAACAGGTTAAGCTTAGTAAAACCGTTTAAAAATAATTTAGTCTATACGTTTTCTTTATTAAAGCCATTATTTATTTTTTAATACATTAATTTTTTCGTAAGGCAAACTTACATCATTATTTTTTCCACCCGTTTATTAAAGCAAACATTCCACCGTACTACTTTTAACTAAACTAATGCGCGTTTAAAAACTGCGGCAGCTACATTCCTGTGACTAAACAAAATATAATTACTTTAAATGTTAGTTCACATGTGCTTACCATCTGGAAAATGTTAAAAGGACTTTTCAAAAAAGGGTTTAAATTTATATTAAACTTGAAAAATGTTGGACAGGTAATGTAGTGTAGTTTCCAAGTTTGTGATTTGTTTTAATGACGGTGTATAATTTTTTCTTGAAAAGCATTATGACATGGGCCGGTAACAAAATGAACTTCATGATAGGAACACTTTTAAATCGTTTTTATAGGGTTCCTTTTGACAAGTCTACCACGAATATTCATACCGCCATATATGGAAGCGACGCTTTATCCCTGTCTGTCAATGTCAAATGTTTCAAGTGTCGGACTGGGTAAACGCGTCACTTGTTTTGTCGGACAAGTTTACCACAATGTTTAACATGCAATTAAAAAAGAATCGTAAGGGTTACTGTCATGAAACCATAAGGCTCAAACACATGTGGGTATTGGACTAGTCGGGTTTCGTGACTGTAACCCTCACGATTTTTGGCACAATGTGTAAAAATTGAATGTAAAAAATGTTGGTAAACTTGTCCGACAAAAAAGTGACGCGATTGCCCAGTCCGACACCCGAAACATTTGAAATTGCCGGGATGGGTTAAGGCGCCGCTTTCATATGGCGGTATGAATATTCGTGGTAGACTCGTCAGAAGAAACCCCCTAAAAAGGTTTTAAAAGTGTTCTTATCATGAAGTCCTTTCATTACTGGCCCAGGAACTACATGTTAAATGTGATACCGTTATTGGTCAAACCAAAGACAATTATAGTTTTAACTATAATTGTCTTTGGAAAAACTAAATCTTTCTGAAGTATTTTTAAGGTCTTAAGATTTAATATAAAGAAAACGTTTATTTCTAAATTCTATTAATAAATATTTTTTCTTTATTAAATATAAATAGAAAAAATAAAAGTAATTCATTATCGTTGGTAAAAACTGTAATTAATCATACATGTTAATTTTCTTTGCTTTTTAGAGAGTTCAGTTCAAGTGATTTAAAGGAACGTGTTAAATAATTAAGTTATTTATTGTTTGCATGAAATAAAGGTATCAATAACTCTACAGGGTGATCATTCTTAAGTCGGCACTATTGCTTACTTTCTTATTATTGGAGTCGGTTAAATTAGTAAAGTTGTAGTATCTTTTTCCGCTGATTAACGTGCTGCCAACCGAAAAATAATTGAACATCGGGTTTTTAATTTATTACAAAAATAAAATACTTTTTTAAATGGAAAACCCTGTATATTATGTTACCATTCGAAAGATCTAATACAGAGCTTTAAAAAAGTCCACATGTGATATACCTAGTGTTTAATAGTTTCGGAAATACCTGTTGCTAACAAGTGGTTCCCCTCTTTACCTATTTTAGCTTTTAGGGTGGAAAATGAAATTTGGTATATCGTAATTTGACATAATTTTTAAATGATTGGTTTATTTACTTGTTTTCCAATACTTCCGGCTTAACCGAAAATGACGGCTACTTAAAATTTTTAAATGGCACCACCGGTATATTTTATCTTTTCGATATTTCGATAGAATATGAAATTCTGAATACACACACACTTCTGCTGTCAAAAAGGTAATTTTTTAAATTACAATCTAGTGTGCCATAATTAGGCTAAAACGATTTATTTTAAATGAAGTAGTTATAAAAAAATTAAATTAGTCGTCTTTTGTTTTTTAGTATTTCTTAGGGCGGGGTCAAAGTGTGCAAAATCCTATGCTTTGCGGGGAAGAGAAGGAAACAGCCTCACACATAATATACAGTTGTATCACTGACACGCAAAAGACACAGTCTATTTGGGAACATACACAGCGGGAACCCTCTCCCTCATAAACATCTTGGCAGAAATCTACTAAACCTAATAAAGAGCAGTAGACTTCTGTAACAAGAGAGGTGTGCACAATAAGCCAATTGGCTGCAGTGCCAACATGGTCAAATAACCAAACCCGCCTTAAACCAACCAACCAACAGCATATTGTCAGACACATAAAACGCTTTGTTTTTGTAGCAAATAACAGAAAATTAATGACAAAAATTATACTTAGAACGTCAATAATAAACATATTTTACACAATTTCTGCGATACACTCTTATAGCCCACAATGCCTTTAGATTTTTTTCGTGTACTTAATTTTGCTAGTTTTAAGGTTAAACTGATACGATTACATTAAGCAGGTAATTGCCGATTATTAAAAAAAAAATCATAAAAAGGTAATAAAAATAAACCTGAACAAAAAAATTCGTTGACTCACGTACAATAAATAAAAAAACAACTTTACCATATTTAGCTTACATATCTCATACCTTAGAAGGTTCCAAAAACAAAAAAGCGTTTTTATCCTATTAAACAGCGTAGCATTAATTTTAGTCAATTAAAATAACATCTATTATAGTTTATTACATGTATAATTTCAGGAAACATTTATGTATATCAATTAACTCATCATCATTCTTATTATTCAAAATAGTGAAAATATCATCAGTAAAATTTAGTCAGCATTTTATAAAATAACTTTACAAGTATAAAGTTTTTATAAAATTGGGCGACTTATACATTGGGTCAAGTGAATAAAGCTTAGCCGATGCTTTCACTTAAAATAATAAAAAATAAAACATACAAATTGTCTGAAACAAACAAAACAAATACTACAGTCAGGGCTGATTTTAGCGGGGGCAAAAACGTACACCGCACGTGGGCAGCCAAATTATTAGCGACAAATATAAATGTAAAAAAAAACTGGATTAAATAAAACTGCCAATTGCCCTGACCGTGCTAGGTAGGACTGACCAGTGCACAGAAGGCCTAACATTAACGTCGTAATCGTGAAACACTAGCGCATCTGGTCGGCGAAATATAAAATAATGAATCCATTGGTAAACGTTACTTTATATTCATCCATGTTAAACTTATTAGTTTTAAAACAATAGAGACAGACTGAATAGCGCAAACGTGCTTTTACTTTAAAAAGAAAAAGGTATTCCTAATAATTATATATAACTCTTGGAAATATAAAAATAAACATTTTACAGGTATTTATAAAAAGACAAAAAGTAAAAGTTGCGACTTTTATCATTTTTGGGGCAGTCCCGAGGGAAAACCTACTGTGGAATTATTTGTTGAGAGCCGGCAAATTATGGGGAACGGAAAAGAATAGGGAAGTACGGGGAAGTATGGGGAAGTACGGAGAAGTACGGAGAAGTATGGAAAAGTACAGGAAAGTATGGGGACGTACGAAGAAGTATGGAGAAGTACGGGGAATTATGGGGACGTACGGTGAAGTACGGGGAAATACGGGGAAGTATGGGGAAGTACGGGGAAATCCGCGGAAGTATGGGGAAGTACGGGGTAGTATGGGGAAATACGGGGTTGTATGGGAAAGTATGAGGAAGTATAAGGAAGTACGGGAAAGTATGGGAAATTATTTGGAAATATGGGGAAGTATGGGAAATTTTGAGAAAGTATTGGGAAATTATTGGGGCATTATTGATTGGTAAAAAAATAATTAAAATATATATGTCATGTATGATCTTTTTGTTAATATTTAAAGAACCGTTTAATACATTTATGAATAATTTTGTATAATTGCTTTTTACCTTAAAATATTCTATTATTTGCTGTTATATTGCAATTATTCGAAAGTAGGACCAGCGAAAGGTCCTACTAAATATATAGAGTTGCACTTTATACATTTAGTAAAGTAAGGTAAAGAGTAAAAAGGCGACTTTTTTTTCTTTTGGCCTACCGATGGCAAAACCGCCTGGGAAATGTCTGGGAAATTATTGGGGATTATGGGGACATATTGAGAATTATGGGGAAATAATATACAAAAAACAAAAATAAATAAATAAGCCCATGACTTGGAATTTAAAGAAAGTTTGTTAGAAGAAAGGACATTTTAATAGATTTTTAAAATAATGGTACTATTTTAAGCATTTTTAAATATTTTTGACCTACTCTATGTACTCTTAAAAATTAAATACTGCTAATACATTTTAAGTTTAATGCACTAATTTTAAAAAACAAAGTGCAAATAAAATAATTTCCCATTTATACACATTTAAGGGGCCACCCGGTATAATCTAAAAAAAACATTTAAAGTACCCTTAAACTTTTTTCCTCTGGTATAAAAGGCTAAAATGAGCTATTTTATGAGAAATTATTAGGAGGAATTATTGAGAAATTCTGGGGAATTATCGGTTAAAGGATTTTTTTAATTTGGCAGGGTGTTTTTTCCCTCAGGCATAAGAGCGGCCAATTTTAATTAGCACGAGGGCGGTCGATGGTCTAGGATTAGCCTTGACTATAGTATTAGCTTTTGCTGTCATTTTCGCTATTTACTAAGAAAATATGTATTTTTTTCATTTCAGATTTTATTTTATGCTGGCAAATAAATATCCCCTTGCCTTCCTTCTTTCCATAGGTAAACGGCTGTTCAGTAAGTCGGGAATATACAGAGCAACACCAGTTTTTTTTCATTTTATGTATGCATTTTTGACACAGGTGACAATTTTAACATTTTGTTTTGACCGTTTGATTCCCGTTCTTTTCTTTACAAAAAGAAATATTTACCCTATTTTAATCAATATCTTGGACCGTTTTTATAAAATCACATTTTAAATTCATTAGTACCAGCCTTTTATATATGTATAATAAAAAAAATCTTTATTTAAGAAAATCATTAAAAATGCGATTATATTATTAAAAATGGTGTTTGTGAGCCTTTTAAACTTTATAATATAGAATATAGATAAACACTGTTTTTAATAATTTTAATAATATGCTAGTTTTTTTTCATTACATACCAAAGAGTGGTTTGTCTGGACTTTAAATATGATTTAATTTAAAACGGTACACGATATACACACACGATTTTAGTACATAAATGATAAGGAAATTAAACGGTCAAAGCAAAATGTTAAATTTGTCACCTGTGTTAAAAATGCATACATTAAAAAATGAAACAAAAATCTACTACCCTGTATAATTTGACTTACAGAATAGCCGTTAACCTATCAAAAGAAGCAATGGTATGAGGATATTTAGTTGCTTAAATATCACTGGTACTGTGGCAACAGTTTAAAAGTTATATTTAGAATAAGTTTTTGTATACCAATTTTAAAAGTTAATATCTTCCCAACGAAGCGCATTAGAACTTTTTTTTATATGAATTACTTACTTACTACATTATTATGGCTCACTCTATCACCCCAATCATTTTTGACCTTACCTTTCCAGACACCCCGTATTACATCATACATCCTTGTCCTTTATTAAAACATTAACATGTTTCTGTAATAAGGTGACCTTGTTTAAAGTGTCAACACACAAACGTCGATCGCAGATAAAAGTTTGCCTGGGTTGTTCTTACTGTTTAGTCTAGTCAACAAGTTTAAAAACATGTTAAATAAAAATATGTACGATAGCTCATTCGATTCGGAATGACGACTAGATTTTTTTAGCAAAAAATAAAAATACCGATTCCTTTTAACAACATTGTAACAAAATAAAGGTGTTTTATTTTCTGTTAATATTTTAAAAATCTTGACATTTAAGGAATTTTCAAAAAGATCCCAATGGTAGGGGAGCCAAAGAGGGATTTAGGAATTTACTACAGCGCGGTAGATTAATATACCGGAGGATACTTTGTACCCGGTTAAGTACCTCTACCAAATATAAGCCCCGTATATAGGCCGATCATAAAAAACAAAAATATGTCCATCAGAAATTGTCTAGCGCATCAGACTAAGATAGGGTAAGTTAATTACATGCTAAACAGTGTATATTCCACTAATCTGACAATTTGAGAGTGACGTACAGAAAACAGGAGGGCTACAAAAGAAACGTCAGTTTAACATTTTTAAGCGTGGCTATTTTTTAATTTCAAAGAACATAATTTAGGGATAACGAAAAATGTATAAACCGATACGATCCGAACAATTTCAACATGCCGAAATAATAAAAGTATTTTTTTAACATATTTAAAAGTCTATAGCCACTTTTCCCACCGATGAAAAGGTATACATTATCCAACATTTTCTTCTTCTTATCATTTAAGCTTTGCAACCTAATAGGTATATAACATTTTCCTCTTCTTATCATTTAAGCTTTGCAACTCATTAGGTTTCTATGACGCTGGAGTCATCCCTATTTAGCATCGTAGGCTCCCCTACTATAAGGAGGAAGAAATTTTTAATAAAAAGTCCCGGAGCTTTATCTCCATAATTTCCATTTTTTTAACGCTAAAAATGGGGCTCCGCGAGAAGGTTACAGCACAGGCGCGCCATCTAAAACTTCGGTATATGTTTGTTTTCGACCACCCCGTTTTCCATACAGTTAGCCCAGGATAGGTGTTACAAGAGGACAAATAGACCAAAAAATTTGGAACTTTTAAACGTTCTCTTGGGAAAACTAGTCGCATGGTTCAAAACTAATAAATACAAAATTTTACTTATGTAATATGCTGCGACATAAAATATAAAAAATGACCAAGAGTAAAGGACAGGGTGGCAAAATTGGGTGTTTTTATGGGCTATCTCAGTTATTACTGGAGTTATTACAAAACCGATGCAGGTGTTATTGGCTCCATTTTGCAGAAGCATAAAATTGCGTAGTCAGAATTTGAAAAAAAATATTATCTAAGAGATACCAGGAGAAATTGAAAAATTGTCGTTTTTGATTTTACCCTATATATCCTTTAATATAAGGGATAGCAAAAAGCCACACAACAACAATTTTTGTGGAACTTTTTACGTAGAATCTAAAAAGTATTAGATTTTTTATACAGGGTTGCGTCAAAAAGCTACGATGCCAACTTAATGTTTTTCTTATGGAACCCTGTATTTTTTACTAATTAATAGTCCCTGTCACTACAACAACAAAAATATATAACGTAGTAATAATATACCTTATAGTTTTTTAAATATTTAAAATTTAATATTTGTTTTTGAGCGTACCCCGTATAAACATATTCTTTTACAATAATATTTTAAATTATTAATTTAATGTTATACTTAAGAATTTTTTAATACTTTTAGTAGCCTTAATATCCTCTTTAAAGTATAAACATAGTAAAAAAATGTGTCGTTTTTTAAAGGAGCCAAATTCTTTTAAATTGTCTTCAAACTTTTTAAATTTCGTTATATGGAGATGATGCCATTGTGTGTAATATCATGGTTATTTGTTTTTTAAGCCCCCTCAGTTTGTAGCATATTTTTTAAAAGAGTTAAAATTATTTTGTATTTATAGCGTTCTTGTTAACATATTTCCAATTTAGTATGTTTAAATTTTAAAATCAATTTATATTTTGTTAAAATAAGTCTTAAGAGAGGTTTAATCTTATTAAATAATGTTTTTAAAAAACGGAAACATTTTAGTGATGAGCATATACATATGTAGGTGTTAATGTTTGTTGAGTGTGTTTAAACACTATATACTGGAAAAGTCAGACTCGTGGAAAATAAGTAACACTTTATGCTCGTCCCATAATATACTATGTTTATAGTATTAATTTACAATTTAAACATTCGAAAAAATCGCATGTTCTAGACACATGAACGACAAGCACAAAGATATGTCGATTTTTAAGAAAGTTACTTCTTTCAGTCCCTCGGCCGGTAATAAAATGGACTTTTTGATAAGAACATTTATGTACGACCGGGCGTAAAATACAATTTTACGCTTCAATTTGAGAGCGTAAAGTTGCACCTTTACGCCCTAAGGCAAAAAAGTGTCAAAACCGCCCGCAATTATAAATTAGGGCGTAAAATGGCACTTTTACGCCCTAGGGCAAAAAAATAATTAAAACGCCCGCATTTATAAATTTTTAAAACAACAATAAAATTAAATAATGCCAAATTTTTTTGTAAAACAACAATTTATTTATTTAAACATATGTTAAAAGTATACTGATTACACTTTAAAACATTAAAACCTAAGAAATTTTTCCCTAACTACAGAGAATGCTTGTATATTATTTTCAGTCGTACAAAAATATTGTTTGTACCTCTGGCGTAAAGCACTTTTACGCCCACAGCTGATTGTTGCCCTCGCTGGGCTCGGGCAATAACATAACTTTTAGCCGCGAACGTAAAAGTGCTATTTTACGCCCTTAGTACAAAAATGACTATTTACGGGGGTTTCTTTTAACGAGTCTACCACGAATATTCATACTGCCATATATGAAATCGGCGCCTTAACCCAGCCTGTCAATGTCCAATGTTTCGGGTATCGGGAATGTTTTACATGCAATTTTAAAACATTGTGCAAAAAATCGTAAGAATTAAAGTTACGTAACGCGCCTAGAACGACACCAAAAACATGTGTTTGAGCCTTATGATTTTATGACAAACACCCTTTATTTTTTGCACCACACGATGACAAAAACACCCTTTCAAACTATTTAACACGTTTTTAAACTTGTCTACTAGTTATTTTGTAAGTGCTACTAGCCTAGTTCTAGTAAAAAAAAATGTTTGCTAAAAAAGTTGTTTATTAGTTATTTCCAAAAGAACTTTTTAAAGTTTTACCAAGAGAATATCGTTATTGCTAAATTAATTGGGATTTGGGTAACAAGCCGGCTAAAAAGTAAATTAAGAATAAATAGCTGTATTACTAACATAAAATAGTATGACACAAATTAATAAATTTCGCATTATAGCGTGTCTTCGGAGGTTCTTACCAAATGGAAAACTTCATTATTTATTTTACGAAAAAAAATGCCTCTTTTTGTAAAAAATGTTCTATATAAGAAAAACATTTTCACAAATATAACTGTATGTTGGAAGCACTGGGTGGCTTAAAAAGACTTGATTTTGAACATACAGGGTATTTCTTAACTACGGTACGAAACTTTAAAGAGTGATTAGGTACTTACGATGTTTTATAAAGAAAATTTTTATAACCATATGTCCGGAGTTACTTCGTTTTTAAGATGCAGGGCGTTAAAGTTTTTGTTAAAGTTGGTATCTTATAAATATCTTAAATACCCAAACCGATTTGGTCGAAATTAGTTTCGCTTGTTTGATATACTAAAACGCTTGTAAAGCTCTAATTAAAATCACTTTATTAGGTCCAGTGGTGTCTCAGTGGACATCACAGCCAATATTATTGAGAGAAAAATGTACGACACTGGCTTTATATGTAGTTTTTAATTTTTTTTCTATTGAGAAACTAAAAATACAACTATTGATGGTTGTATATTTTTTTGTATGTGGCTTCGTATTTAGGATATTTATAAAATACCCACTTAAAATAAAATAAATTAAATGTTTCTTGGAAACGAAGCAACTTCGGAAACATGTTTATAAAAACTTTTTTATAAAATGACGTAAGACGACCATCTTTTAATGTTTAGTGCCAAACCCTGTATTTTAATTTGGAAACAAGTGTTTTTTAGGCCACCCTGTACATTCAACATACAAATATTTTTGTAAAAATGTATTTTCTTATTAAGCAGGACTTCTTTTTGTAAAGTTAATAATTAAAAAGTTTCTTATTTGGTAAGAATCTTTAAAGACACGCTGTATAACTGGTTAAAAAGGGTCTTTCTAAGGAAAATACATTAGGTCACGGCCAAATATTTTAAAATAAAATTTGTAAGAAGTATTTAAGTAGGGTTATTTTGCAAACAAAATCATAATATAAATCATGTTCAAAGAAGGAGGTTTTCAATTTGAAACACATTTTGTATAAAATTTAAGAGGGGCAGGGTTTAAATTAGTTTTCGATAATAAGAAAGTTAGTAAATTATGGCTTTATTTTATTTAAATTTAGAATATAAAATAATAGAAAACAAAATAAATAAAGTTTTTTGACAAAAAGGGTTTTTATTTAAACTAATTCTTACGTGTATTAGGTATATTATGACAAAGATTCTTTTACATGCTTCATTGTAACAAGAAGGTAATTATCGGTTTAGAGTTAATTTTTTTAAATTGAATCGTTTAAAAAAATTAAAGGGGGCGGGGAAGACATTAAAAAATGCAATGTATTTATGATGTTTTTAGGCCCTACGAATAACTGCAAGGTAAGTTTTAATTAAATTATATCAAAAACTACATTAGTGTATACATTTGAATTATGAACGATTCAATTATATGTATTTTAAACGGGATTGTGAATTTCGGTTTACTTTTGGTTACTTCGGCTTTATTTTGGTTTTTAAAAGTACTATTAACAGTAAAATATAGATGGCGTTAGTTTGGAGAGTTACACTCATAAAAGGAAGTAATTAATGTCTTCGTTCTTTCAACTTACTAGAAATATTATGTAAAATAAAGCCTTTATGTATAAAACCACATACTGGGTTAGTAAAAAGTACAGCAAATCTTAAATATCTATAAAACCACTAAAGCTACATCTACCCAATTTTGTATCGCATGAAAAATTGAATAATAATATTGGCACCGTTGCCAGATGTCCCAGTTTAGTACTAAGCATATCTTTTTTTTTATAAAATTCCCTTTTTAATTAAATTACAATAAAAAAAGTCTGCCATTCGTAAGATTCCAAATTTTTAAAATTCAACCTTTACAAGTTACCGAGATATAAATGAATGACGCAATTTTATTAAAATTTGGCATTAATACTGATACCACTGATCAATAACGTATGCCTAAAAACCTCTAAATGCCAAATTTTGTAAACACAGCCTAGCGGTTTTAAAGATATTTAGATGCTAACGTACTCTTTGCTGTGTGTACTCGAGTTGCTAGACGTACGCAGATAAAACATATAAAGATTGTTGAATTCCTAGACTGACATAATTGAATTGCTAGACGGGGGATAATTGAGTTCCTAGACGTGACCTCATTACAGACAGGTAAAAACCCAACATCACAAATTTTATTAAGCATCCCTCATATGGTCAATATATTATAACATAAAACATGGTTTTTGGTATTTTGTTACCCATTACCTAGTTATTTTCTACCGAAGACAGAGTATAGGTGGGGAGTTATGATTAGTTAAATCTTTTTTTTTAATTCCCTAACTTAACCTTAGACTAATACACACTCTTTAAGTTTCCTTAAGAATTGTGTAAATTATTTCTTTCGTTCATTCATAAATAGAATTAGAGCGTGCAGGTATAAAAAAAATATCAGTGGACCCTGCAGGAGCCCAACCCTTATTAAAATAAACTGGTTTTAACAGCAAACTAAAGCAAAGCAGAAAAAATGGTATAAAGCATTTGTTTGTTACTATCTAGGAACTAAACAATTATTTCTAGCAACTCGTGCATCTTTGTCTAGCAACTTAACTATCCCAAATTCATAATTTTGTTATTATCTTATCACCATTTAGCAACTCAAGTACCCCCTGCTGAAAGTGTAGTGTATATCTCGGCAACTAATACAGACAGAATTTTAAAAATTTAGAAAATATTTATTTTGACCCTCCCAATTTTGAAGCAATAGAAATAAATGGGGATCGCCAATACAAACCAAAAAAAAACATAAGTGTAGCACAAAACTGGGGAATCTGGCAACAGTGCCGATATCACTATTAAATTCCACATGTCCAGAACACCAATTTGGTAAATGTAGCTTTAGCGAATTTAAAGATCTGTTTATATATATGTTAAAAATTTGCGGTGTTTTTAACTAACCCAGTATAATAGTAGGAGAGCTAGTGAACCCTTCGAGTAACGTTAGAGGCCGAAGGTAAACGGGGCGCGAAAATATCTCTTTTACCTGCACGCCTGTAAGGTTACGTTTATATATCATAGGCAAATGGGGCGCCAGCCCTTCCCGAGAGGGGTGTGGGTCAGGGCAGGTAAGAATTCCTATAATCGACACTAATAATTTGTATACCACTTAATTAGTTTAGTTCTCATTGTAATAGTGAATAGATGTGCGAAAAGATTTCCGCTCAAGATAATAGTGAGAAAAAGTCCAAAAATAGACCAACATTTTATTTCGATACCTTTACTTTAAAGAAAACATTTGCGCCCCGTTTACCTTTACGAATTTATTGACCCCAAGATCCCTGCGCCCCATTTACCTGTTCAATAAAACTTTAGTGACGGCCTTTCGCCCCGTTTACCACCGCCGACGTTAGACTTGTAAGGCTGGAAATTTGTATAGTGATGAGTCATAGCATGCTAAGTACGAAAATCATCACCTGGCAGGCATCAGCCGTGCACATCATCACCCTGTATATTTTTGAAAGTTTAAATAATAATATTAAAAAATAAACAATTTGTAGCTGTAAGCTTGAATTTTTTAGGATTTAGTTCATTCATAGTAAGGTTTGAAAAAAATTGACAGGCGTTTTCGATGAGGTGTGGCTGATTTGAATGGCCATATTTCCAAAACTAATAAAGTTAGATGTACCTAATATGGTATTTTCTTAAAGCTTTCTTTAGGATCTTTTTAATGGTAATGTAATATACAGGGTGCCTCATTAAAAAAAAAAACTAGTATCACCGTTACAAAGATCATTAAAAGAGCTTTAAGAGAACACCACATTAGGTAAATCTTACTTTATTAGTTTTGAAAATATTGCCATCCAAATTAGCCGCACCTTTCAGTTCGCCTGGCAGATACTTGTGCTCATCGAAAACGCCTGTAATTTTTTTTTCAAACGTTACCATGAATGAACTAAAATTTAGAACATTTTTAAGCTTACAGCTCCAGGTTGTTTATTTTTATTATTTTTTAAAACTCTCAAAAATATACAGGGTGATGATGTGCACGACTAATGCCTGCCAGGTAATGATTTTCGTACTTGGTATGCTATGACTCATCTATACAAGTTTCCAGCCCGACAGGTCTAACGTTACTTAAAGGGTTCACTAGCTCTGGGACTATAAATACAAGACGCAATAAACCCTATCGAAAAGACAAAAGATTAAATGACTATTTTATTATTTTATTCATTAACAGATAAAATTATATCTTTATAAAATTAGCTACCCTAACACAACGTTTAATTTTTACGCCCCATTAACTGGTAGATAAGAATCCATTTGAAATTTATAATCTAATGGCTTTTCTTTCTCGTACTAATTCTTTTCTTTTGTTTCAAAATAAAATGATTAACTAAAAAGAAATACCGTTTTTATAATTTAAATTAAGTTTAAAAATATGTAGATAACAAGACAATAAAAACGAAAGAATAATAACTTTTGAACCGTTGGGTATATGGCGATGAAATTTGGCGCGGTGTTATATCAGACAATTTTCTATTTTTTAGTTGAAAATGACAACTTTACATGTTAAAATGACAGCTGGGTATGGTTTTGCATTATTTTCTTAAATGGAATATTGGGTCATGCGACACCTCATTTTGAAGGATTTTTTTTGCTCAATTCAACTTTCGATTTTTAAAACATTTGATTTAGTTATTTTGAAATGGCGACCAATAATTTATTTTTTGGCTATTTTTAAGTTTACAATGTACCTACTGGTAACATACAAAAATTTTAGGTAAGTAACTAATTCAAAACTACTTAATTAGTTTACATAATTACTATTTTTTTAAATTAATAATTAATTAAACAAGTTTAAAAAAGTTAACAAATTAAAACTAATAGAAAAATTAAAAGTGAGAAAGACCTCTCCTTAATCATTTTCTATCACATTCAGACAGACAAAAGTTTTTGCTGTAAAAACGTAAGCAGTTTGCCCAACGAGTTTGCCTTTTTTTACTTTCAAGAGTTTTGAGGTAAAACCTAAAATATAACGTTTTTTTGTTTAGACAATCCACGAAGGCTAAAAGCCTAAATCCTAACATACCTTAGGTATCTTGGGGTGTGTTTATATTTGAAGATTTCGGGAAGAAGAAAAAACATCCGCGGGCAGCAAGTTTCACATTCTAGAAACTCTAAAGATAAACCTTACCCTTTACTTAACCTTAACAGGGGTGCATACATGCAGCACTAAGAGTTTCTCTGTTGGCAAGTGGAGAAGCTATACTGGACAATTCGTCAGAGCAGAAGCCATTGAAGTACGATAAGCGATAAATCTCACATCCTGAAGTTAAGCGAGTAAAGGAACCCAAGCAACACAAGAATTTGCCTTTTCGTTTAATAAACGTTTATTAAACGATATTGTCGTGTATTTTTGATTTTGGTATATTTATTACACCTCTATTAAACATTTTTTAAACACGTGCATATTTTAATCGTATATTCAACGTATGTCATATCATCTTTTAATATCATAAAATTTTTTAAAAATATTTTACTTTATATTATGGTCTCATTTATCTGCGTGTTTTAAAAATGCACAAAAAATATGTTTATAGTTTGGAACTATTAATGATAATCTCATGAAACACTCTTATTTTCGAGTATTTTAACAACGTTTTTTTTCTTACTATTTACTGAAATTTCAACGTGTGAAACTAAAGCATAATCGACGTCTATTATAGATTATTTTTATTATAAAACTAACTATTATTGCTTTAAAATCATTATTATCATTCTCCTATGACAATATGACATTGGTTTAGTAATAATATTTTTATAATTTTCATTTGATGTTAATATTTGCAAATATTTGACTTTGTGCTGTATATAAATAATATTGTATAAAATTCCCTAAAAGTAAACGTGCCAATAATCTACAAAATTTACTCATCCGTTCGGCATTATACCAATAACAGCCAATAACAGCCTTACAATAACGACACGTGATGCGCGGCAGTCGCTTTTCTCCTCGGCTTTGTAACTAACCAAGTTCGAAGTGACTTATGAGATTCAATGGCCGCCGAAAGCCGCTAAACAAAACGTCAGCCGGCTTCATGTTTCTTGTTGTAAAATATTGTGCAGTGCATTGTTTTTCCGATTGCTAATAAAGTAAGTACCTACTTTTTACCTTTATTTTAAATGCGCCCATATCAATTCAATAGTTATACATATTACATATAATATTAGATAAGAATTGTTGATGTTTTATTTGATGAAGTCGGCAAAAATGGCCGCTGAACCTGTTGCGGAAATTTTCGTTTTGATCTCTCAACCCCTATTATACCTTATTTATAAGGAATGATTATGGCTCAAACACTTGGATTAGGTGAATGTCACACCTTACACCTCTGTTTTGTTTTAATTTTTAGTACACTAAAATAAAAATTATTGAAATATATCTTGGTTATTTAATATTCTAGTCTATTATACGTTTTTAATACACCATTTATAAACGTCTAATATATACGCTTTAATTTATGTGTATTGTGTACTATTTTAGTATTATTTTTAATTTTCTTAGAAATGTTTGGGTTGAAAGAAGTCGTCCATATTCTCAAAGAGACCTGTTATAACATATCAAAAGAAAACAACAAAAAGTCTCGGTCTTAACACTTTTTTACTAATTAACCGTTAAATGGTGACATGTGTTTCGCTCCTAAGAGCATCATCAGACCTAAAAAATAATACAAACAAAACCAATCAATTACAATAAAGACCTTAAAATTAAACAAATAATAAAACACGTGTTCATTTATTTTTTATCCTCTATCATATTCAGAAAAAAATTGAGGAAAGTTCCCCATTAAATCACCACTAATTAGGCCAACCTAGGAAGCATTCGTTTAAGGAGACATTGACATGCAAAGCACTGAATGGTAATTTCAAATACATTTTACTAAACCGCACTTGCTAAAGGTTCACCCAAACCAACGCGAGATGCGGGAACGGGACGGGAGCGGGACGAATTTGGACACAAAATATTCCTCATGGATATAGGAGTATTGTTTTATGATGCGGGACCTATTTCTACAACGGGATATATGTATGTATTCACAACGCGTTGGTGTAAATATATTCATATCCCGCTGTAGAAATAGGTTCTGCATCCGTTTCGCCCCGTCCCGTTCCCGCATCCCGCGTTGGTTTGGGCGTATCTTTAATCTACCCTAACAATTAATTTATTATGCAAAAAACACTAAGATCACCTGTACTTTTTAGTGACTTTGGGTTTTCTTTTTTTACAGAAGCGGTCAAAATTTCATTTCAAGGTAAGGACCAGGTGCAGGGAGTTGCATTTGTCGGAGAACTCACAGACAAAGCTATCGGACAGGCATGCCAAGATTGGCTTAAACTGTCCAAACAGCGATACCGTAATGCCAAAACGTGAAAGACTCTATTATTATGTTTGATTCTAGAATTTTTTAAGTTTCAACTGTTTTTTTATGTTCTATACAGTTTTTGTTGTGTTTTTTATTACTTTTATTTATTAGAGTGCAGTGTTAAGTGTTACCAGTTGCGTCCTTTTGATTTGAGAATTTGTTATTTTATTTATTTTTTTTTAGATTTAGTAAGCCTAAACGAATGTATTACCTAATACATATACCTATATTATACATACAAAATAAACGTTTTTCGTATACGTCAATATTTGATTTATTTCATATGGCTTTTTTAACGTAAAATTAATTCTAAATATAAACGTATAAAATTTAAAACTTTTTAACGTGTTTACTAAACGTTACAGTTTTGTATATTATATACCAATTTATAGGGTTTATTAGAAACCGCTTTTTAATTGCTCATTTTATATTATAAATAAACGTATACTTTCAACGTCTAAAATTTGGATAGTACTGCAATATTAATACACCTATATTAGGCGGACATTTTAACCTATATTAAAGGTTAGAAATAAACTAAAAATATACTAGTGGTATATACGTAATTAAACGTTTATTAGAGGATTCTGTGTTGCTTGGGAAGTCTTTTTGTGAGTAACGGGTCATTAATAAGTCTCTTTTTTAAATGGAATTAAGAATGCTTAGGGTTATGGAACGCCATGTCTTAGATATAAGAACAATATTGCAAACAAAATATTATTTGGCTTTTCTTTAAAATAAAAAAGGGTTAATAAACATTTTAAGAAAATTGGCTATCTGCTATGTAATTTAGTTGACCTGGTATACCAATATTAAAAGAGGTAAAGTTTGTAACTTTATAGGTTTGTTAGGGCTAATTTTCGGAAATATTGAACCGATCATGAACATGCTTACACAATCAGAAAGCTACACTACTCAGGAGTGCTATTGGCTATATGTTATCAGGATTCTACAAAAAGTTTATAGAAAAATAATTTTAACGCCCAACGAAGTTGGACGGGTCGGCTAGT
Organism: Listronotus bonariensis; assembly: GCA_014170235.1. Classification (NCBI taxonomy): domain Eukaryota; kingdom Metazoa; phylum Arthropoda; class Insecta; order Coleoptera; family Curculionidae; genus Listronotus; species Listronotus bonariensis. The sequence goes on along the minus strand of JACEGR010000923.1, from coordinate 137,047 downwards.
TGTTTGATAAAGAAATAACAGCGTGGACTAAACATGGAATAAACGATCTAAAACCATAGATAACCTACATTTAGATCCGCAGTGGCAAAAAGCATTTTTCGGATTACACCGGCACCCCGTACCCTTCGTCCGCGGTGTGACCATAACGCTCATTAGCTACCGTACTTCGAACAGAAAACCAGGACGCGGTCAATAAATTCTTTTCTATAATGCGAATAGTTTGTTTGGGTCCGGGTGCGTTTACCCTCAACTGGCTTGCGTACAAACCGGTTTTTCGCCCATGAAATGTAACTTTTGTTTCGCGCAGGTTATAACATTGGCAATCCATCGAGATCAGTGTCTAAAACATATTGGGAATTTAAATTAAGGAGCACAGTATTGAAATTCGGTCAAACAGCTGATAAAAATGGGTATCTACATTCAATTTGTCGAAGAATATTTACATAAATTACCTGATTAGTTATTAAATTTTGCAAAAATATTAGGAATCATTGTCTTAAAACCTAAATACCACAAAGCAGGATAATAGTCAGTGTTTCGAGAAACTTTATATATAGCCATAAAGCGTAAGTTCTTTGGTATTTAGACTTGAGCTGCAGACAAACCAAAACTAACTTCGCACGTTTTGCTTCATTGCTGATTTTTTAACGAAATCCATAATGGCAACCACTTAAACGCTTAATACTAGTTGTGGACTATTTATTTTCTTATTTTTCATCACATTCATCCCATAGGTCATAAAAATTCTTTAAAAAATAGAATATTAATTGCACCAACAAAAAGTAAAACTTAATTATGTTCTAAATTTGCAACTGCAACGTTGCCACGTCGCTTAATTTTAGTTTTCAATAGCAGAATCTCTTGAAAATATTGGGTCAAGTGAATAAGGCTGGGCTTTTACTTAAATTAATAAAAGATAAAAAACACAAAATTGCCTTTTAACAAAAAAAGCAAATACTATACTATTAGCTTTTGCTATTAACTTTATTTACCTGGCCCATTACAGGCTGTTAAAAGTTCGAGAAACATCATTAGGATCTCAGAAACAGTAAGAGATACAGGGTTGGGTAAATCGTGGCAAAGTTGCGCATTTTCTTGCTTAGCAATATTCCGTTTTATAAATTTAAAAATTTGCAGCCGTTCCGAAATTATTTAGCAAAAACCGAAATTTTTCGAAACAGTTTTTATCGGTTTTTATTGCTTTCTCGGTTAATTTAAAAATATATTTTAAAACTAATGACACATTAACATTGCCACCTTTTCTATTTTAGAAAATAATGTCACCAAACTTAAAATCGGACGTTTCGTCTTTCAGCCACCATCATCAACTTTGTTTTTTTAAGTAGGCGGAATATTTAGTTTTGAACTTAATACACTCGTATTTTAATTCTAAATACAACGACATATCACACTTTACATTTATGCGACGTTTCGAACAAAAAAATCACCATCAACTATTTTTATATTAAAAATTACGTTTTTATTTTAAACGATTGTGGAAATTTCCATATAAAGGTAATTACCCATCCATTTATTTCTATTACTCGTAGCCTGTCAAAAAAAAATGAATACTTACCTGCAAACGGAAATTTTCTCGTACGTTTAGGGTAAAATCGTTATTTGTAATGTCGAAAGCGTAAATGATGTTGGTTTTTTGTTCGAAATGTCGCATAAATGTAAAGTGCTATGTATATATCGTTGTATTTAAAATTAAAATACGTTTGTATTATGTCTAAAACCAAATGTTCCGCCCATTTAAAAAACAATGTTGATGATTAAAGACGAAACGTCGGATCTTAAATTTAGTTACATTATTTTATAGAACAGAAAAAGTGGCAATGTTAAAGTGCTGTTAGTTTTAAAATATCTTTTCAAATAAACCCAGAAAACAATAAAAACCGTTTCGTAAAATTTCGGTTTTTGCTGGATAATTCCGCAATGGCTGCAAATTTTTAAATTTTTAAAACAGAAGATTGTTAAGCATAAAAATGCGCAACTTTGCACCAATATACCCAACCCAGTATTTCGTACCATTTCTGAGATCCTATGATGTTTCCCGAATTTGTAACAGCATGTATACAGTGCATCCCTGATTTTGATCACAATGTAATCGAAGTATTCTGCAGTAAGAAAAATAGGCAAATGGACTTTCTTCTGAAATAGAGGGTAATCTTTAAACTATTTTTATTTTGCTTACTTACTTTAAAAAGTAATATTGATCTATAAAACTATATAGAAAAAAACAATTTTTACTAAAATTACCAATATATGTTTTGAGGTTGTTAAGAAAAGTTTGAAAATTACTTTTAATTGAAGGTGGTTCTTTTAATAATTATCTAAAACTTTTATTTTTAAGCAATCTACTAGAAATCGCATAAAGTTGCCCTACGTGACTCTAATTAATTTTATTATTATAATATTGATGTGCGTTGTCATTATTTTTTTATGTTAAACTTGTTTTTTAGCGACAGCGCATCTTACGATGGCTGTAGCTCAAATAAGGCTCATTTTACAAAAATCCCTAAAAATACGCCCGTAATTTATTGATACTGAATTCTCAAATACTCTGTATTATATTAGGAGTAAAGTTATTTAAAAAATATGTTTTAAAAATAGAAAGAAATGATCAAGGCTGTAGATTTTAATATTCCTACTAAAAATAAACCACAATTATTTCAATGTTACCAGGTTATTCCACTTTAAAAATAAATATAGTCATCCGCAGTAATAAAATAATTCAAAAAGCGTGGAAAAATTGCTTTCACCGAAAAATAAGAAAATTTTATAACTTGTCGAAAATATTTTAACTTCGCGCGTTGGAAAAGTCCCTTTTAGAATAAAAACGTTAAGGTCCTATTCGGTTAAACCGGAAGTAATAGAAACAACAATCAAGTGAGCCAAAAGTTATAGGGTTGAGCCTCCGTATAGGGACACCTGGTATAAACAATTGAAAACGATACTCAAAAATAAATATAATATATGGGTTTTTTTCCTCAAAATAAAATTTTATTTTGGATTTCCATTAGGTTTAAAAAAAAAATTGGTCTCCTAACTTTTTTATTCGATGTATGGTTTTCGCGTAAAAAATTAAAAATCATTTCTCGGCATGGTCAAATCTCTATTTATCTACACTTTTCCAAGAAATTAACGCACTAATCCAATTTCTTTCCATAAGCTTTAATACAAAAATGCTTTAATTTAATTGGTCATAATTCTTTTAATAATTAAGTTATTAGGACAGGTAAAAAAGATAATGTTAAGAAATAGTAACGCTAGAAATTTTGCGTAACCATGGTTATTTACTGTTAACAATACATTCTACAGGGTAATTTAAAGTTTTTGGCAAAAATAAATAATTTTTAATCGCCTTGTATGATGTGCTGTTGAAGGAGAGTAATCTCATTTGTGCATAAATAATAGCCTTACTCATTTCCGATATTTTATAATCACAAATTTCATGACTCCCTTTTAACATCACATCATACAAGGCGATTAAATATTATTCATTTTTTCTTTACCTTTAATCACCCTGTAGGATGTATTGTTTTTTTGTAAAAAATAACAATGGTTACGTCAAAGGTAAAGCTTCATCATTCCTTAACATTTTCTTTTTTAATAGTCTTAATAACCTAATTATTAAAAGAGTTATGGCCATTTAAATTCGAGTATTTTTATATTGAAGCTTATGGAAAAAATGGGGCTGGTGCGATAATTTCTTGGAGAAGTGTATTTAGAATGGTAGTCATGTTAAGAGTACTTAGTTTGCTTTACCAATCATATGAATTAAAAGTGGAAACAATAATGTAATTACCAATTATACAGTTTGTAATTTAATTATTGGCTTAAAATACAGGGTATTTTTTCTTAGCTAATTTTAGGAAGTTCATATGAACATATTTCCCAAACATCTAAACTTTTAAGCTACAGAATGTAAAAATTTAAAAATATATCGTTTTTTATCATAACTTTATTACTCTTTAATATATTTTCATTAAATTTAACATGCTTATACTAAGCACCAATAAACTTTTTTAAGGTGAAAGTTTTTTAATTATTTCTACCAGTGGCGTCCGTACGGGATGTATACAGAACATTTCCAAAAAATATGGTACGCCATTGCTTTTTTAAGACAAAAATAATTTTTAAACTTCCCGTTTATTTTACAACAAATTTAACCTCTTGAACTCGCTTGGTTGGATGCACCCTTTTTGCGTAAAAAATAAAAACCATTTTTGATGCATTTTTGGTATAGCGAAATCATTATTTTATTGATAGAAGCCGCCGTCTGGCGGTTTTGCTTAAAAAACTAATAAAAACCACCGAAAAATAGTTTAAGTTAATCTTACCTTAATAATTATTTATTTATTTTGCTGTACCGTAAGCGTTTAGTTTTTTTATGGTTTTATTGTTTAATATTGTAGTTTAGTTAATAGCACCCTTTGGAGAAACAAATTGGAGGAGTATAGTGGAATGGGGACCGGAAAAAAACCACTATTGTATGTAATGTAACGTTTCGTGGCTGGATTGCCACTTTATCAAGGGCCTATAATTAAAAAAGACACATTACAAAACTACTTCGTCACAAGAAACCCAATAATTTACAACACCAAAAAACACTGTCGGACAGGAAAGGCGAAGTAATAACTTATCAGGACGTCATCGTCAGCATAAATGTTAACAATTATTATATATAATATATAGAAATAAGAAAAAATTTATAAAAAATTATCAAAAAGAAAAAAGAAATTATTTACCTATCCGAAATACGGTACTCGGAACCTGAGTTCTACGGGTCAACACTCGTAACCTTAGACTATTCACAACAGACCAAACATTACCTGTTTTTCAATGCTAAAATGCCGTTTGTTTTGTTGCCATAATTATATTACTAAACATGAAAACACAAACGTGTGTGACAAAGAAAACAAATCAAAATAATTTGCCTTTGTTTACAAATACCTTTGTGTTGGCAACACTGTCAATAATAAAATGACTGAGAGCATTTCGATTGCCAGAGGCGTGCCATTCTAAGGCAATAATTAAATAAGCAAAAATAACACCAAAAAAGAATGTTTTAGATAAACTTGCAAAACTTTTCTAAATAAGATTTGGGTATGTATAATTTTACGTTTTATAACGTGGATATATAAAAAATTAATAAAATATAGAACAAAAACTGGATAGGTAGCTTAATTTAAAAGATTGTATTACTAAAAACGTATATTCCTAATTTTTTGGACGCCATTTTATTTTGCTTGCTAGTTTATGGCTTTTTTGTGCTTGCAATGTATAATATGATGCCTATATATTATAATTTAAACCCAAGAAATTTTAGTTAGTAACTAACTAGACATGGTATATTCAGAATATTTTAAATAATAGATTGAAAATCATGATCTTTTTATTTCAAATTATTATGGTATTAAAAGTATTCCAGTCTATTAATCATACAAAATAATATGCATTCGTTTAAAAAGACTTGATGTTTTACCAACTTATACATACGGTTGCGCATTCGCCATTCTACACATACTTTACTTATAAATGAACTGACTGATTATGATAATACCCGATTTGCACTAACTAGTTCGTGATTTATAAAAGTCAAAACACACTGGCGCTCAGGTTTCGGTACGCTCAAGGACCGATCAAATATCTTACATGGTATTTAAATATCATTCAAGGTAATTCTTTTAAAATGCATGTAAATTATTTGATTGGTCCATGAGAGTACCGAGACCTAAGCGCCTAGTGTGCTTTCACCTTAGCGAACAAGCATTCAATTTTTTTTTATTATTACTGGACACAAATATTCTTTACTTTCATTACATTTATGAGAAAATTATTTTAAAAATTGTTTATGCTCACCTAATTTGCCATTTTAGATTTTGGGTAATATTTGTGATATGCTCTTTGTTTTTGACTTTACAAAACAACACAACGGTTATTTCGAGTAGACTAAAAACCAGTTACAAAGGTGCCACAAGCGTCATACAAATAAAGACGGCAATCAACTATCGCTGTCTAAACGCATCGTTTACAACGTGTGCGAGCAACAAAAAGGAGAATAATTGATAGTGAGACAGAACTGGTGACGCCGTGGCATCTTCTCAACTGGCGAGAACTTTACAATATAGCGATAAGCGAAAGATACCACTTTTAATACTAGTATATTTTTTTTTGTTTGGAAGTTTTATAATTTAAAAAATTTTTGTTTAATTTTAAAAGCTATGGACTTAAGGTAGAAAAAGCTTGATTTTCTTAAATTTAAGACTAAGACCAAAATAAGATAAGTAATTTTAAAATGTCTCTTATTGCAATTTTTCATTTATTGCAAAAAGTAAAAAAACAACTTGTTATTGAAATAATATTATTTTTAACAAAAAAGTAACCATCATTATTTTATGAAGAGGTTTTTAGTAAATAAATAACACATAAGTAAATATAAATATACTTTTATTTGCATTTCAGTAAACATAACAAATACACGAATGTACATGTTTTGTCACTTCAAAAGGTTCATAGACAACTAAAGCAAGAACAATGTGGGACAGATTCATTACCATATTTATATGCCGGCATTTTTTGTCTAATATCTTCCTGTTAATGTACTACACGCCTTAGACGTGTATAAAATTTTTCAATATTTATATTGTTAAATAAATAAATCCTGCAGTAAAAACTACATACTAAACATGTATAAAAACACAATCAAAACAACAAAAAAATCAACAGAATCTCCTATTTATATAGCATCCACTATATTAATATTTTTTCCACTAGCAACATTTATTTAATCAATAATTTAGTATATTTTGGTGAGTTTTCGTGTGTATGTATGTAAATCAGGAATTAAAAAGAAAGAATGAGGATTTTTTAAATAACCACTAATGTATTACATTTGCTTAAAGGCAGTTTTACAAATACTATTAGACCATTTAATTTAAGATTTATTCTCATAAAAGAAAATTGCACTAATATCATAATTAGTCATTTGTAGTTTTGTATATGAAATAATTTAAAACATATTATTATGTATCTCATAAAGAAATAAATACTAACAGACTACGCCAACAACGATGCGACGCCAATGAATTGAAAAACAAACATATGTTTACTTATTTGTGAAATGACACATTGGGGTTTAAAAAGTCTATTTTTTTGCATACTTGGCTTTCACGAACCATATTGTCGGTAATATTGTCCAATAATTTACACAAAAACACTATAAGACACATGAAAAACTGAGAAAATCACCAAAACAACTATTTCTACAAGGCAACGCTGCAAGTAATGGCGCATGAAAAGTGATAAAAATGCTACGAGACTAGCCGATCCGAGCCCGCTTGGAGGCTATGGCCCGTAGCAACGTTGTCGGGTTGTTTAGTCAATTCTCCGTGATTCAAAACAAAAGAAAAACCTGGAAATAATTAAATATAATGATAATTTAATATGAACATAATAATAACTATATAATTCTGATATCAAAATCACCTTAAAGTATAGACGATATTCTTATATAGTATTTCCAGTAAAAATTGTATTAACAAATAAATGGCAAAAGTCAAGACTTTTAATATAAAATTGCAAAAGTGACAGTAGCGCTTGCCCGATGACTTAAGCAAAATTATCTTAAAAGCAAATAGTCCAGTCAAATCGGAGAAAATTTTAATGTCTGATCGTAATCAAATGTAAACAAGTTTCGTCTCCTGAAAAGGATAAAAGGTCATTGCTCGTAACCCTTTAGCTATGGAACAACTTGAATACATTTTTTAAACCTTAATTATATGATTAAAGAAATAAGCCGTGTTAATAAATTATTTATCTTGTAACTTTTTTCTTTTTCCTGAGAATTTTAAAGTGTGACTTTTTTCAATACATGCATGAAAATGCTATGAAAGGATCAGTTTTTTTTCTTTCCGCTAAAATACTCCTGGCTTTTCTTTTGCTTCAAGATAAACATACATTATTTTTTTAACTCATGAAAAGCTTCCACAAAATTTTCGGTTATTATTTGACGGTTTTCAATAGTTTTTACAAACAAAACCGCCCTAATGCGGCATCTACCGATAAAATTAGTAAAAACCGCCGGTAATAGCAAATTAATTATTATTTTTGACGGTTTTTATACACATAAATGAAAAAAGGTTATAATTAGGCCAAACCGCCGGCGGTCGTTTAGCCAGTGCCTTTAAATTTAAAAATACAAATAGTTAAAAAATATATCAAATTTGGAATTGTTACTGAGAACTTTTGGCGAAAAATCTTCACTGACTCGACTAAATTAACTACAGAGTAAGTAATTAAATATTTAGTATGTTACAACTAAAAGAACTACTTGATAACACCTTGGGTTAAAGTAATTAACATTTTGTTTTTTTTTGCTTTGAGAGAAGGCATGACTTACTATTATATGGCTTTAGCTGAAAGGGGGTATATAAAAAGTCATATTTTGACTGAATAATACGCCAGAAAAACATTAATACTAAATTTTAAAATGCTCTTTACATTATTGCTTAAAGTTATTAAAAATAAAACATTCGCGGCGAATTGAGAACCTTCTTGTTTTTGAAGTCATTTAAAAATATATAACATTTAAAATAAAGCATCAAGGCTGCACATTTAACATTCACACTGAAAATAACCGAAACTATTTCAATGTTACCGGGTTAGTGGACTATAAAAAATAGATATAGTCATCCGCAATAATAAAGTATTTCACAGAGCGTGGGAAAATCGCTTTTATCGCAAAATGAGAACATTTTATAACTTGTCGAAAATATTTTCACTTCACGCGTTGGAAAAGTTCCAATACCAGTGCAGTAAAAGTTTATATGAGTTTGTACTCAATTGACTCTAATTTTATGCATGTTAAAAAGTAAATTGCAGTATGTAGATAAGTTGTTATTTATGTATGTTTAGTTTCTTTGACCTTTAATTATTATTTTTTTAATTTTTTGAAATTATATATATCCGTATGGTTTTCTTGATTTTAGGCAAAACTTTTATATGGGAAAAAGTAATATGCACTTAATAAAAACATTTGCGACTTTTGTTACATTTATACTGTTCTTAAATTACCTTAAAATATACATAAAAAAATTTAAATAGCCAAATATTTTTTAACTTTTACAAAAATTTGTTAAGTCTGGTGAAAACTTACCCTATATGTTCCAAATTTACACACAATATTTTTTTCACCCTATTTTTGCTTATTATAGAAAAACATAGCATTATTTTTATTCGAAAATTACAAGTCAACATATCAGCATTTTCAAAAAGTCGGTGAACCTTATGTCAGTAAAAATCTCTTCCATCTGATGGTGTAAAAAATATACATTAGTATGGTAAATATTCTCAGAAAATGTAAAAAACTTAAATCCTTTTTTTAAAATCATTTTTAGACCAGATCAAAAATTTTTGAAACAAAAAAATATATAGTAGGATAAAACCATTGAAAAAGGCAGAGAATATAATAAAAATAAAACAAAAATAAATTACGGGCGATTGGACGTCGGAAAGTGGGCAGGTGGGTTTTAAGGGTAAAATAACAAATACATTTTGTTTAAAAATATGACATTTTAATAAAAAAGATTTAAACAATTACGAAACAAAAATGTACAGAAAACCTAAACATACAAATACATATTTAACCTTTAACTTAAATCAACTCTCATAATGGTTAAAAAGGGAGTTGTATTTGATAGAATGAAAATAATTTGTTCTAATCAAAATATAACAATGAAAAAGATTATTTAAAAGATATTTTATTCGAAATAATTATCCTGTTGATTTTATAAATAATTGTTTCCATAAATTTGAAAATCCGAATATAAGACAAAATCAAAATAGACCTATTACAAATTTATTTTTACCATACATTCCCGGACTATCAAATAAAATCCAACGAATAAGAAATAAATTTAATATTCGCACAATCTTTAAAACACAAAACACCATGAGGTAGATATAAATTAACAAAAACAAAACCATACATCTTAAATGAAAATAAAAAAATGTTATTTATAAAATACCTTGCGAATGCATATAGGTGAAACTTGTAGACCATTAGCTAAACGCATAAAAGAACACAGATCCTACATTAAAAACACAGAATTCCATAAATCAAAAATCCGCAAACACGCATTTGATAACAATCATAGAATAAACTGGGATGCTTCGAGTATTTTAGCAAAAGAAACTTGTTCTAAGAAACGCAAAATCAAAGAAAGTGCGTATATATTATTAAATAAAGATAATGTGTAGCATCAATTTTAGTTAATTTAAATAACACTTGGTTGCCTTTGCTTGATACTGAAGTATCTTCAGGAAAACTGAAAATCAACTTACTCATCACGTTTTTTGTCTTACAAATAATAAATACACCAGTTACTTAGGTCAAACTATTTTCAGTTTGAAATAGTTAAAAGCATAAAATTTTAATAATTTCTAATTTAATTATTAGTTAATTTTTTATTTTAATTTTTTAACTTTATTTTTAACTTGACAACGTCGTTTTTTAATTAGGATTTTTTGTTTTTTTTTATATTTTGTTTCAGGCGACCGACCAGTTCATAGGGGTCAATAGGGCTGAACAGGGTCAGCTCGTATACCCCGGGACTAGGACCGAAGCGGTCCCATTCTTTCCAGCAAGTACCCAACAAAAAGACCATCCAATTCTAGATGTCTTATTAAATATTATTATTATTAACTTATTTAGTTTTTACTAATAATTGTAAAAGCAAAAAAGAATAAAAAATAAAAGTTAAAAAACATAAGTTGGTTAATAAGATATGTGCATAAAAATTCTAATAACTAAATACACAAAAAAATATACTTTAATATCATACATTTTTAAACTTTTATTTACTTATCATATTCAGCTTTATTTTAAGCTTTTTTTTGTTTCCAAAAGACATTTTTGTAACATCCTTATTTTAATACCATTTGGTTGAAACTAGAATATAAAGTTTTATTTCAGGGCGTTGGAAAATATCTAGCATCGCAAAATAAACACGTTTTATACCTCGTTAAAATTGTGCCGTCTTCACGCTTTGAACACGTAGAAATGATAATATAGCAACACGGGGTGCAGAATAAAAACGATTCTTAACATAGGTCCCCTTTACCTCCAATATCAGTACCGTTAAAAAAAAATCGGTTGTCTGCAAAGTCGGTTTACTGACGATAGTTGAACGTGCCAACGTCATAAGAAAATACTGATGGAATAGTGGCATTTTTCAAAAAAACTCGAGTTTTTATTTTAATGATGAAAGCACGAATATTTGACAATATCTTACTGAACATATATTTAATATCGAAAGAATCATTACCTTTATCGCCGCAATTATCGTTGCTATAAACAATTGACACCACATTCACTTTTCATTGCACTTCATACTTGACGAAAACATGTAAATGTACACTCAAGTAGGAGAGAAACAGATGTCGAACGCTGCCGAACGCGGAGGCCGATTTTGCCTCTTCCGCGCTCTCGCTTGCACTTCAAGCCTTAAATTGAACGCCTCAGAACGAGGTAACGACGCCGCATGGTAACGCCGCATAAGTCATGTTTTCTTGCAGATATGCTCTATATTGGTTAGGCGGATTCATTTATTGGCTGGTCTTCTTGTTGAGTACACGCCTGGAAAAAAACTTCAACTCAAATCACCCCATAATGGTTAAAAAGGGAGTTGTAAAAAGTCTATTTGATAGAATTAAAGTCATTTGTTCTAATCAAAATATAAACAATGAAAAAGATTATTTAAAAGATATTTTAATTCAAAATAATTATCCTATTGATTTTATAAATAATTGTTTTCTTGAATTTGAAAATCCAAATATAAGACAAAATCAAAATAGACCTATTACAAATTTATTTTTACCATACATTCCCGGACTATCAAATAAAATTCAACGAATAGGAAATAAATTTAATAGTCGCACAATCTTTAAAACACAAAACACCATTAGATCTCAATTAACAAAAACAAAACCATACAACTTAAATGAAAATACAAAAAATGTCATTTATAAAATACCTTGCGAATGTGATAAGTTTTATATAGGTGAAACTTGTAGACCATTAGCTAAACGCATAAAAGAACACAGATCGTACATTAAAAACACAGAATTTCATAAATCAAAAATCTGCCAACACGCATTTGATAACAATCATAGAATAAACTGGGATGCTTCGAGCATTTTAGCAAAGGAAACCTGTTCTAAAAAACGCAAAATCAAAGAAAGTGCATATATATTATTAAATAAAGATAATTGTGTAGCATCAATTTCAGTTAATTTAAATAACACTTGGTTGCCTTTGCTCGATACTGAAGTATCTTCAGGAAAACTAAAAATCAACTAACTTATTACCTTTTTTGTCTTACAAATAATAAATATTCCAGTTACTTATGTCACTCATGACACATATGTCAAACTATTTTCAGTTTGAGATAAAAAAATAATCTAAATTTTAATCATTTTTAATTTAAATATTAGTTAATATTTTATTTTTATTTTTAACGTAATTTTTTAATCTTGACAACGGTGGCAGACTTGCCACCGAAACGTCGTTTTTTAATTAGAATTTTTTGGGTTTTTGGGGGGTTTTCTTTTATTTTGTTTCAGGCGACCGGCCAGTTCATAGGGGTCAATAGGGCTGAACAGGGTCAGCTCGTATACCCCGGGACCAGGACCGAAGCGGTCCCATTCTTTCCAGACGTGTACTCAACAAGAAGACCATCCAATCATGTTTTCTTGCTTCATCGAAATATAAGACGTTGTCACGTTAACAAATTTAACTGACTTCACAAAAAAACTCTAAAAAAAAACTTAATTTAAAGCTAAAATATTAAAAAATTTAATATTTAAAAACCTTTTAATAATATCTATAGGTACAGAAAATAAAGCTTAAGAAAGGTGAATTCTTTGGTCCAGCATGGATGGACTTAAAATTTTACCAAAAGGTAGGAAATAGCCAAAGCAAAAATATTTTTAATAGTTTCTTTGTAAAACTAATATTTTTAAGTTTTTCGCGATTAAACGTAGCAATTACTCGAAAATTACGAATTTTATATAAAAAAAAAACGTGCAGAGCAACGAATAACGAAAAATGCTGCATATTTCCAGGAAAACACACAAAATCTTTTTAGAGTTCATTGGCATATATTATTTTAATGCTTGGGCATAACAATTATGTAAGTTATAATAAAAATATGTTCAATACCTTATTTTTCTACAAAAAAATATTAAAAACAACCCTCTAACTGCCCTTTAATTAAAGCTTACCTATTATTTTACAATTTTCTTTGTACATGTATTGCCAATACGTCCAAGAAGTTTAACCAATTTGTAATGCCTTATTTAAAAGAAAATATGTACGTATGTAGATAATTATGCTCCGCGGACTATTCGAGTTTTCCTAAAAAAAAAAGATTGTATTTTTTTAACGTATATTTTTTATTTTTATGATAAACGTTTTGTTTTAAACCATTTTTTAGGGTTTTTAAGGGCGATAGGGCTCTGTAAATAAAATTTCTTAAAATTTCTGGGTTTTACAATGGGATGAGTTTAGAGGGCTCTAAAAGGGTGGTGCTTGTTTGAAAATAGAGGTTTTGGAGGGCTATATCTCGCCAAATTTTTAGTGTACAAAAAATCTACGGCACAAAAACGTTATTCATTAAAAGCGCTACAATTTAGTACTTTGTCTTTTTTTCTTATCTTTAGTAATTTTGGAGTAAAAATGTGAAAAATACGAAATTGTGAATATTTTTTCTGGATTTAGACATTTTAAGTTAGAAAAATTTTCTAGACGTATTAAATACACATGTATAAAGATCACTGTAAAATTTATTTAGGGGGTAATTGGGGGTAGTTTTTATTGATTTTTTCTTGGAAAAATTAGATATTGACCTTATTTTGATCACTTAATATTTATGCCAAAGACTTAAAAAAATAAAGGTCTAATTATGTACTTCCGTAGCCGTAAAGCCGTACCTTGGTTCGTATTGGTCGTAAAAAAGTACAACAAAACAATTTTATTTGTATTTTCAAAACCCAAATTTGCTCTTTACTGCAAAACAAACCCATTAAAAACGTCGATTTTTGCTTCGAAAAATTGTTACTTTCAATCGCGAAAAACTTGTAAAATATTAGTTTTACAAAAAAATGTAGGAACTGTTTTTTGCTAAAAATAATAATAATTGGTCGAATTCTGTGGTTTAAAATTTAATTAAATAATTTAAAAAATCACCACCTAGGGGTGGTGACATCCGCCCCTAGAGTTTTGATATAGATTTTAATCCTTGGTTCCTACCTTTTTTAAAATTTAAAGTCCGTGCACGATAAAAAAAATTTCAAATGTTTCTGTTCTTATAAAGCTTACCTAATTATGTTTAAATACTTTAAATTAAAAATTAAATTCTAGTAGTCCCTGGGCCAATAATGAAATGGAATCCATGATACGAATCTTTTTAAACCTTTTTATAGGCTACTACGAATATTTATACCACCATATAATATGGAAACGATAATTTAACCCAGCTTGTCAATTTCAAATGTTTTGAGTATCGGACTGGGCCAAAGCGTCACTTTTAACATGCATTTTAAAGATTTTGCTAAAAATGGTAAGGGTTACAGTCATGAAACCATAAGGCTCGAACACATGTTTTGGGTACCGGACTAGGCGGGTTTCGTGACTGTAACCCTTACGATTTTTACACAATGTTTATAAATTACATGTAAAACATTGTGGTAAATTTGTCCGACCAAAAAATGACGCGTTCGCCCGGTCCGACACCCGAAAGATTTTACAGTGACAAGCTGGGTTAAATCGCCGCGACTTTAGGTTTTTTTACAAATGCATTACAATAAAACCATATTCTTTAAAGCAACTTTTGATAATAAAAATCCTAAATCTTTAATGACATTTATATAGAAATGTCTTTGCAAAAAGGCATTTTAAGTTATAAAAGAATTTGAAGAAGTTTTTTTACAGTCGCCACGGCTTTTAAAGATTTTAAGAAGTTTATAAAACTTTGAGAAAATCTATTTTAACATTGGGATAAAAAAATAAAAAAAAGTATAATTCTTATAAAAATATTCCCGACTATTACATTTTACAGAAATCTTTTAAACTCGATAACGTGCCAAAGGTCAATTTAAATGAGCTTTTTACCAAAGATAACTATTATGAGGTAATTGAGGATAAGTAATAAAACTTTTAGTAAAAATTCCTAAAAAAGATCGTTTTTTCTTTTTGGGAAAATGAACTTACTGACTTCTATTTTTAAAACAGCGATAAGTTCGATATTATTAGTTTTAAAGACCTAATTTACGGTTATTTGTCTGTACAAATTACTTTACCTAACTTATATAAGATAAAAATAACCATAACATGTCAATAGAAATAAATAAAATTATTGGTAGTTAAAAATTGTGAAGCAAATGTAAAAAATAATTTTTGACGACATTCAAAGTAAAATCCATATGAAATAGATATAAAAATGTAAAATTTACAACTGACATTTATTGAAAAAAAAGAAAATATTTTTTTATGCACGAATGTGTTTTTTTATTTTAGTTAACAATTAGTTTTTGTAAGTTTATTTTATCTGATTTTTAGTTTAACATACATGGTGTTCTTTAAGTTAAGTTAATATTTTCACAGCATATATAAATCGTAATACAAGTCAATGTATCAAAAATCATTTATACAAGGTTCCTCTTAAAGGTATGGAAACCACCTACCTACTTACCTATCACAAATTTCTCGGGCTAAAATATGACAATCTCTACTTTGGGCACTTTATAATGATAAATAAAGAATACCCACTATATATTGTTAAATCCATCGATATTTCATTTGTTTACCTGTTTCAAAAGCGCCGAAGATTTAGTCTAGATGTATAAGGTTTTGTCATACAAATAAATAAATTTAACTGTTTTACATAACTATGATTAGAAATAAATAAAAATCTTTTAAATCCAAATATTGTTTACGGAAAAACTCTCTTCTGTCCTAAAACATCCAAAAACATATTACTGGGTACATATCAATATTAGTTAATATTTCATTTTAATAATATTTGACCGGACTACTATCTCTCCGCCGAAGCTTTGTTAGGTTTTTATATTGTTTGACGAAATTTGGTAAGTAGAAGAAAAAGTAAAAGGTTAGTATATGTATTTATCTACCAGCTCTATTTAAAACGAGATGGGGGAATTTCTGGATACTTTAAGCGTAGCAAATGATGTGAATTGTTTTTTTCATGTCCGTGTCTGCCCTAATACTGGTTCGACCTTGCGTTTGTTTTAGACGCAAATCTCGATTATGCGGAATGTAGTTCTTTTAGTTTAATTTTTTTTTAATCGACTGTCCTTATTTTAATGAATATTTGCATTTTTAACGCTTTATATATCAATGACTTTTTCGCGACAAGGAACATGAATTTGGATGCATTAAAATAGACTAGATTTTTGGCGCCCCAATCCAATATTAAATTAAGGTCCTGCGAAAGAGATATCAGCATCGCTCCGCGTTTGTTTTCCAAATCAGGTTTAGTAATGGGTTTAGGAACCTGAAAACTGGAGTGAAGGGTACTCTCGTCGGCAAAACTATAAATGGAATTAGTTGTGGACGAGAGAAGGTCGTTGATGTGAAGAAGAAACAATGTTGGTGCCAGAACTGAGCCCTAAGGCACTCCAGCATTTACTTGGTGAAAGCTTGAAGAATGGCCGTCCACAATAACTGAGTAATCTCACTTCGATATAAAGCTATTAAAAAAAAAAAAACAATTTAAGATTAGATTTCAGGGGTGAATTTTACCCCTTAAAAGTGTTTAATGGCTAAATACATGTTTGTTGTGTGTGTGTATGTTATTTTTTAATTGACTATAATGACATGACATATTGCAGTTTCATGAAAATCGGCGGGGGACACCTGGGATAGTTTTATTCATTTAAAATAACTAATTCCTTTACAGCCTAGAAATATTTAAGGTCTTTTTTCATTATTGGTCATTGTTTGCCCTTTAGTAACAATTTTCCAAGTTTATGCATTCAGGTAGAAAAATCACCCATACATATTTTATAAAAGGCAACTCGTAACAGAAGCGAAGCACATTGGACAGCACTTGGTAAAACTGCGTTTATACATACTTAGAAGAAAATTTCTGCTTTTATGGTCTAAGAGCATACGAAATGCCTATCTTCGTACTTAATGCCATGAAACGATCATTATGGTAGTGTCAAGTCAAATATTGATAAATTATTTGAAAGTACAGGCTTTCTCTAAAGGAAAATATACATATGTGTACAAAAAGGCAATAGTTTACTCATAATTTTAAAATATATGCTTTTATTATGTCTTAGAGTAAGTAAATCTACGTTTTCGTATAACAAATAGCTATTAACCGAGAATAGGTTTGGATATATTACGAAAAGAAATTATGGGCGATATGATTAATACAATTATAATGTTTGATGTTGTAACTTATCAGTTTGTTTTAGTGAGTAAAATAAATTGCCACAAGAAGAAAAAAACAATAATTAAATTTTTCGTTAACTTAAATTGTGAATAACTTTTAAAGGAATCCCTTTTGGAGTATATGTTGTTTTTTTATATAAATTAGTGTTTTTGTTAGTTACAAAATTCCAAAATAAAAAGCAATAAATTTACAAAATATGTTACTGTTTTTTTTATGTTTTTTTTTCGAAAAGTATGGCGAAAATGGCAAAAACGTTTTTTGTAGGCAATTTAATGACCTAAAGAAATATATTCTGATGATTTTTCCTTGATAGTGTATAGCAGTGTTTTTCAAACTTTTTTATGAAGCAACACCCTTCGTAAGAAAAAATATTTCGCTACCCCCGACCCTTTACTTTTCTTTATGTTACATGCTAATATATATTATAAATATTTAAACTACATAACTTTTTCATGCGTATTATAATTAGGATTTGGATATAAATATATTTTATAATGAATAACTTAAAACACGTTACTGATATTAAAAGCCATTTTCGCGCATAGATACATAATAATATAACCAATGAAAGAAATTTGCAGAGCACTTTCCTCAAATATTATAGGTAATTACTTGCATAATATGTTCCTTGAAGTTATGCAGCTTATGACTATCGATTGTGCAAAAAATGCGTTGTGGTTTGTAGTGAAGTGTAGCGAAGAGTGAATTTATTGTTAAACTGGAAGCACAAATGGTTTTTCCATCTCCAAGCTCTTGCGATCAAAATGTTGCCACAGGACCACAGTCAATTTTTAAATATTATTATAAAAACTTCAAATTTAATTTAAGCGAAAACGTTGCAAGCAAGAGGGTTTTGAATTATTTGTGAAGACATGGGGGCACTTTCGGGAGCATTTTACCAAAATTTACTGTACCATGCACAAGTTAAGGTTGTTAGGAGGCAAAGTACTTATTAGAGTTATGAACTCTCGCCTGATTTTTAATATACTTACAGCAGGCCAGGTCTTAATACCTATACTTATTTGTGACCCAGAATTCCTTTTAAAAATGTTAATACTGCAAAAGAAATACATACAATACACCTGGTATGAAAATGATATTAACCAATCTGAAAGAAGAACTGTAATATTACTGCTTTATGCAAGAAATATCGGAAAAACTGAGCAATAGTGGATCTTAAATCCGTTTTAACTGCAGCTGTAAATAAGACAAATTTGGCAGACAAACTTAAAGAAAGTCTGCTGTAACTTCCTGCGAATGGGATGTTACACTTGGAATTTAAGTTAACCAATTTGGATACCTTTTGGTAAAAAAACAGAAATTACCAATAAATGTAAACTTTTTTTTTAAATTTTGATTATATAAACCTGTCTTTTTAAACTTAAGTTATTCTTTTACAATAAATAGTTTTAAAAACACTGGTGTATAGGGTGTTACAAATTCGATGCATTACCATTGCTATCTCAGTATTTATAAAAGATAGAGAGTTGGTTAAATGAAGCCAAGGTTGCTTATCCTAATGCTAAATAACTGGGCTAAGAGAAATTTAAAAAATTCCGGTTACTTCCGGGGATATCCGGAAAAAAACGAATATTTCAATTATCTTTTGTCATTGTGTAAATCATATTTTCGATATATTAAAAAAATGTAGATTTTTTGTCCAAGTCCAGTATCCCTAAAAGGTACGGTTAATTAACCCTTTGAATAAATAAAAACATTTTTTTTTTAAGTTTTTTAAAATAAGACAAGAAGAATACTTAATATTTATATTTATATAGCCACTAGTTCGATTACAAGCCAAGTCCAAAAATGCATCGAACAGAATGGAAAGCACATTTTGTGATTAAACACCAGCGCAAAAAAATGTATTTAAGATAATTGTTTAGATGCTATTATAAATGTTTTTATATTCTATGGTGGTTATTATTTTGGTTATTAAATTATTCATTTTTGTTGGTTTTGCTGTTTACAAAAATGCAAAATATGAAGTATTATATATTGTTAAAGTTGCAAGAAAAATACAGGTTGTACTTTAAAAAAAAAATCTTAAAAATTTAAACATTATTATTTATTTTAGGTACGCTACTAAATGCTACGTAAAAAGTTATAAAACCTTTGTATTTAAAGTTTGTTTCTATCTCCATAAATGTCCGAGTAATAAGACATAATAAAAATCGACGAATTTTGAGAATCACCCTGTATCTTCCAAACCCATCAAGTTAGCGTGAATCTTAATGCGTTATTAAATTAAACACTAAAAAGGAAAATGGGACACATATCTCAGTTTTTTGTATCTCTTACCGTTTAGCTTATACGCTATAATCACAAGCAAAACAATCCACCTTGTACAGAAAATCAGTATTTCCTTTTCATCAAACATGTTTTTCACAAGAATTTTTATTTATCAACAATGAATTTTTATCAAAAAATATCATTGTTTCCATTTGTCCTTTTTTAACGCCCATTCGTAAACAGTATATCAAAATCTATACCGAGCACCACTGAGATTACTAGCAAACCTGTTATTTTTTTAAGAAGAGTTACACGATTTTACAATTTTGGTCGGGTATGTGGTTGGATAGGATGCAGTCTTCTGATGTTTCAGATTTTATGTGGCACATCCGGTTTAACCGGAAACGCTCCTAACTTTACTATTTTATATGAAACTAATTTTCTAAAAATTAATTCTTTAGGCAATGCCAAGAAAATTCGTGTACAATATTTAATACCTGTATTAATTAGTTTTTGAGAAAATGGCGTTCAAAAATGTCATGTTAACCGCCATTTTTATTGGTTTGTGAAGAAAAGAAATTGTTGTAGACAATGACTAATGCAATTTTTTACCCATATTTTAATGAACCTTATATCCTATTACCGTAAAAATACAAGTTTCGGTTTCACCGGAAGTACCAGAGAAATTTACTTTCGGCAGTAAAAACTTCAATAATTTAAATGGAAACCACTAATATTTTTTGTTAATTATATCCTGCTTTTAATATTAAATTTAGTAGTTTTTAAGTTATTGATAGTAAAACGTTAAAAATAGCTATTTTCGTTACCAGACCAGAAAATGGTATTTTACGGGTCGACGAAAAACATTTACAGGGCGAGCCGTAGGCGAGTCCTGTAGTTTTGAGGAGACCCGTAAAATTATTTCCGGTCGAGTATCGTACATAATTTTTTTTTTAATTGACCGGAAAAAAAACTGTGTAAATTTTTAGTGTTATATTTAAACGACAATAAGGCAAGGCTGCTTCAATTATTTCATCTGGATTTTCCATGTCTGACTCCATTTTGGCAAAATGATGCTTTCTTTACTTTACAATATCTTGAACTGTCAAATAGTAACAATTGAACTCTGACAATTTTTGTCATGGCTAACAGGATTTTTTGATATCAGGGACCGGAAAGTAAATGAGAGACCGGAAAGTAAACTAGGGACCGGAAAGTAAATTAGTCCTGTAAAATAGCATTTTCCGCTTAAAAATTGAGTGGAAAATTCAATTTTCCGGTCAATTAAAAAAAAACATTTTCTTCGCTATTTTCAAGGCATCCTAGCGTTTTGTTAAAATTGCCTGTAGAACTGATTTTTAGAAAAATATATAAGGTGTACCGTTTAAAATAGCAAAGTTGAGAGCACTCCCGGTTAAACCAGATGTGCCACATAAAATCTAAAACATTAGAAATCTACATCCTATCCAACTATATAACAATTTGAAATCATGTAACACTTTTTAAGAAAATGACAGGCTTGTAATTTTCTGGGCTTTCGGCATACAAACAGACAATTAATAAAATATTGTTTTCCTTTATTCCACCAATTTAATAAAAATGTATAAAAAACCTTGTGTCGATATATTTATTTTTTTAACAATATTTTATGCCCATTACTTTATTTTTTTCCTTTAGAAACTTTAGCTCTACTCCCATTAGTATATTTTACATTTTGACAAATCGAGAATTAACACATCCAAAGCGCTTAAAGAAAAAGCTTTTATTCTCGGATGAATGCATGGCTATTTTTGTAAAGTAGCAACAGAATTAGTTGTAGTTAAAAAACCTTTTATTTAGAGGGATATATTTAATGTTGACATTTCCGACTTTTCAAAAGTTTAAAAGTATTACTTTTTCGACTTTTACTTTCGGCTCACAGAAGGAAAGTAAACTTTTTGTAACTTGTTTAGTTAAAACGAAAAAAAAACATTTATTTGCATATTTTTAGACCATAAATGTTTTCATTTTAAAAATTAGGTTCTAGAATTTTTGTTACAAAATTATGTAGCAACAGCAATAAATACTTATTTAAATAAGGTAGATATCCATCATTTTTACTAACATATGTGTTTTCAATTTTTTTTTAAGTTTTTTTCCCAATATTTTTTAATGTAGAATCTGTTCTTAAATTTTCTTAACAACACTTTGTAACACCCTATATATTATAACTTAAAGTCAAAAATATATTGAATGGGTGTTTGGGTCTTTTACTTATTGAAAAGTGTCTTGTCAAAAGGGAATATATTATATTTTTTCGTTTTAAAACTTATGTAGGATCATATTACTTATATATAATGCACATATTCTTTACCCTAAACTAAATTATTAGTTTCATTTGTCTTTCATATTATACCGTTTTGTGTCAATATCTATAACGTAAAGAATTTGTGCACTTTAATATGAATAATTATATGAGGATAAATTGATATAGATGGGTCCATATTTAATTCATTCTGAAAGCGATGCCTCCAAGTACACAAAAAATGATAAAGTAAACAAACCTGATTACATATTTTTAGATAAATAATAAAAAATACATTGCCAAAACACGTATCCACCTACTTACAAAACATTCTCTTATTTCGCCTCTGTCATACTATAAAACCGGTGGCACGTGGCGTGGTACTAAAAACTCGTCGGGTTTAATATTTTTGCTGCAATAAATCATTGTTCACAAAGGGTTTCTTTACTTTATCATTTTTTGTGTACTTGGCGGCATCGCTTTCAGAATGAATTAAATCTGGACCCATCTTTATATGTAGATTAAAATCTACAAACAGAAATTATTAAAATAATTTTGATTTATCTACAACTAGTTTATTAAGAAGGTTAAATAATTTATAGAAAATTTGTTAAACGGTTTTATTGTATCAAAAGCTAGGAAATAATTTGGTAGGTCCTAGCTACCAAATCGCACTAATCTTGTCATCAATCTGGGGTGTTGATTAGACAAATAATAAAATCAGTATTTAAAGTAAATATAGGATAAAATTTTACGTAACCGACAATTTAATTATTTGTCTGATCAATACCCCAGATTGATAAGACGATTGGTGCGATGTGGTAGCCAGGACTTATAGGCTATTGATTATGTACTTTAAAAAAGAAACTACAACATTAAAGGGCTTTTTTTAATTTTATATGTTTAATGGAGTAGCAACTATTAAAAAACGTGGAGTGCTACCATTTGAAGGGTTGCGTCTTTGAGAACGGTGTAAAAACAGCCCATTTTCAGTTTTTTGAGGTTAGTTATTTTTGACAAAAATATACTTTAAAATCGAACCCGAAAAAATGCGTTTTTTTTTGTAATTTGGACTATAACTCCTTTCCATGGGGGTCTAAGTATAGGCATTGGTTTATAGAAAAAAATCTCCTTTTTTTCTTCACAAAAGACGCTAGGAAGAAAAAACGATTTTTAAAGTATGCCACTCACACCATTTTTTGGCAATTTTACCTATTTTTTTGAGGGTAATATCCCTAGTGCATTTAATTTTTTCAAAAAATTCGAGTTCCTAAGTATTTTGTTTTAACAAATAGCATGATCGAAAGTGATTTTGAAAATCCGAGTCAAAGACGACGATTCTTCCACTTTCCCACAAACGAGTATTCCAATTTTTCCACAGAAAAATTAGATGCACGAGGAATATTTGGCCAGATTATTTTCCGAGTTAAATAAACATTTTTTTATACAACATTTTTTTTATTAGACATAAGGAACAATAATTAATAAGAACAATATAACTTGTAACTTGTCAAACTTGCATGAAATTTGTTTATTTATTTTTTCCGAAAAAGCTAGTGACAGCTCAGTTGACAGTTCTTAGGTAATTTTTCCACTTAACATTTATATTTGACATACCAATTCTTGATAGCAATCGGTCAAAATTAATAGGAAGTAAATAATCGCAAACAATGTTCTTTAACTCTTTTGTTCGCAGTTTTAGGTATATACAATGGTATATTCAGTTGAAATAGCAAAAAATTACCTTTAAAATGGTTTACGGTACGAAGCCTTAAAACTAATTGTAAGTAAGATATGGTTCTTCAAGTGTTACTACTTTCAACGATATCCAACCTTTACGTATATCTTTTTAATATCCGTTATAAGTTTTTTCCTTCTACACAGAAAAAAAAGGTCATCACTTTCATTTCTTTCAATTCTAGATACAAAATTAAATTCGAAATCCAACAAAATTATCCATAAGACCCCTAAAAACGTCTGCCGCCCCCTAAAAACGCCGCCATAGGCTTCAGCCTTTTGATAAATACGCCATTGTATATATATGTTGCTTAATAAAAAATAAATGCTAATTTGTGTACCTAAGTTAGTCACAATTTAAAATATCTTTAATTTCAACATCTATTTCTTCCTTAGCTTTACTATCTTTTTCCAAAACCTCAGTTTTATTAGAGTTCTAGCAATTGATACCTCGGCACTCCTTACAGAACATGGAACAATTAATACCTAACCACAGTTCCATCCTTTCGTAAATCGACAGGCTATTTTTCAAGCAAAACTTGTGGTGTAGGAGCTTTGATACTAAATCTTGGAATTTATCCATATCTTAAATTTTGATACTTATATGTGACTAAATAATACTAACCTTGGCTGAGGAGTCATTTTAAAAAATCAGGGTTGTCGAAATCATATACAAATTATCAGATTTATGTACAATTAAACGACGGTCGTGGGTAATAGTCGTGGGTAATAAGCCATATTACCTGATTAAAATCATATTCATAATGTATATAATATTAAACCGTCGTAGAATAAGATACAAATTACCCAAGTTTACGTAAAAATTAACAAAAATCGTTGCAGTATGACACTTTGAATAACCATATTTTGCTTAAAATTAACCTTAGCATTTTTTTAATACATCATTTTAAAGGTAAAGAAATAAGCTTTTTTTTATTTTGCATACACAGACGCACAAATAAAAAGTTATAACGAAAAAATTAAAAAAAATACGTAAAGATTAGTAAAAATCGTTGAAAGTAGAAATACTTCTAGTTTTAGAGCCTCTTACAACAGACCATTTTAAGTTATTTTTTTCCTCTTTCTACTGAATATACTATTGCCTATACCTAAAACTGCGTAAAAAGAGTTACAGAACATTGTTACCGAAAAAATAGGTAAAATTGCCGAAAATTGGTGTGAGTGGCAAACTTTAAAAAATCGTTTCTTAAATACTATGAACACTAAAGACTTTAATTTAGCGTCATTTTATTAAGAAAAAATGGAGGCTTTTTTGTAATAACCAATGTCAATACCTAAACCCCTATGAAAAAAGTGATAGGGCAAAATACAAAAAAAAACGCCTTGATTTGTTTCTTTTTGCTTTGTTTTATAAGCATATTTTTGTCAAAAATAACTTTTTTCAAATTTTAAAAGCATTATTGGATGGAAAATTTAATTTTCTACATTTTCTGTTAACTACTTCCTGGAAAAAGTGCGTATTTTTTGACCTAACCTTAAAAAACTGAACAGGGTCTGACGCACACCTTTAAATGGTAGCACTTTGTAGCTTTTTAATAGTTGGGGGTCCATTGACCATATGAAATAATAAAAACCCTTTAACGTTGTAGTTCCTTTTTACCCTCTTATTTATGTACATAATCAATACACTATTACTGAAATATTTTTTATCTTTTAGTACAATAAATAAACGCTTTTGTTTATTGTATATAATTTTTATATACAGTGGTGGCAAACTAATTGGAAACGATACTTAAAAATAATTTAATAATTTTTATACAATGATACCTTCATTGTACTTTAACTTTTATTCTTATAAATATTCAAACATCTACAAGCATTGAAATAAAATTTGAAATTTCTCGTATACATTTCGGTATAAAAATTATTAAATTGTTTTTTAAGTATCGTTTCCAATTAGTTTGCCGCCACTGTATATAATTTATTTTTAAGTTTTTAGTTTTGTTGTTAGTTGATACTTTTCATTCTTATTAAGTTCATTTAATGCCTCGCTCTAACAAACCAGAACTAACCAACAATTTAATTATTTGTCTAATCAATATCCCAAATTGATGGTGCGCTCTGATAGCTAGAACTTACCAAACTATTTTCTAGCTTTTAGTACCATTAAAGCGTTTAACACACACAAAAATAAATTATTAATTTTAAAGTTTTATATTTTGTTATCAGTTAATACTTCTCATTTTATTGAGTTTATTTAATGCCTCGAGATAACTAACCAACGATTTTATTATTTATCTTATCACTTTCCCAGATTGATCAGAAGATTGGTGAGATCTCGTAGCTAGAACTTACTGAATTATTTTTTAGCTTTAAATACAAAACCTTCATCATTTTAATTGTAATAAAACCGTTTATCACATTTTTTTATATAATTTATTTTTAAGCTTCTAATTTTGTGGTTAGTTGATACTTCTTAATTTATTAAGTTCCCTAATTTTTAAATGAGCTCTATTTTACTAATCAAGCCCTTTCGTTAGACACTCATATTAAGGTAGTTGTGGAAAATATAGAATCCGCGATTTTGTGGCAGCAGCCAATCCAGTCATTTCATTTGATTACCATATGCAAAGTTGTTGTAAAGTAATGTATAAACCGCTATTTTGTATCGGCGGCCATCTTGGATTTACAGTCATAAAAAATGTTTACTAAATTTCAGATCGATCTGTCGACAGGAAGGGCGTTACATTCCACTTACTAAATTTGACCTAAACAAACAAACAAATAAATAACAAAGCTAAGTAAAACTGTTTAATAAGAAATATCAACATTGTTACATTTATTTTATAAACCTCACTTTATACTACCACTTTAATTTTTTGATTAGGAACTTTAGCTTTATTAAACACTCTCATTAGTGTTTTTAAATTTTAACAAATCGAGCATAAACACATCAAAAGCTCTCAAAGGATAAGCTTTTTAATCTCGGATGAATGCATGGCTATTTTTGTAGAGTAGTGACAGAATTAGTTGTAGTTAAAAACCTTTTAACATGCCGAAACTGTTAGATAAAATTTATTGATTCTGTTCTATTAAAAGACTGGTTTATGACTTGTTTGATACTGTTTGCAAGCCGACAATCAAATTATATCTATTTTTATATAGAGAATTTTTTAAAATATAATTTGGTGGCCCATTAGGAACTGGTAGTAAGTCTAATAGGCTTCAAAATTAAAAGGTAAAAGTTTAAACTTTATGACTACAAAACATACTTCGAATTGCTGGTTTTGTATTCTTTGTTTTGGAAAATGTCCAAACTAGCAAACAACGGAAAATAGCTCTCGTTTACCTTAGTATGGAAATAAGATACGTTCAAAGTTATAAAGAGATAAAACAACTTAAACACTTATTTTTGACTTAACCTATATTTTTTAAATACAATTTTTTTGAATGATAAGGTATACAACACACATACACAGTAAGTTCGTAAATAATAGACGTGATAATAGGCATACACAGTGGCGGATTTAGATATTTGCCGCCGTAGGCTATTAATTTTTGCCATCCCCAATTTTTTTATTTTTTGGTTAAGAAAATAAATTAAAGACAAAAAAAGGTCTTCACTCCCATTTTCTATCTTCTGCAATGTTTGTAAATCCGAAATTTTTAATTTATAAGGTAAATCTGCCGCCTCCTGTACCTACCTGAAGGTAGGTACGAAGCTAATACGCTGTAATTAACGGTATTTTGTAGTTGCACCTTCGTAATTTTGTAAAAACTATAAGGTCCTAACACAGTTAGAAGTCATGGGAGACTATGAAGTTTTACTCATAGTGGCATTGGCGGGTACCAGGTACCAAAGTTAACGGACTAAAACTTAACTTTCGTCATTTTGTAAAAGCTGAATTTTATATTGTGTTACTTAGGTACCTCTCTCCCCCTCTCTATTTTCTTTCTTGGTTTTGGTCCCTTCAGGTCCAATCCACCACTATCCCCCTTCCGGACTATGCTTTCCAGGGCTTCGTCGGCGGAAAATCTGGTTAATCGAGCTCGTAGCTCCCAGAAATTCCAAAAAGAAAACAAAAATAATTCTACAATCGATGAAATGCATAAATTGTCGGCTGTCAAACCAAGACCTGCTACTGGTGTTACGTATAACATTCACTTTCACTACTGACAGTTCGCATGGCACGCCCATCTATTTCCCGCCATTTGAGAAAACCTCGTATTCACCACCAAACAGGATACCATCAGCTTTTAGGAATCTTCGCTCACAGCGCTTAGATCCAGAAGAAAGATGCCGTCAATTTAGCGTCAATCTTTCCTTGATCCCCGAAGGTAAAAACGTTCGTACGACACCTCTAACCGCCACTCCGGGAAGAACTTTGTAGTCCTCTACGCACGTCCGCACTGTCCGGAGGTCAAACAAAGAGTCCTACCTAGGTACCTATAAGAAGATGTGCCTCAGTCGACAGTTTTGACAGTTCCAACCCATTGACAAACCAACATTTTGGTGTGGCCCAATGGTCCGAGTAATTCCAATATTTCTGTTATTTAAGAAGATATGACAAAAAGTCCTATATAAGAGATGTAGGATTTCTAAATAGCCATGTCCTAAAAAATTTTCTATGCATACATGGAGTCCCAAAAAAAAGTTATTGCTGCTAGATTAGTTTTTTAAAAATTGATTTTATGACACTTTGCAAGATTAAACCTTTTTGTCATATCTTTTTAAATAACATAATGATTGGACTAAATTGGACTATTGGACCACCAAAAGCTGTTTGTCTGCCAATGGGTTGGAACTGGCAAACTGTCTGGCGACTTCTAATAGGTACTCAAGTAACATACCTATATAAAATTCAGCTTTTACAAAATGACAAACGTAAGGTTTTGGTTCAATAACCTTTGATACCTGGTAGCTCCCAAAGCCACTTTAAGTCAAATTTTATAGATTCCCATCGCTTCTAACTCTTTGGGGAGCATGCGTTGAGAAACTTTCAGCTTTTACAAAATAACGAAGGTCTGCCGCTTACAGGTTCTTGGACAACAACTTAAAGGAAAATATCTCGGGAGCGGTTGCTTACAGCGATTCTTACAAAGTAGGTATACTTTTTGTGTGTAAAAGCATGAAAGAGTTTAGTGATTTACTTAAATGCTACATACATGGTCGCACAAGTTACGACGAGTTACAGAAATATAAAGTAGTATAAGTAGCATTCTCTAGTTAAAACATAAAAATTATTATTTCCTTTAAATATTATCAATAAAAAGCCCCAGGATATCAAGTTTTATTACAATATTTAAACTATTATTTCCTTATTATCAACTTTAAAAAATAGGTATGTAAAAATCTCAATATTTTTGCATATACAGCGGGTCTTCGGAAGTTTTTACCAAATAAAAAACTTTTTAAATATTAACTCTACGAAAAAAGTTCCTCCTCATAAAAA
The DNA here is from genome assembly GCA_014170235.1 of Listronotus bonariensis. Classification (NCBI taxonomy): domain Eukaryota; kingdom Metazoa; phylum Arthropoda; class Insecta; order Coleoptera; family Curculionidae; genus Listronotus; species Listronotus bonariensis. The sequence goes on along the minus strand of JACEGR010000923.1, from coordinate 107,891 downwards.
GTCCTGTTTGATGAGAAAATGCATTTCCACAAAAATAATTGTATATTGAACGTATAGTGTGGCTTAGAAAAGAGTTGTTTTCAAATTATTATACAGGGTATTTCCTAACTACGACACAAAACATTAAAGGGTGATTTCTTATGTCATTTTATAAAGAAAAGTTTCTAAAAACATATGTCCGGGGTTGCTTTATTTCCAAGTTCCAGGGCGTTAAAGTTAAAAAAAATAAACGATATTTTATAAACATCTTAACTACCCTTAAATCGATTTGCTTGAAATTTGGTACGTTTGTTTAAAGTAATAAAGCGCTTGTAGGTAAAGCTTTAACTGGATTGACTTTATTGAGTTCAGTAGCATCTCGATGGGTACAACAGCGAATATTATTAAGAGAGAAAATGTACGCCACAGGCTTTTATAAAGTTTTTAATTTTTTTTTCTGTAAAGCAACTAAAAACACAACTTTTTAGTATTGTACATTTTTTTCGTTTCTGGTTTTGTATTTAAAATATTTATAAATGCAAACTTTTAAAAAAATAATTAACTTAAAAACGAAGCAACTCCGGAAATACGTTTATGGGATTTTTTTTATAAAATGACAAATGATATCACCCTTTAAAATTTTGTACCGTAGTTAGGAAATAACCTGCATCTTAATTTGAAAACAATTTTTGCAGGCCCCCTGTACATCCAACATACAAATATTTTTGTGAAAATGTATATCTTAACAAGCAGGACATTTTAAGAGGAGGCCCTTTTTTCGTAAAGTTAATAATTAAAAAGTTTCCCATTTGGTAAGAACTTCCGAAGACACGCTGAAGAATCTGTGGTGAACTGTATACTATTATTAAGGGGTCACCCTGTATATGGATAAAAAGACACCTCCAAAATGGCTGTCAAAAACTTGTTAATAGACTGTGGACTGCTCGGTCAACCGTCTAAAATGCACGTTTTGTCGCTCAGTCACAATATGAAAATTGAATTGAAACTACGAATTTCACTTGAATGAGCACCCAGAACCGTGGATTTAAATTTCGATTAGCCATGGGATTCTTGCGGCTTTGGGAAGTTCCTATCTTCCTCCTGCATGGCAGGAAAATTTATATTACGAGAGTGCGGAACGCTGTGCATCTGCAACTCCCGGATTTTAGCGATCTATTACAATTGTCTTTTCTATTTCCGTGGCAGCAACTATAGATTATACTACAAAGTCATGCAATAAAGTTGCAAAGACGTTTAAAAAGACACATGCTGTATACAGGGTGTTTCCTAAATAAGGTATGAAATGTAAAGGTGATATTTTATATTTTTTTTTTATAAAAAATGTTCCTATAAACATAATGGGTTAAGGTCAAAGCACACTATGAGCTTAGGTCCCGGTACGCTTACGAACCGAACATATATCTTACATGCTATTTAAATGCCATTTAAGGTGCTTCATTTGAAAATTATGTAAAATTTTTCGGTCGGTGAGCGTACCGTGACCTGAGCGTTTAGTGTGCTTTGACCATTAGTAAAAAGTACTGCAACCTTTAAATATCTTTAAAAGCGCTAAAGCAAATTTAGTAATTATGGTGTTTTGGACATGTTAAATTGAATAGTGATATCAGCACTGTTGCCAGATTTCCCATTTTGTACTACACGTATTTTTCCTTTTTTATGGAATGCCCTATTTATTTTTATTGCATTGTAAATGGGACAAATCAAGTTTAGTAAGTTTCTAAACTTTTAAAAAAATTTCTTATTAGTTGTCGAGATATGATACACAACTCTTTCAGCAAAAAGTAATTAAGGGCTTATATAATTTTAAAACCGCTAAAGCTGTGTTTAAAAAATTTGGTACTTAGTGGTTTTTCGGCATGCCTAATAAAACAGTGATATCAGCATCGTTGCCAAATTTTAATAAAATTGTGATGTTGTCATATCTCGGTAACTGGTTGAGCTTGAATTTCAAAAATTTGGAATCTTACTAAAGTTGGCACGCTTTTTTTTTAATGCAATAGAAATAAATAAGGAATTTCATTTAAAATACCAAAAATATTACATGTAGCGCGAATCTGGAAAATCTAGCAACAATGATAGTATTACTCTTCATCTCTACTTGCCCGGAAACACTAAAATGCCGAAATTTGTAAATGTAGCTTAAGCGGTTTTAGAGATATTTAAGTGCATCCAATTTTTTACCTAAAATGTGCTGTTGTCATATCTTGGCAGCTAGTAAAAGGGAATTTTGAAAATTTGTAGACCTATTAAATTTGACCTTCGTAATTTACACGAAAAGATACGTGTCGCACGAAACAGGCAAATCTGACAACGGTGTTGATATTAGGTACTATTAAATTCTCCAGGCCAAATTACTTTCTAATTCCAAATTTGGTAAATGTCGGTTTAGCAGTGTTAAAGATTTTTAAAAGTTGCAGTACTTTTTACTAACCCAGTATATCCGGACTTACTTTATGTCTGGGATATATCTGGAAAACTAATTAACCCATTTATATAAAAGGCACTTTTAAAGCTCTACCTAGATTAAGATTGTTGGGTCCAGAGGCGTCTCAGAGGGCACCATAGCCCATATTATTGACTTTTTATAAAGTTTAATATTTGTTCCAATTAAGCAATTAGTATATAGTTTAAGTTTCTGAGATTTTCTTCGTATCTCAATTGGGTTGAGAAGTCATTCTACAAAGTAGCCATAAATAAACACCATAGGATAAATTTTAAAATTAAATAATTTTCAAGGTTTTTTTTAACAAGCTTTTATTAAAATGTACTAAAAAAATAAGTAAGCTTTTTCTTTAAAACTTTTACTATCAACACATTACCCCATTACACAATTAGTATGATAATAAAGCTTTTGTCGCGAGATTTAAGTATTCGTATTTACTTGGTTTAAAATTTAAAAATTAAAATATACCACATCAAGTTATTTAAATTATTTGTTTATTTACACAGGTTAATCTAAATTTCACTCGTACATACATTGGAAGCTAAATAAAAGCTTGTAAAAATAAAGAACTTTATCCTTAGCAAATAAGGATAAGGACGATTTTTCGATAAATTACATAATTGCTTATTTATTTTTAGGCAAATTATTGTTTATTTTTATATCATGTAGCCGACGGGTACTTTTTAAAAGAAATTAAAGCGGCTTTTTTTGTTCTTAAAAACAAAGCTAAACACGAAAAAAAAGCGTAAAAGACTAAAAGTTGCATTGTTAATTGTCTAATCAGAAAAAAAAACCTTTATAAAAAATGGCGTTTCTCTTTTCTCAATAATAGGGTGTCTGTGGTGTCCACTGAGACACCAATGGACCTAATAATTTTAATCTAGGTAGAGCTTTACAAACGTGTTATTACAATAAATAAGTGTATCAAATTTTATCTAAATCAGTTACAAGGGTTTTAAGATATTTAAAAATACCTACCTACCTTTTTTAACTTAAACCTCCTGTATCTTAGAAATAAAGCAAGTCGGGACATATGTTTACAGGATCTTTTTTTATCTTCTCTTGAATCACTCTATCTATTAAAAAAACCGCATTAAAATCCGTTGAGTAATATCGAATGTTATATGTAAACTTTTGTTTAAACAGCCTGTATATGTTTTTTTGATATTATTATACATATAGACCTTTCAATTGAATTTTTTTATTAAATATTAATTATTAATCTATTAAAAACGCATCAAAATCCATTCAGAATAGTAACATTAATATCGAATAATAAAAAATTTAATATTTTTAACCCTCTCTATGTTTTTTTTGTTATTATTATACATATTATACATATATATAGGGTCGCGACATACGGCCATATTGGTTGACGTGTGTTGACGTCATAGTGACCATTTTTCGGCCATGTTACCAGTGCCGGAGAAATACAGTTTATAGTATTATTAAAATATCCGTTTACAAAATACCTTTTAATTATTATTAGATCGCAACCTCTTCGACTTTAAATAAAAAACCTTTGAGATAACTTCTTTCCACAAATATCACTTTGAAAACAATGCAAAACGAAAAGCACAAATTCTAGACGCCACTGAATTAATCATCAGCTGTTACAATATAATGACTTTACCCAGTTTTGCCAACTTTTCTTGGTACAGTGCTTCCAAGTATATACAGGGTGCGGCAGAATGGAGTCCCACATTTCATCATGCTAGAATATCGGTAATGGGGATTGAACACTGGTGGGGATAGTCACATTCACTTGGGCAATGGATAAGTTTTGTTACTAGGTACTACGTCTTGGTCTGGTAACCAACGTGGATTTGGCGAATGTGTCACCGCGATGCAAAGAGCATTTTGTACGCGCTTCCAGCCTCCAAATGCTTTTGTTTTAGACCAGAAAATTTTTTTAATGCGTTTCTAACTTAAGAACAGCTGGTTCTTAACTTTACTAACTCAAGACAGCGATTCTGCTGAAACTGCTACTATTCCTTAAGACATGGTGATAAAAGTGATGCGGAACTTTTAGGGACGCCTCTGCATGTGTTTCGCTGCTAACAGTTGCACTTATACGATTTAATTTTAAAAACATATTTTAAAAACCCTAAACTGTGCTCTTTTTGAAAATAAAAAAGTCTAGTTTCATATTTCATAGTAGTCTTTTATTTGCTAACTAAATGTAGGAGTCTATTCTGCCGCACCCTGTATAAATTACCCTTAATTATTATACACATAAACCTTCCTCTTGAATCACTCTATCTATTTAAAAAAAACCGCTTCAAGATCCGTGAGGAGTTTTAAAGATCTAAGCATACAAACATATTACACACAGACAGAAAAAGACACTTTATTTTATACTATGTTAGGATTAGTAAAGCAAACTACCCAACGTTTATACTTTTGCCACGCACTTTTTTTAAAAAGTTGGTGTAGTTGAAAATTGATGTGATTATGATGAGTCACAACAATTGTGAAATCAAAGTTAAAGATATCAATCACAAAAGAAAATATTTAAAAAATAAATCAGTGCGCCAGTATAGTTCACGCCGAGCAAGCTGTAAGTGTGCGTGCAAATCTACCCGCAGCTCAGGGTGAGGAATAATGAGTTCGTTTAGGCGCCACCAGTTTTTCTACAGACTACAAACTGGAAGTCTCCTAGGTGTAGTAGGAACTTGCTCAACGATTGTATACTGTTGCACCAAAAGTTATTAAAATCATGAAAAATTTAAACACAAAAGAGAGAGGTATATTCGGGTGAGCTAAGTGAAAACAAAAGATCAATTTAACACGTTCGTTACCAAGAGGCTCATATATGAGCCAGTACAATTTTAAAATAGACCGCCGGCTCAAATGTGAGCCGGCTACATTATAATACTAAATGCGAGTTTAAAAATTCTGGGTTTCCTGTAGTGGTCTTGTTTTAAAACACGGTCTGTGGAATGCTTCGGCTCGTATGTGTGTCAGGTGGTCTGGGTGTAGCATTTAGTATAAGTGTAGTATTTATTTTAGTTCATTTTTTGGATATTTAGAATATATTTTTGTTTAGTTTTTTTATGTCAAAGATATCATAGAAGCAATTTTTTTTAGTTATTTTTTAAAGATATTTAGAAAAAAAAACTATGTAGTCTTTTGCCAAAAATTTTGTACAAGAAATATATTTTTTTTAGATTTTAGTTTAGTTTCTTAGATTCTTAGAATTATTTTTTTTTATTAACGATTTTTGATATCCAAAATGTACCTATATACTGTTAGTAAATACCTATATCTAGTTAAAGTAACTTTTATTTATGACTCGTATGTGAGCAAAAAAAATGTAATAAAATGGACCACCGACTCATATATGAGTCGGGTTAAATAAACACTCAAATATATGTTGAATTCCAACACTACAACTAATTAGCACTTCAATAAACATCAAAATAAAGTAATTTTACAAAAAATAATAAAGTGGTTTATGGGGTCGAAACACAAAATGACCCTCGGTAGCGAACGTGTTAAAATAAAATATATTATCTGTACAAAGAAAGGATTATGCAATGTTTATTACAATTATAGAAGAAAGAAAATAAAATTAAACTTTATTTAACTTTTATTATTTAAGAATATTAATTATTATTAGAAAAAAGAAATATAAGTTTATGCGAGTTACAAAAGATTAAATTTATTAAAATTATTAAATTATTAATAAGTTTAAATCTATCGTTTAAGAGATAAAAATCTTTATTACAATTAAAATAATAATAATAATAATAATAACGATAAAACTTCGGAATGAAATCTATTGTTTAAGAGAAAACAACAAAAGTGCAATGAGTACCGTTAAAAAAAAGAAATAGGTAATTAAATCAACAAAATAAAGGTTACAACAATTGATTAGTAGGTTAGTTTAATATTGCCTGATTGTCTGGGAGATCAGGTCCGACGTTTAGGAACGTATCCCTACTAGGTAATGCAGATGCACTGGGCGTCAGGCAATATTCACTTCCAAACCTCTTAAACAACCAACTTCTAAATAACGAGGATCCCAATAAAAGATGAAAGGGAATCCAAAAGGTGGAGAAAAACAAAGGTGTTGAAAAAGAGGAGTGTAGGAAAAAGCTGGAGAAAAAGAAAGAAGACCCTACAAAAATCGGTAGGCATTAGAGAATTGATTAATAAAATAAAAAAATAATCATAATACACGAAAGGGCATATAAAATAAACGGCTGAAGGCCTTAAATGAATAATTAAATTTAAAAATAAAGTTAAAACGGCAGAAGGCCTTAAAGAGATTATTGAAATAATAAAAAAATCAAAATATAAGTGGCTGAAGGCCTAAGTATTAAGCAACGTTAAGTAAAGAAACTATAAAAAAATTAAGTCTAACTGTACAAAAGAAAATATACATATATGCAATCAAATAGGGCGTTTGTAAAATCCTTGTCGACAGGACGTAACAAAAATTAATCAAATTACTTCAATAGAAAAGTTTAAAAAAGGCAATAGAAAAATAAAAATATTTGATATTATAAAAGGCATAGCTGTTACTGCGCATCTATTAACAAGTGAAAAAGTCAATAAAAATCATAAAAGCAAAAAAAATCAACCATAGCTACTGCATTAAACAATAAAAACCAAATAGATAGTTATATAAAATTAAAATCATTTGCGTAATGCGCATGCCTAACATTTATTAAAAAAAACGTTTTAACTGTCAGGAAGAATAACACAAAAATAAAAACTTAAATTTTCTAAAAATTAACAAATTAATATCGATAACATTAAAGTTCGATGCATAACACAGCCCTACTCTTGTGTTAGTAAAAAGTACCCCAGCTCTTAAATACCTGTAAAACTGCTACAGCTACATTTACTAAATTTAGTATTTAAGATATTTTGGGCATATGGAATTATTGCATAATAGTATCAGTATTATTTTTAGATTGTTAAGTTTTGTGCTACACTAAGTTGGGTAAAGTAGAGTGTCACGGGTGTGTACTCTACTACCAGACTATATACACTTAGTAGCGGTAGGAATCCCTTTAGTTACACTTGAAAACGGACAGAGATAGGACTGCCCGAAACGTTGTGTAAATAATTAAAAATAAAGACAATGGAAATCCGAAATTCTTTAAATATCACTACTGAATCATTGTCTACAACATTCAGACAGATATTTTATTAGGTATTTATATTGTATTGTTGATTAGGTTTTGTATTTTAATGTGACCTATACCTAAATGTTAATGGTAATGACAAAACTTAAAACATCCCTTTTACGACTTGGGTAATAAATAAGAAACTTTAAAGCTTTGTAAACTATTGTCAACCACGGATTACACGTCTGAGTGTAACGGACGTGAAAATTTGACATGATTTAAGCGAACGTCGAAAACTTGGCCCGGAAAATGATTGTCAGGCACGACTTACAAAACTATTAGAGCCGGAAAGTTGGAGAAACTTACATTTGAGGTTGGACAAGTGCACGATAATGACTATAAAACTGGTTAGTTATACATTATTTTAGGTTTTGTTAAGATACATAAAACACCACTGAAATAGCTGTGGAGTGGAAAATAATTGAGTTTAAGGTGGTTTATAACTTAAATTAATAGTTTTTTTTTTTGAAATTAAGGAGTTTCTTACCTTTTCAGCTTAAAATAATAGTAGGTAATTTATTTCTGTAACAGGTACATAAAACAATACTTTTTTACGAATGGAAAGTTTGACAGCAGAAGCCATCAGGCATAATTCTATGAGTAAAAAAAGATAATTTATTTATGTGTTGCATACTATATTTTTAAAACCGACTTTTTATTAATACATATTAATTAATTTTAATTTTTGTAGCACGGCTATTATATTGCAACAAAAAAATATTAACCATCTTTTTTTAAGATACACATAATTATCCTTTTTATAAAAACCCACTTATGTATTTAGGTTTATTTAGAAAATCCTACTTTCGTTAATTTTTTTAGAAATTATACCAAAGAAGTATAAATTATCTAGTAATTTTTGACTTATTTAAATTCATTATTAATAGTAATTAATAATAATTTCTGTAAAAACTTTTAAATTTAAATAAAGTGCCACTGACTTTTTATAAAATTTTATTATTTTTTCTGATTAAGCAATTAACAATTCAAATTTTTGGTCTCTTGTATTTACTTCGTATCTACCTTCGTTTTCGAGAAAAAATATTAAAGATACTTTAATTTCTTCTAAAAGGTACTCGTAGACAACATGATATAAAAAGCAAAAATAAAATTAAAACAATGATTTATCTTAAAATAAATAAGCAGGACGATATTTTATTAAAAATTGTCATTTTCCCTATTTACTAGGGTCGAAATGGTTAATTTTATTTTATGCTGTTTAGGGCTACATTTTAGCATGGTCTAAAGTGGCTTTATTTTTTTTCCCGAAAATGAAGCAAGATACAAAGAAAATACAATTGACTTAAAAGTTGCATCTTTTATTGCTTACTCTAAAAAATGATAAAAACTTTTAAGACAGTTAGTGGCAAACCTTTTTCTTCCTAATAATATTGTGAATAGTAGTTAATAAGCTAGTAAAGCAATAACAAAGCGGAACCGATGCAAAGTGCGTTAAGAAATAGGGATTTCGGGATAAAAATCATATCAGTCTTATGCATTAAAATAATTCTAATATTAGTTTGAATGGGGTACAATCACAGATAGTTATTTTGTATGTGCTACAATGTTCTAATAATTCAGAAATCAATACTATAACATTAGTACACAATATTACACATAGGGGGCTTCCATGAATTACGTAAGGCGTTTTTTGACATGATCACGTCTTATAATTTGATGGAGCCGGCTGCACGCACAAAAAACATGACTCATGCGGCATTCCATTTAAAGCTTAAAGTGCAAGCGAGAGCGCGGAAGAGGCACAATCGGCCTCCGCGTTCGGCAGCCTGCTATACAATAATACATTTACATGTTTTCGTCAAGTAGGAAGTGCAGTGAAACGTAAATGTGTTGTAAATTGTTTAATTTTCTTTTGAAAAATGCAACCATTCCATTAGTATTTTCTTATGACGTCACGTTCAACTATCGTCAGTAAACCGACTTTGCAGACAACCGATTTTTTTTTCATTTTTTTTTGGACCCCCTTCTCCCCCTAGTATGATTTGCTGAGATTTGCTTCAACTTCCCTTTCTCACCTCCACTCAGATCAGAAGATCAAAACAAAAGGACCCCGACCCAAAAATGACACTGCATCACAGGATAAATTTTTTGCTGGGAGTACCTGTCTAAATCTCGTTAATTTTTTCTGTTTCTAGAGTGGAAGAAAAATTACGTAATATTTGCACAGCTCCCTCCTTTCCCACGGTGAGATTAGGTGAATTTCAAGTCAACACCCTTTTCCTCCTAAATGCTTTACTTAATTTGTAAACGCCCCCATATTATACATTTAAGTTGCTATAAAAATAATAATTTTAGAAGATTTGTTCACATATCGATGTAATATGCGGTGTGTCACCTTGTTTAAATGCCGGAATTATTTATTTAATTCTTACCTGATGGTATTTTACACACGTTAAACCAGGTTTTCGAGCGTCCAACCTGAATTCTTCTTGGCCAACCGTTCGCCCAACCTGCTAATTAATCAAAAAGTAAAGAAACGCAAAAAGGTCCTGTTAAAAAACTCCCTCTTTTAAACCATTTATTTGATAATATCAAAAGTAATCCAAATTCTTAAATAAATAATCTATCTATCGTTGCGCTATGTGATTAGAAACGGATTTTAGTATGAAATTAAATACAAAATTAAATATTGTTTGTTTAAAACATTTCAAAATGTTTTCCTTCAGTTTTGTGTATTTAAAATTTAAATTACGAAATGTATGTCATTTATTAAACAAAATAAAATATATCGCTGGAGGTGAAAGTAAATGAGGTAATTTTTGGCTTCCACAACCTATTAGGCATATAACTTTATCGAAAACCGTTTGTTTTATCATAAAAATGCAAGAAGCGAAATATCTGGATTATTCTGTGGCCCGTCATGCAAATGTAGCTTATCTTTTAAAAAAATGATCGCAATCATACAATTTTGGTCATCAACGGGTTTACCCCCATAAATACCCCCTCTGCCGTTAAACTTCAATAACTTGATTATTCCCACTGTAAAATAGGGGTTTTACCTGTTTTAAGACAAACATAAATACAAATCATAAACTGATAGGGACGTGCAAATTTTCGTAAGACGATTTCTTAACCCAACCAACAGTGAATCTAACTTGGAGGGGTTTTGCTTTCAGTTTATAGTACCTTAAAAATAAGCTCCTAAAATATGTGTACTAAATTTTTGGGAAATTGTCTAAAAGTTGTAGCAACTTCGATTTGATAAAATTTGGTATAGGGGTTTTTGGGGCACTGATCACAAATCTGATTTTTTTCGGAAACGTTTTGTTCTCGAGATATCCGTTATCAAAGTTAAAAATTAAACTAACCCTATTTTTACTATATCTTACTTTTCTCTCTCTACTTTTTTTTGCCCACAATTTATGATTATAAAAGTTAAAGTGTCACACAATTAGTCATTTATGTAATAAGTGCATAAAGTGATACTTTTTTACGAATGGGAAGTTTGACAGCACGAGCCGTTAAGCGAGTGCGGCAATCCCAGCATCCAAAATTTTCCAAAATTCCATTTTATTCATGTTTTAATTATCTAAACCTATTAATTTTAATTTTTGAGCACAGTCATTATTTTGCAACCAAAAATTATAGCCTTCTTATTTTTTGGAGACAATTATCCTCTTCATAACTATGCATTTATTATTTAATTTTATAAAATTGTATCTACTTACTTTTCATAGAAATAATACTAAAACAGTATAAATTTCTTTTTAATTTCTTAGTCATCCGAATTCATTAGTACCTACTATTAATTTTTAAAAGTTTCTATTAAATTTATTTGCAAACTGTCAAATTTTAAAAGTAGTGACACATAAAATAAAAGAAATCATGACGAAATCAAAGGTAACTTGACCGTTTGGTTCAGTTGATGTCGCGTTTACTGTTACATTGCATAAATTGACATTTAGATCTATTGTAGTAGGCATTGAAACAAAACAATAATTAAAAATATGAAAAAAAGCTTTGAAGCGTTAAAAAAGTGACTTTTATTAACACTTTATGTAGTGTACTAGAATGTAGTAATTTACCTTCATATTTACGATTTAAAAAACAGCATTTTTAACGTTCGTGAAAAATTTTATTTACACCTTTTAAATCTGTTTTTTAATATATTTTACACCTGTTTTCTATGAAGTTGAAAATATTTAATCCACTTGACGCTGCAACCGAGAATACGCATAGTCCCGCTAAGGTCTACTGCGATTGAAATGATTAAAAGTAAAGCCCTAAAAAAGAAGCACAATTGATAGAAAAACAGGATTTTAAACGGTGTAAATCAAACATTGTGTGCCAAATTACCTTAAAATCAAAGACTGTTTGCAAAAAGAAGGTTGAATATAGTAAAAATGAGTTGAATAGGGCAAAAATTAGTTTTAACTTTGATGATAGATATCTTGAAAACAAAACGTTTTCAAAAAGAAATTCTTACAGAGTCATAGTCGGCGCTCCAAAAACCTATACAAAATTTCGTTAATATCGTAGTTACTATAATTTTCTAGACAATTATCGAATTTTTAATCACCCTGTATTTATTTATTTTCAATATTGCACTTGAACATTTTATAACTCACCCTTAAAATTTCTTTAAAAACTTTTAAAAAATCTGTGTAGCGTTAACGCAAGACCGGGTGGAAGCATAACCTTTTAGCGGATGCATACCTTGTGTCTCTTTGTCAGGCTCTTTTTGGTGTTAATTTAGTGTGCCTGGGAGTAACAATAAAGTACTTAATTAACTTTTGGTGTATTGTAAGATGGCTAACCGGTATTTCACTTAAAAGGAATTAGAAATTGCTCTGGAGCAATTGTTAACCAATTGCCATTAAATGCTAAAAGACACATACGAGAAGGGTAGACCCACATAACAATAGAGTAGCAAAATGGTATAGTAATTTTCGAAAAAAATTGTATTGGTTAATTTTTTCAAATGCAGTGGAAAGTGTAGTGATAAATTAATGATAAATCTGCAATATGGTAAAGGTTAAAAAAATGCCTTAACTTGATTTTAAGCCTTATACTGTCGGTCGACGAAAACCGACGCGATTTACGTTTGCCCAAATTAAATATTCACTTAAATGTGTTTCATTTAAAAGTGTATTTAATTTCTGCAAACGTAAGTCGCGTCGGTTTCGGCCGACCGAAAGTCCTAGGAAACCGTAGCTTTATGCTTAGTCCTCATGTGAACAAAAATTGCGTAAATCCAGAACTGCGGATTGGCACAATTTTCAAAAAGTCGTCTGTTTATAGAGGTAAAAACATAAATTTAGATTATAAATGTAAATAAGGATATCTAATAAACTAATAATATTAACAAAAATACCTGATAAGCACAAAAGTTAACAAGAAAATCGGCGGATTTTGTAAAAAAATCAACTTTTTTCCGGAAATGTCACGGATCTGTCACTTTCAACATTGCTGCGAAAAGCCCAATGAAATTTCGATATTGCAGTCACGTGATTCCGGACTTCCGAGGTTCCGCAATATTTTATCGTACAATGAGTACTAGGCATTAATAGTTATTTATTAGATAAGTGAGTTATATTACATATAAGTCACGCAAGAAAAGTTTAACTCTCGAGCCCGAAAGGCGAGAGAGGTAATTTTCTTAAGTGACTTATATGTAATAACTCACGTGTCTAATACAAAATTTTATCCAACACTTTCGTATAAATCGTTTTTAATATCGAAAATAATTTGAAAACGTCATCCATTATTTGTTACTTGTCATTGTCAACACCAGCAACAAAATTTTGTATTTTTTGGAAAGCAAGCTTGTTTGGTTGTAATGCATTTAATGCAGTCTATAATTCACTAGTGAGCTAGAGGGTACTTTAGCTCACTAGTGACTTATAGTACACTTTATATCCTCAAAATCTGATCAATTATGTAGATATTATATGTAAGTGTTGGATAAACTTATAAAGCTGACTAGCTCAAAATAAAACAAGCACTTCTTTAAGCGTGCCTGACGAGGTTGAATTTAATAATTTGGGGCACGTCAGTACCAGATCCAACACCAATTCACGGCGCAGGTGTAATATGTGCATTCGTTTTTTTGTGGAAAAAATGTAAGGTCCATCTTTACATTCAATATTTTTTAAACTATAATTTACAGTTAAAACTATATTTTTATTTTTAGTTCATGGTTCTGACAAAAGCAACACCACTTTTCTTCAAAGTTTTTAAAAATATTTTTCTTTGTGAGTTGGATATAATTTTAAGGGATTTAAAGAAAGAAAATTTACGTTTGTTTTTACGTTTTATTTTAAATTTAAAGCCTTGGTCGAAAATGGGTTAAATTGCAAATCTTTTACTTCTAAACATTGCAACCATGCATACACATATGTGTATAAGTCGTAGGCAAATTATAGTTTTAGGTAAGGAGCTTTTGTCTAGGGAAAAGCTATTTGCCTAGGCAAATAGTGTTTTTTAAATTTTTAAATGCAAATTGCCTGGGCAAATGCTATTTTACTATTTTATTTAGTCAATTAACATTTGATCCTATTTGCCTCTGACAAAATTTGAAATAATGGTATAAATAATTTGTTCTGGTAAGTTCTGATAAGATCTGTTTAGTTTTGCAGCAAACACACTGTACGCCTAATATGTTTATCAGATACAGGGTGTCCCACCGGGAACTGCCGCGATCGATCTCGAAAAGTACGCTTTGGAAATTTAAAATTAGTGGGGGACATACAACTAAAATATTTTGACAGATCTACCACTTAACACGTTATTCCGTTTAAGTTAATGTCAACTTTCATATTTTAAATTGAACACCCCATATATTATTTATTTTTTAGATTCTTCGTGAAATTCTAAACAAAACTTATGTCTACTGTTCTATACTAAAACATGTTCTATAAAGGTTTCTTGATGTAAAATGAAATATTGTGTACTAATTTAGTGTTGTCAGGAATTTTGTGTAAAAGAAGGGTAAGAGAATATAGTAAAAATAAGCTCAGGGGCAGCACTATAAGGGGGCGGGGGGGTTTGATTTTTCATATTTTTGATGACAAGAGGGTGGGGGGTTAGAGTGTGATTACGTCAGCAGCAGCTTTTACTGGTTTACGCATATGGCAACTCACCCACACAATGGGGCGCATTCAAGAGTTCTCAGCCGCTGGGTAAGCAAAGTGTCAAAATTGTCAAACTAAACCAATAAGGTGGCTTTATTTTGATAGTTCTGACACTTCGCTTAACCAGCGTTTAAGCGACTGAGTGCTCCTGACTGCGCCCATGCTTCAAAACAATACACATTTTCGGTGATTTCCACAAATAATAAATACATTTAGATATTCGCTTAGAATCGAGTATGGGAATTACGGCGCACAATGTCAAAATGTAGTTTAAAATAGATACTTAAATTCAAGTTACACCAAAATTTTTAAAAGTTTTAAAAATCTCATGCAAATACAAAAATACAAAATGTAGTTAGTAAACGAAGTGTGGCGTAAATTTAAATTACAAGCAAAGTTCTCCAAGAAATTTGATATTGTTTCTAAGAAAATTGGAGAATAATTGCACTTAGTGACGAAGAATAAATCCAATCCACTATGATTTTTTTATAAGGTGAATGTTTAAAACCATTTCGGGTATAAGTACTAGAACTAAATAATCTTGGTTTTGGAGTTTGGACCTAGTCAAATTAAAATCGTTTACCGACGTTTTGCCAGCGATTGCTCAAGGCATCTCCAGGGATCTAAACTCTGCGAGATGAAAACACTGACTTCATTAGACAGATTTATTTTTTCTGGTTGACTTTTTCGACTGGTCACAAATAATAAACCATGTTCTATTTTTTTGTATTTCTGTATTTGAATGGCTTGACGTAAACATTAATATACAAACCAAAAATTTTAAGAACGTTTGTTTTGTTCGTAATATTAATTATTATTGTAATTTTTGTATCTTGCTCTCTATCCTCGGCCTATTTTCTCATTTTTTAGAGAAAGTGTTTTATTATTTAGTTTATTATTTTTTTAATATTTACCTTTAATAATTTTTAAGGGCATTACTTTACTTTGAAATTTTAATGTTTTCAAATTTTCGCTGTCCTCTAAATTTTAAGTAGTGGGCTTCAGTTTAACAAATTTTGAGGTACAAAAATAATAAAACACATTTCTAAAAAAATGGACTTTAGCCCAACTGCTTCTAGGGTACAGATTTCTAGAATTATAACTACTCCTTATAAAACAATAAAAAAGACGAAATAAATTAAAAGAAAAATACATATACAAATGTTTACGTAAGCATGGTAGGGGGTGAGGTAAGAGTTACTTTTGATGACATGGGTGAGGGAGGGAGTTCATAATTGTAATAAAGCTGCATACGTTAATCTTGAACGGCCACTTAGTTTGAATTTCAACTTTAATATTAAATATCCTAAGAACGAAACGTTTCCAAAAACAAATTCTACTAGATTCGAGATCAAAGCCCCAAAAACCCCCGTAAACCAAATTTCGCCGCAATTTTCTAGACAAGTACTAAGCCAATTAAATATTATTAAAAAAAAACTATTTGTAAAATTGGTGCATACCGTAATCAATCTACTAGTATTGATCAGTTGTATGCAAATATTATACAAAGAGTTTTTTAAATAACATTTAATTGGCTCATTAAAAGAAAAGAAAATTTATTGTGTGTGTCTTATCAACGTCCTTAAAAGTTTTATACAATTTTGTTGTAAAATCAATAGAAGAGCCAATATTTAAAAATATCAAAATTTACATGGAATTTTCTATGGCCAGTATGGTGGATGGTGGTGCACCAGCCGGTATACAAATGATTTAATATATTCTCAATATACTTTTATTTTTTGGTTACCCTTAACAACATAAACCCAAATATCTCCAAAGCTGTTGCTCTGAGCGATTTTCATAAAATTTACGTTATTGTGTAAACAGTATAGGAGAGTCTACTGATTTATTTAGGTACATACAGGGTAGCACAAAAAGGTTTGTAAAAGAAATCGGTGGTTTATCTGTCTACCACTAATTAATTAGCGGACATCCGCCCCGTATACAGGGGCCGACAAACTTTCAGGGCAAATTCTACATTAAAAATATGAAAAAACTTCATATGTGGGTGTTAAAAATTTAAAAAAATATTGTTTTTTCGTAATAACTTTTATACCAATCAAGATATTTTTAAGAAATTTGCGAGACGCCTTTTATGCACAAAACACATTTTTTGGCATACAAGAAAAAAATTAATTATTACCAGTGTCGTCCATGAGGGGTTTAAGATTAATATTTTTAATAAAAAATGGTACGCCATTGCATTTTTAAAATAAAAATATATTTTTAACTTCTCATTAGATTTAAAACAAATGAGACTTCTAGAATTTTTTTATTTAACGTACGGTTTTCGCGTAAATAAATTAAAACCAATTCTCGGCATGATCATTTCGTATCGATACGATCACATTCTTCAGTAAAAGAATCACCTTTTTTTATTTTTAATATATACTTATAAAACATGAAAAATCTTTATATAAAAATTTGTCCTGATCGTCTTAGTATTCGAACCTCAGGGTGTTAAAAATTAAAAAATATATTTTTTAACAACCTGTAGTTCGAAAACAAAGACGTATAGGACAAATTTTTATATGATTTTTTTATGTTTTTTAGGTAGAATTTAAAAATAAAAAAAAGGTAATTTTTTTTTCTCAAGAATTTGATCGTATCGATACGAAAACCATGTCGAGAATTGGTTTTTATTTTTTACGCAAAAAACGTACATTAAATATAAAAAGTTAAAAGGTCAAATTTGTGCTAAATCTAATGAGATGTTAAAAAAATATTTTTGTTTTAGAAAAATGCAGTGGCGTACCATTTTTTTATTAAAAATAATAACCCCAAACGACTCATGGACGACACTGGTTATAATTAATTCCAAAAAATTTGTTTTGGTGCATAGAAGCCGTCCCCCAAATTTTTAAAAACATCTCAATTGGTATATAAGTTACAATAAAAAACAATATATTTTTTTTAAATTTTTAACACTCTGAGATGTTTAGGACATTGTTTATATGAAGTTTGTTTCATATTTTTTATTGTAGAATTAGCCCTGAAAGTTTGTCAGCTAAGTTGTGAAACACCCTGTATAAATTAATTCTGCACTGACTGAACCTCCAGCAATCCCCTGTTTTAAAGAATTATCCGCAAACTAGTTTAAAGGTTTTTTACTTTTTTTTTTGGAAAACTTATAAAAGAAAATTATTTAAATATAAAAAGTACCTAATTATAATTTAAGAAAACATTTGCTTTTAGTTTAAATCAAAATATAAATACACCTTTAATTTAATATGATTTTAAGTCAAAAACAAAACTTCCAATAAACTCTAATTAATTAAATGCCGTGGTTTCACTTCACCTCTGTGAACCAATTTTTATCCTTTGATTTTTTGGTAAAAGAAGGTTTTTAATTAAAAGCTGCATCAAGTGGGACTTAATTAGGAATTTTAATCCTTTGCTTGTGTAAACAGCCCAGTTTTAACTTTTTAAAAGCCGAAAAAGTTTTAGTAAATATTGCGTTGCAAATGTATCCCTATACATAAAGTAATTACATACAGTGTGTCCAAAAATACGAATACGCTTAAATATCTCGGAGAGTTTTGAACCAAATTGAACAAAATTAGATACTCCAATATTGATCGGCGATATTGCCAGATTTTTAGTGTCGCAGAAATCAATTTAAAGAGTGATACTTAAACAATTTTGGACTTTCAGTGTCTTTATTTCAACTATTCACACAACGTTTCGGGCAGTCCTATCTCTGTCTGTTTTTAAGTGTAAACTAAAACTAATTTCTAAAGTTACTAAGTTTATATAATATGGTAGACCATGAACCCGTGACAGAGTTGGGTGTAATCAAGCGTGAGGTTGTTTTCCTAGGTGCGCTTTAGCATGGTTTCCAAATAGTGGGTATATATATGGGTTTACTAAAAATATTTTGGTTGTTTTCAATAAAGACTGCTTCATTAAATTTTCGGTTTTTCCAATGAGGTTCCCTGTAAACAACCCGTACTTCTGACCACTTAATAGCATGTTCTTTAGACCAAGCGTGGTCAGCGATTCCAGATTAAGATATTTCGCCTTTTTGAGTATGATGTCTATGTTCCACAATTCTTACATGCAGCAGGCGTGTTGTTTCACCAATGAAAGACTACCCACATTCACTTGATACCTGGTGGATACATTCTTTCTTCTGTTTAGATGTTTTGGTTTTATTTTCGTTAGAATGCTCCTAAGAGTTGTTCTGGACTTCAAAACTGTTTTAATTAGTCATTAATATAAAGAGTGTTTCTTGCTGAGGTGGCCGTACTATTGGTTTTACACAGAGTTGGGTAGTACTCGAATACTCGGTATTCTAAATACTATTCAGAATACATTTGTGCGGTATTCAAATAGATTTATGTGCTTGGTATTCGAATAGATTTATGTGCTTGGTATTCGGTATTCGACGGAATACTTTTTGGTAAATATTCGGTATTCTTTATTCTGAATATCGTTTTTGAATATTCTGGTATTCGAATACTGGTATTCGAATACTGATATTCGAATACTGGTATTCGAGTACTGGTATTCGAATACCGGTATTCGACTACTGTTATTCAAATACCTATATTCTGGTATTCAAATCCTAAATTTATGAATATTACGTTACTTCTTATGCATCTGTTCGCGGTGGTTTTGCCGACGACGGGTTAAAATTTGATATAAGTCATATATATCATCATTTGCAAAGTAACAGTTTAGGAAGTTAGTTTTGCAAATTAAAAAAAATGTAATTCAATATGTTTTTTAAATCTTGATCTGTTGTTTCTAGTAGTCCTAATAGGTAAGTAATTTTGAACAGATATACATTTATTTTTGCAAACTAAAATATATCTAAATTAATTATTTTAACTTCTTTGGGGTTTTGCTATTAAAAAAAACAAGTAACTTGGTACCACATATAAAAAGTGACATTGCAAACTATGTTTTCTATGTATTAGGTTAGACTAATATGTATTTATATCCATTTTACAGAAAAGGGATGTGTATAATTAATTTTATTATGTCAGTTTAAATCATGACTATTTGGTAAATCGTAGATATGTACATGTATCCCCATTCCAAAAGTGAAGTCAATAGTTTAAAAGTAGAAAAGGTATTTTTGGAAAATTTGGGAGAGGTCTTGTATGCTTGAAATGATTACCCAAGCAGCAAGCTGACGTCTTATTGACGTCTCTTGTTAGTTATTTTTGGTCACATTTGGTCAGCAAAGACGTCATAGGATGACGACAAAAAGACGTTAAATTGACCTCCCTAAGCCACAGAAAAAGACGTTTCGTTAATGACGTCATAATGACGTCTTTATGATGACGAAAAATTGACGCATATACTTTTTTTTTAAAGCTAAAATGATCCGATATTTTATTTGAAAATTGAAATAGAAAAAACTCCTTACTGCTTGCAATTTTCTTGCACTGCAAGGTCGCATCTCTCGGGACACTGTCCAATTTGGAGATGCAGATTTTAACACTAGTCAAAGATATTTCTTTCCAAGCTAATTGAAATCACCAACCGCAGACCGGTCTCGAACTACTTTGGTGTCATCGGTACGGTGTAGACGATAAAAAGCGAAGACGTTGAATAAACGTAGTAGTTTATTGTCCATTACGTCATCTATCGGTAGAGTTTTTTTCTTTTTCAATTTTGTAAAATTATTAGTCTCATTTTTCTGTCATATGTTATTTGGGTTGGATTTTGACACGAATTATATAATGTCACAAAATTATCTGGCGGGTTTTCTAAACATGACGTAATAAGATTTTTATGGGCTAGTATGACGACAAAATGACGTCAAAAAGACGTCACTTTAACGACGTCAAAATCACGTGATTAAAATGACGTTCAAATGACGTCTTAATTGTGGTCTGATGACGTCCTATGACCAAAAATGACGTCAGCTTGCTGCTTGGGTAGTTTTTAAGCAAGAACAAGGTACGCCACTGCATTTTTGGTATGGAAAAACGTAGTAAGATAAGAATGAGTTTCTTTTTCAAGAAAAAGGAGGTTTTTTTGCTCCTCAGTATTCATGAATACCCAATCGTGGTATTCATGAATACCGAGTATTTGAATACTTTTTTTGTAGGTATTCGAAAATATTCGGTATTCGAATACTTTTTTACGGTATTCGTATTCGTATTCGAATACCAAATTTCAGTATTCGACCCAACTCTGGTTCCACATTACATTTCCCAATGATTTTATTTATGGATTTTCCGATGTAGCCATTCTGAAGCAGATCCGTCTTAATGTTATCCAGTTCGGTGTTGCTTCGTTACTACATAGTACATATTGTGCTTGCTCTTTTGCATAATGTTTTAATTATTCCTAGTTTGTTTGCTTGAAAATGGTTTGACCGGAAATTAAGGTAGGGGGACCGGGGTTGAAAGTAACATTTTTTCTTTTTTAATTATCTACCAAAGTTTATCGTTTAAGAATGACATTTGTATACCAAAGGATGGTATAGTTATTCTAGTTAAATATTGTAAAAGTATTTTGCTCTAATCTAATATTAAGTGTTTAGAAAATATTTTGTATTTTTGTTATAAAAAAAGTGACTTTTAACCCAGGTCTTGGTTGGTTATCACAATGTCCGGGGTAGGTAGTCACATTTTAAATTACGGGGAGTAAATAAAAAAAAACACCTATTTACCTTTATATATTTAAATAAAAAGAGTATTTATTACTAAACACTGCATCAAACATTACATGTATCTACATATTATTTGTACCCAAAAACGAAAATCTAATTCTACTTATATTATTTAACAACAATTTTTAATCTGTAACACTCAGAATTGCCTCTACAAAAGAAAACCATGACTATTTTAATACTTGTCACTTTTTGGCCTTAAATCATTTAATGTTTGTACGTTTTCTTATCATAATCACTCATTAATATATTACGCTATATTTTTTAATATAGTGTTTTTCATTAAACTTGAAGTAACCAAAACCTGCT
This sequence comes from Listronotus bonariensis, assembly GCA_014170235.1. Classification (NCBI taxonomy): domain Eukaryota; kingdom Metazoa; phylum Arthropoda; class Insecta; order Coleoptera; family Curculionidae; genus Listronotus; species Listronotus bonariensis. Next base: position 86,273 of record JACEGR010000923.1, on the reverse strand, counting down.
TTAAGCAAATATTTCTAAAAATCTAATCATGAACCTTTAAAAAAAATAACAAAAATATTATATTAATTTAGATAACTTTTGAACGCTTAACTTAAAATCATATTCACTATTTATTTTAGTCAGAATCTTCAGAATCACAATTTTGACAAATGAAACTTGGTAAGTCGTGCATGCTTCATAAGTTGAAGACTTGCAATGTTATCATTGGATCCACACTTCTCTAGATTTAATTGCTAGGTATGACGACAAGCAGACAAGGCTAAATTATACGTCCTTTTTATCGTCTTCATAGTTGTTAACACATTTCTTGGTGTTTTTAGCGTGTTACATGCGACAACTAGCCACCGAAAAACTAAGACAACATACCCCAGAACACGTTTTTGAAATATATCCTTCATAATTAATTCTAGTCAATGAATATTTAAAAAACGATGTTACGATTTTATTAAAGAGATATCTATTATTATCAAATGCACCAAAAGGTTTTAGTATACAAAAAAGTTATACTTAAGAGGTTCGACACAGAAGTGCAAAAATTACTTTTACTTTGCGAAAAAATAAATTTACATATCACTGTTACGGCGTGTCAAAGCGGATTGACACGAGGTACACAGTGGGGTGTTGCTGTCTTCCTCCTGCGACGCCACTTAATAGACTTATTTGATCTACTGGTTTTCTGTTATAGCCGCTGTGACAACCTACCCGTGAGACAACCATACCCGGTCTCCCTATTGTCCAAAAAATTTTGTGAGAAGTAAAAATAAAGACAATGGGAGTGCGAAGTTGTTTTAGTATCACTCATAAAGAATCATTGTCTACCACATTCAAACAAAAATCAATATAAAGTTTTTACATGTAAATGAGAAAAGTAATAATTAAAATATGTATTTTTTTATTATTTGATTCCAGCTGTTTTTAACTGTACAATGGTATGGAAAAGATGTTTAATTTAGTAAAAATAATAGGTATAAACTGCTGACTAGTATTACCTGCCGGTTTTATGCCTTTTCAAACTAGTGCCTCGTCGGTTTTGACATAAGGAATACCTAGATCAATTTGAGGATTTAAACAATAAAATGCTTCGCTCAAATGAAAATAAACATTTAATGACAAGTATTATTATCTTTAGGGTTTTCTAATTTTTATTATTTTTTGGAAACGTATAAAATAAGACTATAATATTTAAATATAAAAAGTAATCATAATTCAAGAAAATATTTGTTTTTAGTTAAAGTCATAATATAAATACACCTCTAATTTCATCTGAGTTTAAATCAACTACAAAACTCTTTCTTTCAATAAACTCTAATTAATAAAATGCAGTGGTTTTACTTCACTCTGTGAATCGATTTTTATCCTTTGATTTTTTTGTAAAAGGGTGTTTTTTTAATTAAAAGCTGCGTCAAGTGAGACTTAATTAGGACTTTTAATCCCTTGCTTGTTTAAACAGCCCGGTTTTAACTTTTTAAAAGCCGCGAAAAATTTAGTAAATAGTGCGTTAAAAAAGTATCCTTATAAATAAATTATATACATACAGTGTGTCCAGAAAGTCCGAAAACGCTGAAATATCTCGAAGAGTTTTGAATCAAATTAGACGAAATTCGGTACTCCAGTGTAAATATCGGCAATATTGCCAAATTTTTAGTTTCTCAGAAATTAATTTAAAGTTTTTAAATTTAAATAAGATACGTATTTTATTGACGTGATAACGTCTTATAATTCGATGGAGCCGGCTGCACGCACAAAAAAACATGACTCATGCGGCGTTCCATTTAAAGCTTGAAGTGCAAGCGAGAACGCGGAAGAGGCACAATCAGCCTCCGCGTTCGGCAGCGTTCGATATTTGTTTCTCTCCTACTTTGAGCGGTGCGCCTTCTATACAATAATACATTTATATGTTTTCGTCAAGTAGGAAGTGCAGTGAAAAGTAAATGTGGTTTAAATTGTTTAATTTTCTTTTGAAAAATGCAACCATTCCATAAGTATTTTTTATGACGTTGTCACGTTCAACTTTCGTCATTAAACCGACTTTGCAGTGGTATGGAATCCCAAATTTTTTTCTCTTTTAGCATTTATGCTAAAAAATATGTTTAATTTAGTAAAAATAATAGGTATAAACTGCTTAGGTATTATCTGCCGTTTATATATTTTGCAACTTCAAACTGGTGCCTCGTCAGTTTTGACCGAAGAAATACCTAGTTCAATTTAAGTTTTCGAACATCAAAGTACTTCATTTAGATCCAAATAAACATTTACTGTAGGATTTTTCTGTTTATATTCATGTACGTGTTTTAAATCTTTTTATTAATGAGTAATACTATATTAAGGGTTTTTTAATATTAGATATTATTTTTGGAAACGTAAAAATAAAGTAAATAACTGTTCTAATATAAAAAGTAATTTTTTTTAAGAAAATATTTGCTTTTAGATAAAATTCGTAATATAAATACACCTTTAATTTAATCTGATTTTAATTCAACAACAAAAACATTTCTCCCAATAAACTCCAATTAATGAAATGCAGTGGTTTCACTTTACCTCTGTGCATCGATTTTTTTCCTTTGATTTTTTTTGTAAAAGAGTATTTTTAATTAGAAGCTGCATTAAGTGAGTCTTAATTAAGACTTCTAATCCTTGGCATGTGTAAACAACCCAGTTTTAACTTTTGTAAAAGTCGAGTAGGATTTAGCAAACATTGCGTTGCAAAAGTATGCTTATAATTGAATTAAATATATACAGTGTTATCAAAAAGTCTGAAAACACTAAAATATTTTAGAGAGTTATGAACCAAATTTAACGAAACTGGGGTAAAACCATACTCTAAATTAAGTGTTTATAATAACCATCATGCCAGAATTTTAGTTTCGCAGAAATCAATTAAAAGTTTTTAAATTGAAATGAAATACCCATCTTTATTTTGTTATTGGATTCCAGCTGTTTTTAACTATACAATTATATGGAAGTCCAATTTTTCTCTTTAAGTCTTAATACCAGAAAAGATTAAGCTGAAATTAGAGCCTAAGCTCTGACCCAATTACCAGAGACCACTATTGCTAGTAGCTTCTCTGGGGAACGATCATAAGGACCAAACACAACTACTTCCCTGGTTATATGCCGCGACGGGTATTGGATTACATCGGTAACACAAGATCTTCGTTCGCACTAGACAAGGATATTTGGTTGATTATAAAGTGATGTTGGATGAGTCCGTCCAAGCAGAGTGAACTCTACGGAAGTAGGTTTTGTAAGTTGCAGCCAGTGACCAAAGCAGCCGATGATGAGCTTTAGACATGTATGCGATCGACGTGAGACAATCTCTCCGATCCCCATCGCCAATGGTAGAACAAGCCAAAAACTAGGCTCCCGGACTTGAGCGTAATGGGTTTGCACGCTGTGCACCTAATCGTCTATTTACTCAGCACCCTTCACCTTCTGAGTAAGGAATAGTAGTAACGGACTCTCGGTCTGGTCTCCAATGTACTTACGACGATCACATCGTAACTTCGGAAAGTTAGTAATGTCTAGGGTTTGGGTAGATAGGTTTCTACCCCACACCCTACTGATAAGTCCCAGCAAGGACGAAACACGAGAAATTGCAATAAGAAGGTATGAGATTGATCATTTGGCAGTAGACTGCTAAGTATAGTAGGGACCAGACCGAGAATTCGTAAGCTACCATTTCCCACTTGGAAAGTGGGTGCTGAGTGAATAGACGATTGGGTGCACAGCGTGCAAACCCATTACGCTTGAGTCCGAGAGCCTGTTTTTTAGCTTGTTTCACCACTGACCGTGGGGACCGAAGGGATTCTCTCACGTCGATCGCATACATTTTCAAAACTCATCCTCGGCTGCTATCGTCACTGGCTGCGACTCACCAAACCGACTTCCGTAGAGTACACTCTGCTTGGACGAACACATCCAACATCACCAGAAAATATATTTAATTTAGTAAAGATAATAGCGTAGGGATTTGCTACCGTTTATACCTTTCAACTTTCAAACTTATGCCTCGTTAGTTTTGACATAAGGCACACCTAGTTCAATTTGAGTTTTTAAATATCAAAATGCTCCGTTTAAATAAAAATGAACATTTACTGTCGGATTTTTTTGTTTTAATTTTTGTATGTTGTATGTCTTTTAACTTTTGTTAAAGGTAAAAATTATTATCTCATTTTTTTTCTTTTTGTATAGGTTAGACTTAAATTTGCTCTTTAATGCTACAGACAATACTGTCAAATTGCAATGAAAGGAATTTACAATAATAGTAAAGAACTTGATTTATTTAAAAACAATTTAACACCCTGTATCAAAAAATCATAAAATAAGCTTATAATTAAGCCCTTAAGTATGTCAGTGCAATTAGACTAAGAGATTTTGTCCCAAAAATCTCTATTGACGCACTGGATATCGGTCCCGTTTTGTTTTTGCTTTACTTGCCCATTAACGTTTTAAATAAGCTGATGGTGACTTTGGGATAAGCACTCTTTTCTGTTTATGCTGGTTTGGGAACTTCTTGTTTGGGCACCTAATAAAATTTTGTCTGACCTGGCCGTTTTTCTTTTTTAGTTTGTTTACCTCGACTAAAAAGGCATAATTATTTCTTCTTGTTTGGTACCCTAAACGTGGAAATATAATTCTTAAGTGGATTTATAAAGTGTATATTATTCTTGGGTTTAATTAAGAAATTAAAAGAAAATATAGCTTATCCGAACTAATCATGACCCTTCACCTATACTCTGTAATAATAATAGAACTATTGTAATGCAATTAGATTGACACTGATTTAAGAGTCGTTACACATGGATTTTATTTAAATTTCATTTGTTTAATGCGCATTACAGCATTTGTGTAAACTTAGAATAAATATGTTTGTCAAAATTATTACACCAAGAAAAAATAATTATGCATTTTGTCCAAGGGACCAAACAAGTAAACAAGTAAAAAAAAGGTAAGGTAAGTTAAAATTTTATTAGGTTTCCAAACCAGAATTTCCCAAACAAGGAAACACCTTTTTTCACTCCATCAGTACCTAAGTAAACTCGATACAAGTATTGCCTTTGGAGCAAAACAAATAACTCGACAAGCGTTTGGCTTGCTAATAAATAGTGAAACGTGCTCACTTAAAAGTTTCTTATCATCAGTAAGAGTTTACACTGTGGAGATGCGCATTTAATCATTCTTAGTTTTTTATTGTTAAGTTTAATTAAATTATTTATATTTTGTTCGTTTTATGCACTAATGTGACAACATAGTTTTATGTGCAATATTTTTTAAATCTTACGAAAGTAAATTAAAAAGAATTTTAAGTTTACACTAAGGTTATGTTGACGTTGACAACATAACCTTAGTTCTTTGGTTGTCAAGCGTTTGGCTTACAGGATCATACACCGCAAACTCGAGAATGACGTAGGTGATAAAAATCTACCCCTACTCTCCTCCAACTCAGACAACAATACCGCACCAAGCTACTGAATAAAACATAGAGCCATTAAAATTGGCACTGGCTAAACGACCGCTGGCAGTTTTGCTCAATTATAAGAAGAAAACCGCCGTCCGGCGGTTTTTGTATTTACTGTATATGAAACCGCCGAAAGTGTTTATTACTGGCGGTATTTACTTATTCTATGGATAGATTTGTTAATAAAAATATTGAAAATTGCCGAATAACAATACTTAAAGTTAACCTAACTTTAATAATTAGTTGTTTAATTGTTTAATATTATTTTTATTATTGATCAATAAACAAAAATAAAACTAGGACACACGTTTGACACCTACGAAGATGTTGTCGAAGCTAAAGTTAAAAAAAGTACCTTTTTAGGAAAAGAAAAGCCAGAGAAGTGACAAGAAAAAAAACTGATCGTTTCATAGAACTTAAACTAAAGTATTACCAATCAAGGTATGCATGTTTTGAGGGTCGAAAAAACTTAAAAATTCTTATGAAAAGGAAAAAAGTTACAAGATAAATAATTCATAAACACGGCTTATTTTTTCAATCATATATTAACATTTAAAAAAGTACCTATTTCAAGTTTCCCCATAGCTACAACAGGGTTACGAGTATTGACACGTAAAACACAGGTTCTAAGTTTAAATTCCGGATAGGGTAACTAATTTATTTCTCTTTTTAAATTATCTTTCCTTATGTTTATTTTTATTGTTCATAGTTTATTTTTTGGACAAATAATTTTCCACTTTTTAAGAATTTTAAGGTATATTTAATTGTTGACTTTTATGCCGACGGAATGACGTCCTGATAAGTTACTCCTTCGCCTTTCCTGTCTGACAATATTTTTTTAAAGGGTTTTTGGTGCTGTAAAATATTGGGTACATGTAACGAAATAGTTTTGTTTTGTGTCTTTTTAACACGCTTTTATTAACTTGGGTTGTAACTATCTATCCATCTGGCTATCTATGTAACGGAATCTTTGAGCCTAATTTTAACCAACTTCCAGCTATTCGATTTCTTTGAAACTTTGCACACGTATTAAGGACCCATGACAATGCAATAATCTGCAAACAGTATCCCGTTATCCTGCTTTGGATCGCCAGGAAAAAAATTCCATTATATTATTATTATAACCACTGCTTGATACCACCAAGTGTCATCTGTCACCTGTACGTCCCAGTGGTACCAACCATCGGCTATTTCAAAAGTTCGATCTGAATCGATTTTACTCAAATTTTATATTAGGTTATTTTCAGAAAGTCAATCTGAAAAACTTTGCTACTCTTGACAAAATGGCGAAAAAATTTTTTAGTGAATAAACTGGAGCATTTATTTTTAAAAAAATTAATTGATATAACGAACTAAAAAATTTTAATAATTAATAGTTAAAAAACTAAAAAACACGCTTTTATATGCAACCGAACTAAAAATTAGAAAATAATTTTTCATTAAAAAAATATTTTCACTTCATAGTAAAAAGCGTGAGGTGCATTTTACTATTTTTTCATAACTTTTCCATCATAGATATTGGCAAATATAATAATTATAACATTTAATATATTAAGCACCCCACGCTTTTTACTATGAAGTTACAATATTTTTTTTATGAAAAATTATTTTCTAATTTTTAGTTCGGTTGCATATAAAAGGGTGTTTTTTAGTTTTTTTAAACTATTAATTATTTAATTATAGGCCCTTGATAAAGTGGCAATAACGCCACGAAACGATAGGATAAATACAATAGTGGTTTTATTTGCCTGTCCCCATCCCGCTATACTATTCAAATTGTTTTTCCAAACGGTGCTATAAACTAAACTATAATTAAACAATAGAACCACAAAAAGTCGGCACATAAATAATATAATTAAGGTTAGATTATCTTTAACTATTTTTCGGCGGTTTTTAATAGTTCTTATAAGCAAAACCGCCGGACAGCGGCATCTACCGATGAAAAAGGTTAAAAGTGCCGGTAATAACTAATTAATTAACATTTTCGGCTGTTTTTATATACGTAAATATAAATAACCGACAGACTACGATTTTCTTCTTATAATTAACCAAAACCGCCGGCGGTCGTTTAGCCAGTGACATTAAAATTATGCATCTGCTTCTTAGGCAACAAGTACTTACCATGTATAAAAATATGTTGTTAAACTATAATTACTCTTTTTACATCAATTTGCAAAATAGGTTAAATTAAGCAAAAAATTACTCTTTTTTTTAATTTTAAGTAGGTACCTCAATTTCGCTAATATACCTGAATAAAAAGTCCTTTTCAAGCTATTCATTATTTTAAATGAGGAAAATTGCAGCATTAAAACGACAACTAAGCTTCGCATTTTCGTAAAAGGTAAAATTTACATCGCAGTCGTAACATTATTTTCGGAAAGCTAATTCAGTTCGTTAAAAGTAGACTAAATGTAAAGACGGACTAAAGACAAAAAATTCTTTATGTTATACATAAAAAAAACTTACTTTATTTGCTAAAAAAGGTTTTTTTTTATTTAAATGTTTAAGGCCCCATCAACCACAAAGGGTTATTAGAGGCCCCTACTAGTATATAAAATTCTTAAATAATAATATTTAAACACAATTAAGTTTATCTTAGTTAGAAATTTTGTTATATTCGTAGTGTTAACATTTTCTCCCAAAGCTTGAGGTATTCCATGGTTTAGGTAATATTTCTGTCGCAGCTGTGTTAGGTCTAGACATTCCCTCTCTTTCTTAAGGAGGTATTCATGACTAAATTTTGTATGTCCAATTCGTAGTCTTGTAAGAAATACTTGGTATTTTCCTCTTAGGTTTTTGTTATTTTAAGGTTTAACAGAAGGCTTAATTTTATTTAGCTTGGTATGTTGACTTGACCAAAGATTCTGCCATTCGTTCTGTGTTTTGTATTTGAAGAACATTTTAACGTCATTTGTTGTTACCAATTCATTGTTACCAATAATATGCTGAAAAATGGCTTCTTTAGCTGCTGCATCTGCTTTTTCGTTTCCCTTTATCTCTATGTGTGATGGTATCCATATAAAGGATACAGATATTTAGTTACTTTTAAGGTTGTGTAGGATCTCTTTTTATTGTTTGTAGGAGCGGGTGCCTAGGATATAGTTGTTGAAGTCCTTGTATTGAGCTGAGTGAATCGGTAGCTCTAGTACATTTTGTTATATTTTGGCTTTTGATATATTCTAGTGCTTGTTGGATCGCGTACGATTCTCTGGTATATATTGAGTTCCAGTCATGTAGTTTAAAGTAAAGTGTTTCAGTTGGTGTAACTACTGCGGCTCCGACTCCATCTTTTGATTTGGAGGCATCCGTGTAGATTATTTTTCGTAGCTTGTTGATAAAAGCTTTTAAAAATTGGCTACTATTATTTCTGGGGATGTTTCTGATTTGAAAAATGTAGTTAGATGTAATGCATTCTGGGATCTCTATGCTCCGTGGGAGAATGTTTAGAGTTTGAATCTGCATTATTTTTGGGAGTTGGATATCTAGGTGGTCAATATATAGGTTTAGACTTTCGTAAAATGGAACTGGTATCCTTTTTGTTCTTTGATAAGTTGTTTGGAATCTGGACGCAATAACGTGATGTTTTAGATTTGTACAGCATTAGTAGTTTTTGCTTGTCAGCTCCCCACCTATGGTTGCCTAGGCATCTTAATAGATTTAGGGCGTTCTCGCACTCCGTAATAAGGTTATGTATGGGTTGTTTCCAATTAAGTGTTGAGTCCAATATCATTTCCAGAAATTGTATATACGAAACTGACTCTATGGGTTTAGAATAGAGTGTCAAGACTAATTGTGTTTGGTCTGTTCTTTTCGTAAATAATATCGACTTGGTTTTTGTTGTACTAAACTGAAATCCTGTCCCTAGGGACCATGCTTCCAATTTGCTAAGAGTGTTCTAAAGATAAATTTGCAGTCTTTCAGTCGTATTTTCACTTATATGGATAACTAAGTCATCTGCATACAATCTGGCATTAATTGGGGCTCGGATGTTTTCAATAATATTATTTATTGATATTAAGAAAAGGGTGACGCTAAGTACAGATCCTTGCGGGATTCCATTTTCTTGATTTCTTCTTTGTGAAAGAAAACCATGGATCTCACTCTAAAATATCGTTCTTTTAAAAATTCTCAAGAAATGCCAACATCTGACCTTCTACTCCCCATTTACGTAGTGTTATAGTTATGTTAAATCTCCATGTTACATCATATGCTTTTTCGATATCGAAAAAAATTGCTGCGCATTATTGTGGTTTGCTGAAGCTTTATGTACTTTGGACTCTAAGTCGGTTAAATTGTCATATGTTTAACGGTATTTGGAAAAACTACTTTGTTCTGGAACTAGTAGTTGTCTGTAGGCTAAATACCAAACGGGTCGTGCATTGATAATTTTTTAAATATTTTGCAAATAGAGCATGTTAATGTAATAGGTCTGTATGAGCGGGGATTTACTTTAGATTGTCCTAGTTTCAATATAGGTATAATTATAGCCTCCCTCCATATATTTGGAAATTTCTTGTTAGTCCATACATCATTATAAATTTTTAGTAGAATATTTAATGCATCTTCTGGAAAATTTTTGAAAAAATCAGGTGAAATGTCATCAGGGCCCGGTGCAGATTCTTTTGTTGTGATTATGGCTTCTTTTAATTCTGGGTAAGTAATTGGCTGGTTAAGAAAAGCTGCAATATTGTTTGTGATGGTAAAGTTTTGTTTTGTTTTCTTGACTCTTTTGCTCTTTTGTTTGTTAGTATAAATTCTTGTTTTAAGTATTAGTCGCTAGAGTTTTTTAGGTGTCGGCAAAAATTTCACAGATGTCTTCATTCTTTGTCAGTAAGTTTTTATTTGTTTCTAATGCTGTGATGCCTTTATATGTATTAATGCCCTTTATTCGTCTTACTTTGTTTCAGATCTCATTTATGGGTGTAGTGCTCTTTAATGTTGCAACATAGGTTTGCCAGGACTCGGTCTTACTTTTTTCTAATAATATTTCTACCTGTCACCCTTTGTTTTTTAAATTGTAGTTAGGTTTTTTTGTATCTGTTTAAAGCTTTTTGGGATTGTTTAAATGCATCTTCACAGTCGTTATTCCACCATGGGACAAGGGTTCTATACTTAATGTGACTGGTCTTTCCAATAATTATTCGTGTAGCTACGTCATTAATTATATTACAGGAGTTTTGGACTGTTTTTATATCCACATTTATTTGAAAACTTTTTGTTTCCCTACTGATTACTTCTGAGAACAAAGACCAGTTTTGATTTTTAAGTTTCCACCTGGAAATCAAAATTGTTTCTGTAGTTGTATCTTGACCTGTGATAATTATTGGAAAGTGGTCGCTTCCATGTAAGTACTCATGAACCTCAAAACTAAACATCAAACACTCATCCTTTGCTTATAAGTGGCCAGGTTTTGCAGAGCGGGGACACATTTAACCTTGTGGGCGTCACATTTAAGAATAACCTTAACTGGCATAAACACATTGTATCTATAGCCACCTCGGCTTCAAAAAGCTTGGATTTCTTTTCCGAGCCATAAAGTATTTTTCTCCTTCCAATTTATACACTTTGTATGTGTCCCAAATTCGACCCTCTCTGGAATATTGTTCTCATGTCTGGGGAATGACATCCCCTACAACCCTCAGCATTCTTGATGCCATTCAAAGAAGGGCTGTTCGTCTTATTAATGATCCTTTACTTACTCAAAGACTTCCTTCTCTTGCCCATCGTCGAGCTGTGGGAGATCTATCGTTCTTCTATAGATACTTTTACGGCTTCTGCTCCGACGAATTATCCAGTATAGTCCCTCCTCTTGCAGCTCCCAATAGAGCAACTCGTGGTGCCGCGCGTATGCATCCCTATACGGTTCAATTGGACAGGCCCCGAACTTCCCATTTCGTTTGTTCTTTTATCTCTAGAGTTTCTAGACTCTGGAACCTACTGCCAGCGGAGGTCTTTCCTTTCCCCCAAATCTTCAAGTTTTTAAGTCCCGTGTTAACAAACTTCCTCTTACCCTGCTTAAGACACCCACGGTACTTATATTATTTAGGCTTCCAGCCTTCGTGGATTGTCCAAAGATTAAAAAAAAAAGAAACTGTGGCGCTGAGATTGTATCGCATGCACATATGTCTAATACTGTGAGCTAAAATGGGCTGATTCACCATTATTTATTGGTATTAGGTTGGATGAGTCAAATATATTGGCTAACATTCTACCTAGTGGGGTTGTTTGATTTGAACCCCACGCGACGTTATGGCAGTTAAAATCTCCGAGTATCAGTCTGGGTTCCGACACTTGACGTAGAATAATATTTAAATCGTCATCTGTGATGTCTAAATGTGGAGGTAAGTAAATGTTGCATATATTAATTTTAATTGGAGATTTAAATTAATCGCCACGGCTTCTAATGTTGTGTTTAAAGGTATTTGATTAACTTTTAGGTTATTAGCGACAGATATTGCTACTCCTCCCGAGGCATGTTGATTTATGCGACTCTTTTCAAATGTTGTAAAGTTTTTAAGTATTCCTATTTTATTTGCTTTAAAGTGTGTTTCCTGTAAGCAAATAATTTTGGGTTGTTGTTCTGAGATAAGATGTTTTAGCATTTCTAGATGAGTGTAGAAACCATTTATATTCCATTGTAAAATAAAAGCCATTTTATCGTATTTATTTATTTTTACAAACTCAAGACTGGCTCAAAAACTCACTATTAGTGTCAGACGCAATTGACATTGAGTTGCCTTCGATGGCTAATTGTTTAAGAATTCTTTTACGGATCTTTGTGCATGTGGTTTTTATGTTTATTTCTTTAAGAAATGGGTGAATTACGGCTAGCAATTGTATAAATTCCGGTATGTTATCAGTGTATCTTTTGGCAACACTAAGTGGGTCTGGTGATCCATGAACATTTTAAAAGAAATCAGTCATTTGGTCAAAGTTTAATGAAAGAGGTATAAAATTTTAAATAAAAGATCTAGCTGGTTCCAGATAGTCATCTTTAATAAATTTGTCGACTATGTTTTGTTTGCCAAGTGGATACATATTCGGTTATTTGATATTCTTGATGAAAAAATATATTTTTAGGACCTATTTGCGATCCAACACCTTGTATATATTTAAGAAGTATCACTCCTTTTAAAGCATTTTAGCTTGTTCTTTCTTTGGTGTTAATATTGAGGCATATGACTTTGAAGTGGGATTACTACTATGATTGGTACTTGTATTATTTTATCCATTGCCATTGGACGGACAGTCGGAGGAATTATTTATTATGCGTCGATTTATTTTTACTTGTCATCATATCTTTGACTTTTTCTAGTACGGCCCTGAGCTCCAGGTCGCGTGCCTCGTTGAGTGGACAGCGGTTCTGAGAGAATAGCATAAGGCGATTTCGGCCCGTTTTGGTACTCCGATTTTGGTAGGTAACAATTGGTATGTTTTACGTCACAACCGTTACGTCAGTGTATGGTAGCATCCGAATTCGTTTGGTACATTTTTGGTAGGTAAATAGAAGAAGAACCTACCTAACAGTTTATTGGTTTGTATAAAATTGTTTATTTAACAGCAATATTTAAATTAAAATATTTGCAACTATTAATATTATGTTTTATTATTAAAGAAATAAAATTTAGAGTAAGACCAACAGCTTTAGAAAAGGATGAGAGCATACCAAACCGATCTACCGACCCACAAGCCACGGTATAGCATTTGACAAACCAAACAGGGTACCAAAGTTGGCGTGATGTCACTATTTTGACACCCGAAATTGGTTGGTAGGCATTTAACCAACCAAACTGGGGTACCAAAACGGGCCGAAATCGTCTATAGATTGCGCGCGCCTATATCGTGGACTGATTTATTAATTTACCTAATTTGATGTTTATTTGACTAAATCTTGGGGTACTTACAGGTCAAAGCGTTATTTTCTGGGTATTAGTAGTCAGTCAGTCAGTTCTTGCAATTTATTTTGCAGTTATTTTGGATAAATCGGTTTTATTTTCTGGAGCTAACAACAATAGTTTACACGTCACTGCCAGATCCGGACTTCTGCTGAAAAAGTTAATTACAATCAGTATTAATATTTAATTATGATTTGGACTATGAATAAAATTTTTTTAAGCATATCTAACTACATGTGTGAGTTTTCCTACGACCACATGTGAAAATAGAATATATCCTACTGTTTTTATGCATCAACAATGCCTTATATTATAGTGTAAATGTAGTTTAATTTATAGGACTGAATACTATAATAATTTCATTATAGTACTGAGTACTATAATGAAATCATTGTGCTATAAAGTATTCCATTTTGACACTGAAATTGAAATGTATAAGAATGCCAACATTGAACTTGTTGATTTTTACCAAAAAAAAAATGATAGTTGCTAATTCAACACTTTATTGGATATAACTTATGTTTTTATGGTAATTATATGTCATTATTTTAGGTTTTGCTACCTCAAGACTAAGACATCACAATTTTATCAATATTCCGCAATAACAAAACAATATGAAAACCAAATGTTTGCTTTATTTTTATTTTAGGTTGCTTTTGGGGATTTTATCTACTATATTTTTTTTGCTTCTTGATTTTTACAAAAAATTGCTGTTCATAATGTCACACCTCAAAAATAAAATACTTCGTAGTTTATATGTTAAAATATCTTATAATTTTATGCTATTGTAGGCTTCTTAGGCACAGTTTTAGAAAGCAGGTTGTAGCATTTTTATTTTTAAATGATGCTTTCGATTTAATTATAATAACAATTTTATTAACAAACTGGCGCATTCGCCTAAAAGGACAACATTTTGGCCCTTTAATTTTTAATAATTTAAATTGTGGGAGGTTACCAGTCTCGGCAGATCGTGCTACCGCGTAACACACTGTTGCAATATCGTCCTTTTTCTTTACTTTATTTAATTTTTATTCTACTTATAGTAACAAAAATTCCTGGTGTGTCTCGTTTTTTCGGCAACTTTGGCAAAAGCCTACTAAACTTTGAACGACAAAACGGAAAACTGCCTTCAGCAGCCTCTCTTATCTTGACCGTTTGCTGCTGGTCACAAGTGTTTTTAAGCTATCTTTAAACCTAAATCTAATTTTTTTGTACAAAATTGTATTAATTTTGTATTTGTGAACCCTCTGATAGAGGTACGGAATTAACTCAAAATTTTCTAAAAACATAATGGTAATTTTTGCAAAAATTCTTTGCAGGGTTTTTTTTTTGGGGTACATTCCTGAGGTACATTTCACCATCCAGTCAATGTAGCTTGATTTATGGTTTTACCAATTTACCTAATCCATCGGAAATAAGCATCCAAACATAAGCCAAATACAAGACACCCCTGGAATTAGCACAACAGGCCAGGTTTTTTTTTGGTATTACCTACATTCTTTGGTATTGTTTCTCTCTATAGAAATTGAAAAATTGGATATTATTTTCTTTTGTTTGATAAGCTAAAACCTTTTTTGCACAATTTTTCTAGTGTATTAGGAATAATAACTAAATAATTTTATAGAATAAGAAATAAACGTTTGGTATTCTTGAAATATTATGGCAGTTTGCCAATTGTGTATATATTAATTTTTTATTTTATCTAACACTCTTACTTAGATTTTTTCTAAGCATTGTAAATAAATTTCACAAAAAAAGGAAATTTTTTTATTATATGATTTGTAGAGCTTATCTCAGTCTTTTATTTCTTTATACAACTAAACAAACCTAGCTCTCTTAATTCTCAGTTATAGAGACTATGAACATTTTTTTTAACTGAGTGGCGCCCTAAATATATGTGTACAGCACTCCTTACACACTCCCATAGTGCCTACCGACGAAGAGCTGCCGTCCGCACGTGGTTACTTATTTTTAAAAAAGTACACCGCAAGCAGTTCCAACTCAGTTCTACTAAACTGAGGTCAGGCCTTTGAACTTTCCGTAAAATATCAATTTCTTTTACTTCCTTGACACTGACAGTAATATTGAGATTTTACGGAAAGTTCAAAGGCCTGACCTTAGTTTAGTAGAACTGCGTTTAAACCTGTTTTTGAAAACTGGGCCGTAGTGTTAAGTCTGCATATTTGGGATCGCTTAGTTAAGAAAATAATATTTTTGTAATATTACCAATTTGCTAAATTAGTTTAAATGATTAGATAAGCAAAGCCCCCTTATATTTTCATTACAAAATTTTTAAGCTCCTTTTATGTTGTTTAACCGCCATAATTCAATTATTTTAAAATAAATAATAGTTGGTAATAAAATGTTTATAATTGTGTTTAAAAATAATGTTGGGCTCCGTAGTTTACATATTATCATTATTGTAAATTATCTTATTTTATTTTATAATTATAATTTTTAATATTGTGATTCTACTAGCCCTAAATTATTCCAAAAATTAAACCACTTACTGGAAGTAATCATCATTTTTTATTTTAAAACAAAAATTAATAAAATATGTTTTATATAGGTATAAAAGCGAAGGGCGCCTAAAAATTTGACATGCATTTTATTTTAAATGTGTGTTATTATCAACCCCTATTTTTACAAAATAACAAGAAGTAAAAAATATCATTTGAAGTCTAGAATTGTGGGAGAAATTTTATTTTAATAATAATAATTTGTCATTGGAAAATATTTATGTAGTTTGGCTGGTTTATTCTTAAGCTTAACTAAAAATAACAATAAAATTATATTAATCGCATAAGCCAAATGATATTAGGTAAATAAGTTTTAAAACTGTTTGTACTTAAATATATCTTTTTAAATATTAATATATGGCACAATTTAATGGCACACGGTGCGCATTTTAAGATACATGTCTTTTTAGATTCTATCAAATAATAATAAAGTGTATGTAGTTTCTTTTTAAGCGATTTAAAGTAAAAATGGAGTATAACTTTTGTGTATAAGAAAGATAAACGCAATTAAACTAAGTGTCAAACCTTTTTTAAAAATGCATACATGAACCTCAAATACTTTTTTCCACGACCGTTAAAAAAATGCTATTTTTTTAATCGTTAACATCAAGTTAAAGAACTTTATTCTAGTACACTACATAAAGTGTTAAAAAGTTCTTTTTTAACACTTCGAAGCTTTTTTCACACTTTGAATTAGTGTTTTGTTTCAGTGCCTTTTACAATAAACTTAAATATCAATTTATGTAATGTAACAGTATACGCGACATCAACTAAACCAAACGGTCAAGTTACCTTTGATTTCGTCATTATTTCTTTTAGTTCATGTGTCACTAGTTTTAAAATTTGACAGTTTGAAAATAAATTTAAAAGAAATTATTTAAAATTTATAGTAATAATGAATTTGAATAACTAAAAAATTGAATAGGAATTTATACCATTTTAGTATTATTTCTACAAAATGTAAGTACATACAATTTTATAAAATTAAATAATAAATGCATAATTATAAAGAGTATTATTGTCTCTTAAAAAATAAGAAGGCTATGATTTTTTGTTGCAATATAATGGTTGTGTAGCAAAAATTAAAATAAACTCATTTATTTTAGATAAATAAAACATGTATAAAATGGTTTTGGGAAATTTCTATACGGTCGTGGAAAAAAATATAGTATGTAACACATGCATAAAGTGTCTTTTGGTGTTTACTCATGGGATTGCCGCACTCGCCTAACGGCTCGTGCTGTCAAACTTCCCATTCGTAAAAAAATATCACTTAATGCACCTGTTACATAAATTACTATTTTACGCCGACTTACCAAACAGTGAGTTATATCTATATCTACCCATATTTGTTTTGGGGGTTGGTTGTGAAGTGAGTTGTGATTTAAAGAAAAAGGTTTATTAGGAATCAAAACCACAGAAACAAATCTGATTTCAATTTAAGCGGCAAAATTAAATTTCTGATTGGTGTCCAAAAGATCAACAGTACACCGGGTGTTTCTCACAGGTGGTTTCCTCTACAACTATTTTTACTTTTATTAAAAATAAAATATTTCTGTTTTAAATTAAAATAATTTAAAATTTAAATGAAAAAATCAATGTAAATTATATTGAATTTAAAATAAACTTTTTAATGTAACTAAAATGCTTAATCAAGTTCTTATTTGTTTATTCTAGACACAATTTCCAGTTTTAAGGTTAAAAAATTAATTTGGTAAATAATTATTTGACATAATTGTAAATTAATTGATCTATTCAATTTTTTTCTATAATTTCCGGTTTAACCGAAAATGACTGCTACTTTCTGATTTTAATCTACACCACCGGTATATTTTATGTTATTTTAATATAATATGACATTATGAATACAATGATACCTCTCATTGCATTTTTTTACATTTCAGGTGTCAAAAATTTAATTTTTTTAAATTCCAATTTAGAGTGTCTTCATTAAAATAAAACAGTTTATTTTAGGTAAAGTAGCCATAAAAATATGAAATTTATCATCTTTTTTTCGACTTTTTAGAGAGGAATCAAAGTTTGCTAAATCCTATTTATGGTCATAACTCATTTTTTTAAATATAACGCGGTTTACTCGTTAGCATATCCTAAAAGAGCATTTAATTTCGAATAATTTGGTACCATAGAGGCGGTATTCCGGAAAAGGTTTGTATACAAACAGCATTAAGCACTAACCATTATAGATACTAAATAATAATATTGATTTATTACAAGGGTAACATTAAGAATAATAGGCTTATTTCCAAGCTCTCCGTATTTCCTAAGGTCATTAAAAAAGCAATTTACAAACATTTTTCTTTTTTAATAAAAAATCCAATTATTATTAATCAACACGGCTTTTTTCCTAATAGATCCATAGAAACTAATCTTATTTGTTATACTGAATTTATTTTAAGAAGTATGGATTGCCGTATCCAGGTTGACTCTATCTATACCGAGTTTAGTAAGGCGTTCGATAAGATAGATCATCTGTTATTGTTGAATAAGCTGGCTGGTGTCGGAGTGGGTGGAATCATCCTGGATTGGTTTAAGTTGTATTTGACGGATAGAGTACAGATGATCTCAATGGCTGGAAGTAGTGCTTCTATATATTATATAACATCGGTGCCCCAGGGTAGCCACCTGGGCCTACTTTTTGTTTGCAATTTATATTAATGACATTCAATACTGCTTTAGGCACACAAAATATTTATTTTATGCAGATGACCCTAAAATATATAAACAAATAGAGAATTAAAGACTGCATTAAACTACAGTCTGATCTTAATAGTTTGATGGCCCATTGTTAGGATATTCATTTATTTGGTAATCTGTCAAAGTGTTTTTTAATTACTTTTACTCGCAAATTTAATTTAATAAATAATAATTATAATCTTGGAGGAAGCGTTTTAAAGCGTGAGGGGCAGGCAAGGGATCTCGGCGTTATCTTGGATAGCAAGTTGTTGTTTGATGTACATATAGAAAATGTAATAAAAATTCTTTTAGATTGTTAGGTTTTGTAAATAGGCAGTGTAAGCATTTTAAAAATCATAAAACTTTTATATCGCTTTATAACGCATATGTTTTAAGTCGTATAAATTTTTCAACAGTCATTTGGAACCCCTTATACGACATATACTCAACCCGCCTTAAATCAGTTCAAAACAAATTCTAAAATGCTTAGTCTATAAAAGCCAGATTGTGTATGGTGACTACTTGAAGTTGCGAACCAGGTATGGCATTGTATCCCTGGAACATCGAAGGTCCATAAATGACGTGCTCACTCTACACAAAATAATTAATAATAATAATAATTCTCCAGAGCTGTTGTCACTGGTAACCTTTGTTGTGTCTTTGAGAAATCTTAGATATAGAAGTGTATTTGCGCTGCCATTTGCCAGACAAATTATTCCTCAAACTTAACAATTTCCAGAATGATGAGAGGTCACAATACTCTCTGTAAAGGCTTGGACATTTTTTTTATTCTTTTCTAAAATTTAAAAGAACTTTATAAAGAAATTTTGCCAACCATACACCTTAATTATTTAATGTTATTTCCTCATAACTACATTTGTATGAAAATATTGTGATATTAATCCGTGTATAATTTTTATATTGTTCGATTTTTGATTATTTTTTTCTACATAGATTAAATTGTAACTTAATATAAATTGTAAATAGTGGTTACTGTTTTGGGACATAAGTTCTGTTTGTTACCCAAAGAAAATAAATCAATAAATCAATAAATCAATAAATCAATAAATCAATAAATCAATAAATCAATAAATCAATAAATCAATAAATCAATAAATCAATAAATCAATAAATCAATAAATAAATAAATAAATAAATAAATAAATAAATAAATAAATAAATAAATAAATAAATAAATCAATAAATAAATCAATAAATAAATCAATAAATAAATCAATAAATAAATAAATAAATAAATAAATAAATAAATCAATAAATCAATAAATCAATAAATCAATAAATCAATAAATAAATAAATCAATCAATTAATAAATCAATAAATCAATAAATCATTAAATCAATAAATCAATAAATCAATAAATCAATAAATCAATAAATCAATAAATCAATAAATCAATAAATCAATAAATCAATAAATCAATAAATCAATAAATCAATAAATCAATAAATCAATAAATCAATAAATCAATAAATCAATAAATCAATAAATCAATAAATAAATAAATAAATAAATAAATAAATAAATAAATAAATAAATAAATAAATAAATAAATAAATAAATAAATAAATAAATAAATAAATAAATAAATAAATAAATAAATAAATAAATAAATAAATAAATAAATAAATAAATAAATAAATAAATAAATCAATCAATCAATCAATCAATCAATCAATCAATCAATCAATCAATCAATCAATCAATCAATCAATCAACCAATCAACCAATCAATCAATCAATCAATCAATCAATCAATCAATCAATCAATCAATCAATCAATCAATCAATCAATCAATCAATCAATCAATCAATCAATCAATCAATCAATCAATCAATCAATCAATCAATCAATCAATCAATCAATCAATCAATCAATCAATCAATCAATCAATCAATCAATCAATCAATCAATCAATAAATAAATAAACTAATTAATTAATTTATAAATTACGTTTTCTGTAGAAGAAGTCTTACATGAAATACCGCCTATGTAGTACCAAATTATTTGGAATAAAATGCTCTTTAAGAATATTATGCTAACGAACCACACTAGTTTTGTTTAAAAAAATGAGTTATGACGATAAATAGGATTTTGCAAACTTTGACTCCGCCCTGAAAAGTCGTAAAAAACAAAAGACGATTTACATTTATTTATCCATGGCAGCTTGATTTAAATTTTTAAACTAAATAAATACGAGTACTTAAATCTCGCGACAAGCTTTTATATCATATAAATTGCGAAATAACAATATAGTTTTATGGTAAAAGTTTTTTAAAAACAAATTATTTTATTCTTTTAAGTGCATAATAAAACCTCGTTTTTAGAGTAGTTTTTTTTACTTTTAATTTATTTTTTTACCCAAGTGTTTCTCTTTAGGCCAATAGCATTTGGTATACACATCGTCTAAACGTGTAAGGGCAATTTTTACCAATACGTGGAAAGAAAACGGTCTAAAACAATAACTAAGCTAGACTAGACCGATGCCTTATCCCATATGGCATGACTAAATGCAGGATTTTTTTATAACCTCTACCTGCTAGTGTTGAAATTAAATGCATCGGGCTAAAACGACGTTTCGTTAAAAAATGAAGAATCCTACTGGCGCGCCTAAACGTGTTTTTATTATTTGCAAAGTAACGCCAGTTATATATAAGAAATAGGACAATTTTATCCTTAAGTAAAATAAACATTTTAACAGTTTTCAAGTTATCGCTACATAAAAGTTTTATTTTAACTATATTCATTAAAGAATCCAAATTTTATTTATTTATGAAAAATTACTTTTTTCAAAAAACTAAAATATTTTTCTTTGTGATAAAAGTTTCGCCAGTTGAGGAAAAATAAATACGGCACTTTGGATTGAAAGTTTAAAAATTTAATTTTTAACAGCAAAAATGTCAAAAAGTGACCTGTAAGGTGTCATATTCTATTAAAATAAAATACAATATACCGGTGGTGCCATTGAAAATTTTAAAGTAGCAGTTATTTTCAATTAAACCGGAAGGAAACAAATAAATAGATTAATCAATCCACAATTATGTAGTATAACGATATACCAAACTTCATCTTTCTATCGTCAAAGATAAAAAAGTTATAGGGGGAACCACCAGTGGGAAACACCCGATATATATACGTTTACGCGATGCTTTAAAAAGATGGTTATTTAACAAAAGTAAAGTAATGGAAAAAATTATTAATTCACAAATTCTTAAGTATTTAGAAAAACACAAAATTTTGCATGACAGGCAGAATGGATTTCGACACAAAAGATCTACAGCAGATCTTCTTTCCTTCGTATCACACTGCTGGAATAAGTCTCTTGAGTTTCTAGGTGAGTCCCAGATCGTTCCTCCCAATATATCCAAAGCTTTTGACCAGGTCTGGCATGCCGCACTTCTTAATAAACTTCCCTCTTATGGTATTTCAACTAAACTCTGTACTTGGCTCTCTAGTTATCTATCTGATCGACGTATATCAGTTATTGTGGACGGCTATTTTTCAAGCTTTCCCCAAGTAAATGCTGAAGTGCATCAGGGCTCAGTTCTGGCACCAACATTGTTTCTTCACATCAACGACCTTCTCTCGTCCACATACTAATTTCATTTATAGTTTCGCCGACGATAGTACCCTTCACTCCAGTTTTCAGGTTTCTAAACCCATCACTAAACCTGATTTGGAAAACAAACGCAGAGCGATGCAGATATCTCTTTCGCAGGATCTTAATTTAATATTGAATTGGGGCGCCAAAAATCTCGTCATCAAATACTCATCCTCTACTTATGAGTGGCCAAGTTTTACAGAGCAAAGACACCTTTAATCTTGTGGGCGTCACATTTGAAAGTAACCTTAACTGGCACAAACACATTGTATCTATAGCCACGGCAGCTTTAAAAAGCTTGGATTTCTCTTTCGAGCCAAAAAGTATTTGTCCCCTTCTAATTTATACACTTTATATGTGTCCCAAATCCGACCTGTCTTTGAATATTGTTCTCATATCTGGTGCATGGCGTCCCCCACAACCCTAAGCATTCTTGATTCTATTCAAAGAAGAGCTATTCGTCTTATTAATGATCCTTTACTTACAGAAAGGCTTCCCTCTCTTACCCATTGTCGGGCTGTGGGGAATTTATCGCTTTTTTATAGGTACTTCCATGACTTTTACTCTGAAGAATTGTCCAGTATGGTTTTTCCACTCACGGTTCCCAACAGAGAAACTCGTGGTTCCGCGCGTATGCATCCCTATACGGTCCAACTGGACAGGCCCCGAACTTCCCACTTTGTTCGTTCTTTTATCCCTAGAGTTTCTAGATTGTGAAACCTGCTGCCTGCGGAGGTCTTTTTCCCCCCAAAAGTATTTAAGTCCCGTGTCAACAAACTCCCTCTTAACTCGCGTAAGACACCCACGGTACGTTAGTATTGTGTTTTTTAATTGCTTAATTGTGTAAAAACACAAAACACACAAACGGTGTAATGTGTATCGACCGTATGCTAAAGTCAGATCCACAGTTTGGCAAGGACAATTACTACCCCATTAAAGGCCGATATTGTGGCCCGATGTGTTTAAATCAAGGGAAACATAGTTAACCACTAATTTCTATGCTGTCTCTCCGATTATCTAGTATCAAGTGCTTTATTCGATTTGCTTTACTTGTAGAAAGGTAACCATAAATCATGTTATCTTAGAACTTAATTAGATATACAGAGTGTTATGTGTTATGGAAATGTTTCAATACATACTGGGTTAGTAAAAAGTACCGCAACTTTTAAATATCTTTAAAACCGCTTAAGCTACATTTACAAAATTTGGCTTCTAAGGTATTTTGAACATGTGGAATTAAATAGTGATATCGGAGGTGTTGTCAAATTTCCTAATTTTGGGCTACACGTATTTTTTTTTAAGTTTTTTTTTCAGGAATCAGGAATATAATTAATGATATGACTCATTTTTTTTTATTGCATCAAATTGGACTTGTCAAATTTAGAAAGTTTCTTAAGTTTCAATATTCTGTTTCTATTAGGTGTTGAGATATAATACACTACACTTTCCGCAAAGAGTAATTTATGGCCTAAATATCTTTAAAACCGCTAAAGCTATGTTTACAAAATTTGTTATTTAGGGTTTTTTTGGCATGCCTAAGAAGGCGTTCATAAATTACGTAAGACACTTTAGGGGAGGAGGGGGTCGAGGAAAATCTCACCAAATCTTACGATAGGGGGAGGGGGATCGGTGAAAATCTTACGTAATTTTTGTGTAGGTACAAAAAGAAAAAAAAAAGAAAAAAATTGTGGCAGGCCGTCTCCCAGGAAAATGTAATGCAATGTTTCTTTTTGCATCGAGGACTTTTTTCCTTTTTTTTCCATCAAACATTTTTTCATGACAAAATCGGTGTTTTCTTGTTTCATACATTCTGGTTTCGTCACCAAATAAACTTTTACCTTAGCTGACCCTTTTTTTTTCTGGTTTAGTCCCCTAGACAAAATGTATAATAATTGTTTCTTGTTTGGTACCCTAAAAGTATACATATGTATAATTTAATAATTTAGACAGACATATTCATTCTAAGTTTACCTGAGTGCTGTAATGCGCATTAGCCAAATGCGAATTTGAATAAAACCCTTGTGTAAAGACTTCTAAATCTGTATCAGTCTTATTGCATTACAATAGTTCTGTTATTACAGAGTATGGTTAGTTCTGGTAAGCAACGCCTTTTTTAATGCTTTAATTTAACCTCAAAACTACTACACAATTTATAAATCCACTAAAGAATTCTAATTTCACCTTTAGGATACCAAACAAGAATAGATAATTATACATTTTTGTCGAGGTGACCAAACCAGAAAAACAAAAGGGTCAGGTCAGATGAAACTTTATTAGGTGCCGAAACAAGAATGTACCAAACCGGAATAAACCGATAAAATCAATTTTGGTTCGAGAAATTGAGACTTATACATTCCTATAAATCTCGCGTGAGATTAGATAGGGGGAGGGGATTAAAGAAAATCTCACCAAATCTCACCAAGGGGGAAGGGGGATCCAAAATTTGGAAAAAACCTCACGTAATTTATGGACGGCCCCTAATTGATTAGTGATATCGGCGTTGTTGCCAAATTTTGATAAAATTGCGCTGTTGTCATTTCTTGGTAACTGCTAATAAATACATTTTAAAAATTTGTAAACGCAGCCCAAGTGGTTTTAGAGATAATCGAGCACATCCAAACTTTTTACCTAAAATGTGGTGTTGTCATATTTAAGCAGCTAGTTTTTTTATCTTTTGACATCCCACGAAGGCCTATGCCTAAACACCAGAGTACCGCGGGTATCGGGTTTTTTTTCCTATCTTTCATATCTGTCACTAAAACTTTGCGATTTATTTTGATTACATCACCTAAAGTAACAATATTAATTTGCGCCCAATAGTAGCCACTTAGATGCAATAGAAAAAATTGCTTTAAAAAAATTAAGAAGGCTTAAAAACTTTTTAAAATATCACATTCATACTCAATACTTCTGGTTAAGGTTTATACTAGTAGTAATAGTTTTTTATATATAATAGTTACCTATATTACACCAAATTGTTCTGCAACAGACAAAGAAGAGTTCTATGCACATCTCGAAAGATTAGAATATCTTTATGACAATAATTATATAATATTGGGAGACTTCAACATTACACACCTAAGTAAGTACTATTCTGAACAAGATTTTAGAGATAATGATGTAGAGCTTTTCTTGAATTTGTTAAATTTTTATGATTGTAACCAATATAATCAAGTCCGTAATAATAATAATAAAATATTAGATGTGGTAATTTCTAACTTGGTATGTGCTGTTGAAAAAAGTACTTTTAGTTTTGTTGATGAGGATTTACATCACCCAACTCTGTGGGGGTGGGTTCTATTCCTAACAAAATGCATTTGAAAGGTAGTGAATACAAAAATGGTAAAGCTATTGTTGATGCTTTTGCTGATTATTTTGGTTCAGTCTATGAAAATGTGGACAACTTGCATATTAATATTTTGGATAATTGCGAATCACTCGAGATGGTGTGTATTTCAAATGTTGACTATGAGGATGTATGTGATGCAATTAAATACCTAAAAGTTAATAAAGCTATAGGCCCTGATAATATTCCATCATACATTTTTAAAGGTTAAGTTGGCTTTCTAGCAAATCCACTAAAAGTTTTATACAATCTGGCTCTTAAAACACGCACTTTTCCAGATTTGGAAGGAAGTAAAAATTTGTCCTGTTTTCAAGAATGGCGATAGAACAGATATTCAAAACCACAGACCTATCGCAATATTATCTGTCCCAGCTAAAATATTTGAAACCATAATTTATAAAAACATTTACAAACCAGTTTTTAGAAGAGTAACTTTATTCCAACATGGATTTTTTGATAATAAATCAACTATCAGTAACTTAATTAATATTACTCAATATATATCAGAAAATCTAGACAATAGATTTCAAGTTGATGTTATATACACAGATTTTGCTAAGGCATTTGATAAAGTATCCCATACTATCCTCCTAGATAAACTACAAAATGAATGGGGCTTTCATCCCAAATTGGTAAAATTATTTTCCTCATATCTGGAAAATAAGCAACAGAGAGTGGTAATTAAAGGGCATCACTCCAAATATTTTACGGCTACCTCAGGTGTCCCTCAGGGCTCCAACTGGGGCCCACAGTTGTTTCTGTTATTTATTAATAGCATAGTTAAAAATATATCAAATTGTGGTGTCTTACTATTCGCTGACGACCTTAAATTATACTCAAAAATTAGGAATATTAACGATTGTCTAATAGTTCAACAAAACTTAGATAAATTAGTAGAATGGTCAAATAAAAAGGGTCTAAAATTTAATATAAATAAGTGTCATGCATTAAGTTTTCATAGGAAAAGACACCCATTAATTTTGAGTACAAAATGAATGGATTAGCTTTGGCACGTGTTGAGAGTGTGAGGGATCTTGGAGTGATCTTTGATTCAGGGCTATCATTTAAGCTAAATATTTGTAATATTACTAACAAAGCTTTACAAATGTATGGGTTTATCGTCAGAAATTGTAGACCTTTAGGAATATTGCTTGTATAAGAAAATTATATATTGCATATGTGAGAAGTATATTGGAATATGCTTCAATTATATGGAGTCCACAATACGAAATTCATAAATATAGTATTGAAAGAGTACAAAATAAATTTCTCTGGTACCTTTATTATAAAGAAGCTGGAATTTATGATTTTGGCAGATCTACGGGAGAGTTAGCTCAATACTATAAGTTACCAAATTTGGAGACTCGCAGAACGTTAGCCTCTGCTGTATATTTGTATAAATTAATACACAACAGTATTGATGATCCTCTTTTTCTATCTCAAATAAATTTTTATTTACCTCATTACCGAACAAGGGATCCAATAACATTTTACCTAAAGAATGCCAGAACCAATAACTTCAGTAATTCTCCAGTTAATGTAATGTGTAGGAAATTAAATGAAATTCAAGCTGAGTGTGATGTGTTTAATGTTAGTTTAAATTAACTTAAGAAAATAATATTAGAATAAGTTTATCTGTACTCATGTTAAGTTGTCTTTTTCCCTACTCTGTAATAGGGTTTCAAACCTGTAGAGTCTGTAATAAATTAAATAAATTAAATAAATAAATAAAATAAATAAAATAATTGTTTCAGGAATCCAAAAATGTTTAAATATAGAGGGTATTCCATTTAAAAATTTGAACTATTTTCGGTCAAACTGGAAGTGACTGAAATGTAGAAGATATGCGAAAACTCTCCTCTGCTTATGCCATATAATTTCCTTACTCTATGATACCATTTATCTATATCAAATCTCATTTTAATATGTCTAATGCTCTGGGGGTTATGGATTGTCTAATCGATTCGTTGACACCCGGTATATCTTACCGTCGAACAACGGAATTAATGAAAAGCAGGAGTTTTTCTCCTGGGAGGAAGAGTTTTTTTTTCGTATAATTCATGGACAGTATAGAATTATTTTCATTGATTTTCCTATGTATTAGGGTGTCTCTAAAAGGCGCAGAAAAATGCTTCATCAAGTTCCTAAACCTAATATATTATGAGAGTTTAACTGTGCTTACTTTAGCCCCAGAATAGGTAATTTCGGAGACACAGTGTATTAAAAGTTCAATGTGGTCTTAGTTTTTTATAAATATTTTTTTGTGTGCTTTGGGATTTTTGTGGAGTAAAAAATTAAAATATTCTTTCAAAAATTTAGAGGTCGTCGGCGAGGGTGTGACACACATTTAAGGCCGGTAGCATACATCCTACTTAATAATCAGACGATCGGACACAATTCTTGAATACGATTTTCTAGAGGTCGAATGATCATAGATTTTTATTACCGCCAGGCATACATCAGATCCGATTTTGGATCGAAAGTAAACATGTCATAAATCAGGAGTATCCGTCAGATCGTCCAATTTAAAGTACGATGTTTACGGCCGGCCTAAAACGAAATTTTTTAAAGCCACGTATTTAATAATAAAGTTAAAAATATTTGTTCTGGAGCTTTTTTTATCTAACAAAAATATGCTTGGTAAAATTTGATTTAAGCAGCAACTTATTGCAGAAAAGGAGGCTAATCTAAGGGTAAATTCTTGTATGATTTTAAGAAGTTTAAGTAAACATACCTTTGTTCTAAATGCTAAATTTTTTAATATTTAGTTATTAAAAACTCGCCTTTTTTAAACATTACAACCCTATATATCAAAAGTTAGACGTTTGCGGCATAGGCTTTTTTAAACTCTTCTTCTTAACGGTACCTAGGAATTTACATCTTTGAAGATTAGCCTTTTATTCTAAAATACCTTGTAAAATTTACACCTGGCCATCAAAAAGTTTTTACTTTTTAAATCCGAAACCAATTTTTTTATGTGTTAAGCAATTTAAACAATACACGTAGTACACATTTTTAATTGACTTTACGTATAAATCTGCAATTATAGCTCGGACGGAATAGCAGTAAAAATGGTCATAAAAAAATCCTTACAGCAAACTTATGGTTTATTTTTGTTAAGTACATCATAACTATGTAAGAAAAATATTTCTATACCAAATACAAGAGTTGTTAACAATAAAAGAACCAACAACTTATGTAAAACCCGTTTTTACTTTGTGGCGTACCTTTTATGGTAGCTTTTTCACAGTGCGAACGGCAGCTCTTGTGTCGGAGGCAGGGTAAGTCGACCACTCCGGATCGATTGTATATCCTTTTCTTCTTGTTTTTTTAAAAGAATATTGGGCGCCACCTAGATTTATTATTTAGAGGGAATACTCAGTGTACATCTAGGAAACACTTAAGTAGTAAACACAGTTGGTATTTTAAGAGAAATTGGAAGCACCTGGTTAGGAATAAAACAAAAGGGGTTATCCAAAACCACTAAATCTTTTATTTTAATTGAACCCTGTATAGGTTTTTAAATAAATTAAAAATAGTTATTTATACTTAATTTTGTACAATAAAAAATATGAGAACGTTTTACACGAGGTTATAAAAAGGAATAAAAAAATAATAGTACCTAGCCACTCTTGGCAATTTCAAATTTAAAATTAGCTTTAATTAAAAAGGGGTCCCTACTAGCGAAGTGTTCTAGAACCTTGGCGCATGGGAGACTTTTATACAGTGAAATAAAAAAATTACCGAGAAGGCATCACAAAAGTTGTTAAAATTTATGTTTATAATGTAAATTGAGAGTCTCTCTCTATTTTTTTTTTTTTTATTAATAAAAGAATTTGAAATAGTTACTTTAGAAAATAGGTATGTTAATTATAAACAATATTATAGTAATTTAAAAATCTGGCCTGATCGGTTATCCCTCGTTGTCTTGTTCTCTCAAAACTAAAGTTGA
Organism: Listronotus bonariensis; assembly: GCA_014170235.1. Lineage (NCBI taxonomy): Eukaryota > Metazoa > Arthropoda > Insecta > Coleoptera > Curculionidae > Listronotus > Listronotus bonariensis. The sequence continues at coordinate 56,788 of JACEGR010000923.1, read as the reverse complement.
CTTCTTGGATATCTCGTCTCTGCTTATGTACAACTATATACAGCTCTGGACTAAACCAGCAAGGATTAGTTTAAATAAAAACGGTCAGCATACATCAAAAATCGACTGAAGAAAACGTCCAAAACCAACACCCATTGGTTGGTAAAAAAATTTATCAATTGAAGAAAAAGCCTCATACTTAAACTTGAGATTTAAACTGGAAACTTAAATAAAACCCTAAAAAGAAGAAATGCCCGCATTACTTATTTTGTTAAATAATTAAATTTTTAATAAAGTTTACATACCTCATTGGTGAAACTGTCTCATTGATGATAAAAAATAACCAAATTCTACGGCGTAAAAAGGTGAATCCCAATCCTTTTTTACAGATCCTAAAAAAATTAGACACATGGTTTTTAAACCCTGGTGATTTTCGAAAGAAAACGAATCAACTTACCATAAGGAATTAAAATCACCCTTCTAAAACGTCCAACCCTTCTTCAAATCATTTAGGGGTTTTGGGCAAAAAAAAAAAAAGAAAAGGACTGCCAGCGACTTCCTCGCCGCTTTAGAGTCGGGCAGGAAAAGACCATATCATTCAACAAGTGTCTCAACGGCCTTCGAGAGGACCTTGAAAGTTCGAAATTTTGACATTAGGGCAAACGGGTTAAATTTTTAAGTAAAATATTCGATACTTCTTTCCTAATGGCGTTGCTACACGGCAATTGCCAGACAATAGAGAGACAATTGAATTAGAAAGACGGAACAATATAACCTCAAATCTGACAGCTAAGATAATCATAAGTTTGTTTATATTTTTGACATGAAACCCCAGAAAAGAACTTCTTGGAGCCCTATTTAATAAAAATTATGACTAAACATACAATCCAGATGTATTGTTAACCAGGGTATCGAAACACAGAAATTACTTAACCAATAACCAAAACAATATGAAATGAAAAATAACAAAACCCTTAGACCGTCTGTTTTTTGTTTTTACTTATTTATACTGAGGCAAGTAGGTATTAACTTATTATGACATCTATTATCCATTAAATATCTAAAGGAAAAACAAAATATTTATTCAAACTATTCAAACCCATATGTAGTATTTGAAAATATACGTAGCATTCGATAGCTAACAAATTCAGTAAAAGTGAATGCTACATTTACCCCTCTCCGAAAAAAAATAGACTATCCTGATAGGATATTTAAATAAATTTCTAACTTAATTTTAATTATAATTTCAGAACTACAGTGGAATCAATTTTGAAAACAATCTCAAAAGCATCTTTAAAATAATCCTGGAGACTAGTAAAAAACTTTGGAAGAATTTCGATCATAATTTTGGAAGAATCCTCAACAATAATTTTGGAAGCATGACTGGGTTGATATCTACGCGTATCACTCGTCCTTTGCGGAAGGCACCATCGGTAAAACACTAAAAGTAGGAAAAAGAGAAAAGTCAACTTCGGGGAAAGTCGGATTCGATAAAAGTCACAATCGGTTAAAAGCTCGTCCAATCAACTCCAAAATTAAATAAAGCAAAATCTGATTTTACTAAAGAAAAGCCAACAAGATCAGGTTACAATTTAGACTTTAAATTGAAATTAAAAGAAATATATATAAGTCTCAAAATGAAACATTTGAAAATTCCTATAACTGTTACAAATATGTTTACAATAGACAACATGGGCAATTTCAAAATTTACAATAAATTCTATTTCATTCAAAATAGAACTTTCACCTACAAATATTTATCTACAACGAGTGTTTGGTGAACACAAAAAATCAAAAAATTTGAACATAAAGTTCAGCCGCAACACAAGGCAAAAAAAACAACTGAAAGGTCTAATCGAACCTGGTTTTTGGGCTTGGCAAATTTTGGCGGACAGATCAAAATCTGTTTGCACAGCGACTCGGACACTCAAATCAATCCTGGGCAAAACTCGCTCTATACTCGCGCCGGCGACCAACATTAAGTCTAAACCTCGCCAAAAATCAAAAACAAAAAATCAGGCAACCGCCTGGGCTTAGACACCGACTTGGCTTTCACCTCAGCAGAACACTTATCGCCTTCGCCAGCCATGCAAACTGCTGTCACCCACACGGGAGTGAACGTGCAATGCAACGACTTGAAGTTGTCACCTGCATTTGCGAATCCCAAAGAACCTACCACCTACACACACCAGACAGTGTTCCCAAAGACTCCTAAATATTTACAAGGATTGTTGGTGAACAAAAATCAAAATGATTGAACCTAAAGTTCAATCGCCTCACAAGGCAAAAAAATATATCTGCAAAGTTTTACTGAACTTGGTTTGGGCTTAACAAATTTTGGCGGACAGACCAGAATCTGTTTACACAGCGACTCGGACATTCAAATTTATCCTGGGCAAAACTCGCTCTATACTCGCGCCGGCGACCAACATTAAGTCTAAGCCTCGCCAAAAATCAATAACAAAAAAATCAGGCAACCGCCTGGGCTTAGAACACCGACTTGGCTTTCGCCTCAGCAGAACACTTATCGCCTTCGCCAGCCATGCAAACTGCTGTCACTCACACGGGAGTGAACGTGCAATGCAACGATTTGCATCAGTCCCCAGCGTCTGTTAACCACAAACAAAATGCAAAGTATAATTAAACTTGCAAAAAAATAAAATAACTGCTATAACGGAATATCCTGAATATGCTTCAAAAAGCAAGAAAAAAACTGTATATCTTAACTTTAAAGTATTCACCAAAATATGCTTCAACAAGCAAAAACTATAAACTTTCACTTTAATACAGTATTTATTCGTATTATTTTAAAACTGTAAAAGATATCTCGAAATATTCTTTCTAAAAAACTGTTTTGGAAAAGAACTATATAGTTAATAAATAATTATCATAAAAATGATAGATATGGAGCTATACTCCTAATTTTGCAACTAAATACTGTAAATACGATAAAATTACTCTTCTTCTGAAAGATCAGAATCAGAAGAGTCCAATGTAGGAGAATTGAAAGGTTTTAGGTCTTTAATGTGCCACTTTCCAGCTTTGGAACCGTCCACATTATCTAAATCATAAACAAGATTAGAAAGTTTCTTACGAACTACACAATGAACATATTTGGGAACTAATTTAGAGGTAAATTTATCTACAGCACTAGAGAGGATTTTATTTCGGCGCCATACGTGATCGCCCACATTAAAAGAAATATCTCGTTTTCTAAGATTGTATTGGCGAGAATTACGCTCATAGGCCTTATGGATCCTATTCCTGACATCAACAAAAATATCTTTTAAGCCCTGCAAATTAGCAGCATAGCCATCTCTATCACCTGGAATTATTTCATCGTCTACTCTGACGTCTAAATTCAAATCTTTATAATAATTTCCAGACAACGGAATATGTCTACCATACACTAAAAATGCAGGAGTAAAACCTGTGACCTCATGCTTTGACGTATTAATGGCTTGTTGAATTTTAGCTATGTGTTTATCCCAATTGTCATGACTGTCAATGTAACTACGAATTGCCGTACCAATAGTCCTATTATTCCTCTCAACAAAATTACATTGGGGTGAGTATACCGGATTAAATCGAATATTGAAATCATAAGTGGTACTTAAATTTTTGAAAGTTTTAGAAGTGAACTGTGTACCATTATCACATATTAAAATAGATGGTGGACCATGAACATGAAAAACTTTATCTTCTAAAATATCCTCAATGTAACGTGTCTTAGAACTTCTTAAAGGAAATAACAAGGTATATTTTGTGAACCAACATGCCACAACCAAAAGCCATTTGTTCCCTTTCTTTGAACGAGGAAGAGGACCAATCAGATCTACAGCTATGACCTGGAAAGGATAACTAACAGATTTTTCCTTACCCATATGTCCCATAGGAGAGCTATTTGGTGCCTTTTGAGCTCCACAAGTTTCACAACTCTTCACGAACCTCAAGACATCTTGACGCATCTTAGGCCAATAATATCGTTCTTGCAACCGATGAAAAGTTTTATAAAAACCAAAGTGACCACAACTTGGAGGGCTGTGACAAGAATCGATGATCTCAACTCGTTGAGGTTTAGGAACCAAATACTTCCACTCCGGAATATTAACTTTTATAGGCAAACAATTCGGAACAAACTTAAAAACAAAGTCATTTTCAACTTTCCATTGTGGATAATTATCAGGTGAGTCTAAAATTTTCTGACGTAAGTTATCATACCACGGATCAATACGGTCTACGTCCAACGTACCAACAACTACCTCTTCATCAGCACTACCTCTAGAATCTTCAGGATCCTCTGGATTTGGAATTCGTGATAGAGCATCTGCGACTTTCAGTTGATCTCCCTTCCTATGTTGTATGTCAAAATTATGCTGTCTAAGTCGAACAGCCCAACGTGCTAACTTTCCACTTGGATTTTGAAGTGAATTGAGCCACAATAAACTATAGTGATCAGTAATGACAGTGAAATGAGCCCCTTCAATAAAACCACGAAACTTTTCAATATTAAACAGAACCCCAAGACATTCGCGCTCAGTCACAGAGTAATTACGCTCTGCCCTGGATAATGATCTACTTGCATAAGCAATGACTCTCTCTTCACCATCAATTACCTGAGTTAAGATTCCGCCAAGACCAGTTTGGCTAGCATCACTTTGAATATAGAAACGCTGAGAGAAATCTGGTTGAGACAAAATAGGAGCTGAAACTAAAAGTTGTTTGATTTTGATGAACGAATCCTCTGCAGCACTATTCCACTGAATTGGTTGCCCCTTTTTTCTACCTTTTAAAAGATCGTTGATCGGAGACATCAATGTTGAAAAATCCTTTATAAACCTCCTATACCAAGAACAAAGACCAACGAAACGTTTAATCTCGGTAGTAGTTCTGGGCCTCGGGTAATTAACCATTGCGGATACCTTTTCAGGGTCAGTACGTAAAGAATTCGAACCCACAACATAGCCTAAAAATTTTAAAGAAGTTTTGAAAAAATCGCACTTTTTTAAATTAATTGTCAAACCAGCTTCTTTGAGTTTCTCTTTAACTTCTGACAACAACCGAAGATGAGAATCAAAATCTTCTGAAACCACTAAAATATCATCCAAATATGTAAATATATTTGGCTCATAACGAGGACCAAAAATTGCATCAACTAAACGTTGCTGAGTCTGCGCAGCATTCTTAAGACCAAAAGGCATCGTAACAAACTGAAAAAGGCCTCTACCAACAACTGCGAAAGCTGTTTTTTCCTTAGACGATTCATCTAACGGAATTTGCCAAAAAGCTTTACGAAGGTCAATTGAAGAAATATACTTAGCATGACGAAGTGAAGTAAGAATTCGATCTATATTTGGCATGGGATAACTATCCTGTTTACTTAAATTATTAAGCGGGCGTCCATCGAAGCACAATCTGTATTCTCCACTTGGTTTTTTAACCAACAAGACCGGTGAGCACCACGCGCTTTGACTTGGTTCAACAACGCCTAACTTTAGCATCTCATCTAGCTCTTCATTAAGAATTTTTGACATGTACGGAGACATTGGAAAAGGTCTTTTCTTAAATGGAGGAGCATCACCTGTATCGATGGTCAATGTGATTTTATTTGTGCGACCCAACCTGTCTTCACTATTAATTTCTTCAAAAGAAGCTATCACCTTTTCTGCCTGTAAATGATCTTTTCGAGAGAGGTCATCCAGAGAATTTAAACAAGGAAAAGATTCAATAAACAAATTGCCTGAAGTATTATCTAAAACATTTAATTCAGACTTATTACACCTAGTCTGCACGTGCCATGAATTATTTCGAAAATTGATTAAAATCCCAAATTTTTTCGCAAAATCACACCCAAATATAAAAGGCTGTGGTAAAGACGGTACCACTAACGCATTAATAACTTGACAACAATTGTCAACAACAAGTGGCAAGTCAACCATACCCTTGACATACTGTTGCTTACCATCAGCAGTACAAATATTTCTAATCTTAGCCGGAAAAATCTTAAGACCTAATTGACCTAAAATTTCTACTCCTCTTGAACCTACTACAGAAGAAGTAGCTCCAGAATCCAATAAGACAGTAATATCAATATCCATTAACTTAACATTTATATACGGTCTATTATCTAAGTGTTTATTTACAAATAAAGGTGAAACTTGATTTTTATCAGAAAATAAAGAAGTTTTATTTGAACTCATAAACTCAGAAACTCTCTTTAGCCAAATTTTCCAATCTGTCTGGTCAAAATAATTTTTCTTAACTGAATCTTGAATTGAACTTAAAGAATTTAAATGTGAAGGATTTTTATAAAAAGTTTTAGAATTAAAAGAATTTTTAGAAGATTTATTAAAATTAGAAGAGGCGGTCCTTAAGGGAAAAGTGAGTCTGCCTCTAGGAGACACCTCCCTTATTAGTTTTTTGAACACTTAGGGCATGTTGAAGTTTTGACATTTGCCTCCCCGCACTTAAAACAAAACATACTCCTTGGAGCTTTACAGTTTAAATAAGTATGATTAGCTAATTTACAATTCCAACAGACTAATGAAGATTTAGGTTTATTATCTTTATTTTTAGCTAAAGAAACATTTTGATTACTATTTCTATTTTGGGAACCAGACGGAGAAGAATGTGGTAAATTACTTTGAGATGACTGATTATTAACTTTACGATTATTGCTATTATTATTCCACTTTCCACCTGAGTTGCGAAATTTATTAAAAGAATTGTTATTTTGCTCAAAACTGGAAACTTCCTCTTTTGGTCTACTCTTATCCTTAAGATAATCAGCTTCTTCCAGCTTTCGACACAAATCAGAAAGTTCAGCAACTGTATTAATATTACATAAGGCTAAACGACTAATAAATTCTGGCAAAAGATTTCCTTTAATATGTTTAATTTTAGAAACTTCTACAGGAGGTCGGGATAATCTAGCAAAAAGAGCCTGTAAATGAGCTATAAAAACTACTGTTGATTCATTTTTCTTTTGTTTCCTTTTCTTAATCTGTTCCCACAGTTCATCATCAATGTCATCATGTAAAAATCTTTCTTTAATCGAGTTACTAAAGAATCCCAATCCTGTACTGAAGTTTTAACACTTCGGTACCACACGAACGCGTCACCGACAAAGAATTCCGCAGCAGAATTAAATAAATCTTGATTTGAAACATTACGCGCCTGCGCCAATTCTGTTAATCTTTCTAAAAAAGGATAAAGTTTTTTAGAATCGCCATTAAAGCTGACTTGCCATTCGCTAATTGGTAAGTTACGCGTTGCACAGTGTACAATCGGTGCAGCTACATTAATGACAGGGACGGCGGTTGTCAAAGGTTCAGGCTCTTGGCCAGGTGTGACCTTGTCAAAAAGATTTGACTCTAACAGCAAACAAGTCGCGGTTGTTTCTTGCGCATAAGAAAAAATATTAGCAGCTTCGGTTTCATCTGCAGGTAGAGGAATTCTTTTACACGACCGATTACATGAGCTAAACGCGATTTGATTCTAGCAAAAGCTGAATCATTTGCATTTCCGTCAAAATCATCTATCACTCTTTCAATAGAAGCAATACTACGCTCGATGGCAACCTTTTCTTCTGCAAAAACTAGAGTGCAAAGAGTTAAATTTATATTTTTTCCCGGTTCCGACCGTTCTCCTTTTAAAAGACGTGACAATATTTTACGCTTGTCTGCAACTAACCGGTTTGAAGTAACTAGACGAATTTTAAGTTCGTAGTCAAGTTCGGCCTCTAATAAATGATTTGGTTGAAAACCATACACGTCCATGATGACAAATGATAATAACTTTATAACTAAATTTCAGAAAAAATTTAATTTTCAAAAAATTAAAATGAAAAATTAAAATATTTTAAATCGTGGGAAACAACAGCCAAAAATCAATTAAATTAAAAATTTTAAAAAATATTAGATTATGGAAACAAAATATTTGTGCCACCCTGTATATATATATATATATATATATATATATATATATATATATATATATATATATATATGACACTAACAAGTTTCAAATAAAAAATCTTAAAAATGCAAGTATGGAATCAAAATATTTGTTTCACCTGGTATATTGAATTTAATTTAATTCAGAAATTAAAAAATCCAACCTGTATATATTCAACACCATACTATATGCTGATAAAAAAATTCACCATAAAAGAATTCAAGTCACTGCATAAACAATAGCAAAACAATAAAGTGTAAAACACCCTGTATAAATTTTGAAAATTTTTTTCTTTATAAGTACCAAACGTAAAAAAATTTGAAAAGAGTAATGACTGTCTCATAAAAAAATTATAAAGGCCTATATCATTCACAACTTTGTCTAAGTTTAAGAGAAAGAAATAAATGGCTGGCCAAAGCTAATTAAATGTAGATGCAGAAAAACAATGTAACCATATAAGTAATAATAATTAGACCGTACCTAAAAATGTTTAAGCGAAACTATAAAGTAATCTATCTCGACTAGCTTCTTTACGATACCATAAAAAATACCAAATCCTTGCACTAAGGATTCAAAAAAATACTAAAAATGGATATTGACCAAAAAAATTTTAACCAATGAGGGTTTCGTATAAAAATTTGCCAACTCTTAGTTATTCAATAAAAAATACCAATAAATAAAAATTAGGTTATGAAAGTATAAGCAGAGATTTGAATTTAATTAAAAAAATTTAGCTAAATATTACTTAATGCAAACAAAAGTAAAAAACTTTAAATTTAAATCAACACCCTGTAGTACTTATTACCAAACCAGTGCTTTCAATTTTATGAAAAAAATAGAAAATTTATATAAAAAAGGATATACAAAGCCCCACGCTTTAGGGCGTCATTTTGTGTGGCGTACCTTTTATGGTAGCTTTTTCACAGTGCGAACGGCAGCTCTTGTGTCGGAGGCAGGGTAAGTCGACCACTCCGGATCGATTGTATATCCTTTTCTTCTTGTTTTTTTAAAAGAATATTGGGCGCCACCTAGATTTATTATTTAGAGGGAATACTCAGTGTACATCTAGGAAACACTTAAGTAGTAAACACAGTTGGTATTTTAAGAGAAATTGGAAGCACCTGGTTAGGAATAAAACAAAAGGGGTTATCCAAAACCACTAAATCTTTTATTTTAATTGAACCCTGTATAGGTTTTTAAATAAATTAAAAATAGTTATTTATACTTAATTTTGTACAATAAAAAATATGAGAACGTTTTACACGAGGTTATAAAAAGGAATAAAAAAATAATAGTACCTAGCCACTCTTGGCAATTTCAAATTTAAAATTAGCTTTAATTAAAAAGGGGTCCCTACTAGCGAAGTGTTCTAGAACCTTGGCGCATGGGAGACTTTTATACAGTGAAATAAAAAAATTACCGAGAAGGCATCACAAAAGTTGTTAAAATTTATGTTTATAATGTAAATTGAGAGTCTCTCTCTATTTTTTTTTTTTTTATTAATAAAAGAATTTGAAATAGTTACTTTAGAAAATAGGTATGTTAATTATAAACAATATTATAGTAATTTAAAAATCTGGCCTGATCGGTTATCCCTCGTTGTCTTGTTCTCTCAAAACTAAAGTTGACTTCTTGGATATCTCGTCTCTGCTTATGTACAACTATATACAGCTCTGGACTAAACCAGCAAGGATTAGTTTAAATAAAAACGGTCAGCATACATCAAAAATCGACTGAAGAAAACGTCCAAAACCAACACCCATTGGTTGGTAAAAAATTTATCAATTGAAGAAAAAGCCTCATACTTAAACTTGAGATTTAAACTGGAAACTTAAATAAAACCCTAAAAAGAAGAAATGCCCGCATTACTTATTTTGTTAAATAATTAAATTTTTAATAAAGTTTACATACCTCATTGGTGAAACTGTCTCATTGATGATAAAAATAACCAAATTCTACGGCGTAAAAAGGTGAATCCCAATCCTTTTTTACAGATCCTAAAAAAATTAGACACATGGTTTTTAAACCCTGGTGATTTTCGAAAGAAAACGAATCAACTTACCATAAGGAATTAAAATCACCCTTCTAAAACGTCCAACCCTTCTTCAAATCATTTAGGGTTTTGGGCAAAAAAAAAAAAAGAAAAGGACTGCCAGCGACTTCCTCGCCGCTTTAGAGTCGGGCAGGAAAAGACCATATCATTCAACAAGTGTCTCAACGGCCTTCGAGAGGACCTTGAAAGTTCGAAATTTTGACATTAGGGCAAACGGGTTAAATTTTTAAGTAAAATATTCGATACTTCTTTCCTAATGGCGTTGCTACACGGCAATTGCCAGACAATAGAGAGACAATTGAATTAGAAAGACGGAACAATATAACCTCAAATCTGACAGCTAAGATAATCATAAGTTTGTTTATATTTTTGACATGAAACCCCAGAAAAGAACTTCTTGGAGCCCTATTTAATAAAAATTATGACTAAACATACAATCCAGATGTATTGTTAACCAGGGTATCGAAACACAGAAATTACTTAACCAATAACCAAAACAATATGAAATGAAAAATAACAAAACCCTTAGACCGTCTGTTTTTTGTTTTTACTTATTTATACTGAGGCAAGTAGGTATTAACTTATTATGACATCTATTATCCATTAAATATCTAAAGGAAAAACAAAATATTTATTCAAACTATTCAAACCCATATGTAGTATTTGAAAATATACGTAGCATTCGATAGCTAACAAATTCAGTAAAAGTGAATGCTACAACTTTAACCTTAAAAATTTTCGAAAGAAGTAGAAGAAACTGTTTTTTCGGTTTTTAACTTTTACCTGCCACAAAAATGGTTCAAATAAACTAAAATTTCGAAAAACTATACTTTATACTATTTGTAATATACTGTATTTTTTCATCAATAAGTATGCAACCGTAGTAATAAAAACTTACTTTAAACAAAAAAAAAAAATGAAAAGTTTTAATCGCAACTTTGATTTTTTTTTGTCTTCATTAAAAAGGTTTGCCAAGAGCCAATTTTGTTTGTTTTTTTTGTCAGCCTTTCAAAAATTACAATAAAACATTAAATATTGACATTTTTTAAACATTTTTAAATGTGTTACTTGGATTACAGGTATACAGTGTGTCCCAGGATGAGTGATGAGTGTCCATGATGACTTTAAAATTACAATTTTAATGAATAATAATAATTTTTCGACGAAAGTAACACAATGTACGAGTATAATGAAAATTGTCAATATTTGAGGTTTTTCATTTTTTATTATTATTTTTTCTTAATCGATATAGGTATATATTTTTTTATCCTATTTATTAAACGTTCATAAATAAACAAATAAACAAGCCCTTACCTAACGTTTTTTGATTAAAAAAATGAATCAAAATGGCGGGTGAAAATTTTAAATTTTTTTGTAAAGTAGGTTTTTATAATAACTGCTAAATATTTATCAACTAAAAATATATAGTTTGTTAAGAATACTTTTAATAATTTTTTTCTCTAAACTTTAGCTTAATCAAACCATTTTTGTAGAGGCTAAAAATTAAAAACCGAAAAAACAGCTTTTTGAACTGTTCTCATAAATTTTTAAGGTTTGGGTAAAAATGATTATAACATAAGTTGTAGTTTTTTTTGAAGTTAATATATAATATAATAACTTTTGCATTTAACTTTTATAAAGGGATGCATTGTTTAGCTAGAAATTGCAAGAAACCACTTTACCTTAAAAACCACCCCACTTCACCTCCTAAGAGATTATTTGTCTCCGGATTTTTTCCCACATAACTATAATGCATTTAACAAAAGTATACCAATGGTTTGCTGTAAAATTTTTTTTAGCAGTCAGGTATTTCCCTGAACTATTAAATCATTAATGTTTTAAAGAAATGTAAAATCAATAGCAAATGAAATGCTTCCATGTAATCCAAAGGGCCTTTAATTATATCAGTTAAATTTGCATTATAGACTCATTATGCTGTTTGATCTTTGATTTAGTAAACCGCCAAGTACAAATGCCGTCACGTGCAGTATCATTTCCTTTGGAACAAACGGACACCCCTGGAATTTCGTAATTTAGTATCCTATTATTATAATTATGCATCTGAGATATGAAACAAATTAAATTAAATCCCCGAAATTCATTTATTGCTTTAAAATGTTGTATTTGGTTTTAGAAAAAAAGTGTTTATGTAAATTATATACAGGGTGTTTCTTAACAAATGCGAGAAATTTTAAAAGGTGATTTTTCATCAAAAAGTAAGAAAAAAACTTTATCCAAACATATGTCCTAAACGTCTCAGTTTTTGAACTACAGGGTGTTAAAATTTCTAAAAAATCCTTTTTTTTAAATACCCTTACTATTCTTTACCCATTTTTTTTTAATTTGGCAATATTATTAACGACATTTAGGGGGTAATTTATCACTAACCTAATTACATTTAGTAAGTCCAGTGGCGTCTCAAGAGGCAACTAAAGGAATATTCCCAACAAAAAAACGGTACGCCACTGACTGTGTAAATGTGTGTCAAATTTTTGTGCTTTCTTTAGATTAAGCAAATAAAAATACTGCTTTTACGACTCGTTATTTTTTTTTTTCGTATCTTGTTTAGTTAAGTTTTTAGACCCTAAAAGAAGCATTGCGGGTTTTTTTAGTTTTTTATAATTTTTAATTAACAATTATGTCACAAAAGTAATAAATACTTACCTAAATAAGGTTTATATCCAGTATAACAGTTTTTACTAAAATAAGTGTTTTCGAAATTTTTTGGTTTTTATTTTTTGATGAAAAATCACCTCCTAAAATTTCTCGCATTTGTTTAGAAACACCCTGTATATTTTTTCCTCTTAAACGGTTTTATTACAATAACAATGATGTAAGTAATTTACTTAAAGCTAAAAAATAATTCTGTTAGTCCTAGCTACCAGATCGCACCAATTTTGTGATCAATCTGGGGTATCAGGGGCTTATACCTACCGCCGTATCAGCCGCATCAATAATATGGGGCCCCCGGGACGGGCCTCCAAACGTGTGTAAGCAAAAAGTTTGGTGCTGAAACACTGTGAAACAAATTGAAATTTTTAATTGGAACAAAACAAAGTAATGCCAAAATAAGAAAAACAATATACTGTGAAAAGTGGGGACCTTTTTTTTCCTAACTCATTGTGATACAAGGCCCCTCCAAGGCACGCTACGCTACTGTGGGCTATTGATCAATCAAATTTTTTAAAATATTTTATTATTTTTCTGATAAATAGCACAGATTGACGGGAAGATTGGTGCGATCGGTAGCTAGGTCTTACCGAATAGTTCATTGTTTATTAGGTTTATTTAATGCCTCACTAACCCGAACTAACCAGAACTAATCAGAACTAATCAGAACTAATCAACGATTTTCTTATTTATCTAATCAGTACGCCATACATGCTTATATCCCGATACTAAGGTAAAGAAGTTGTTTGTTTAGATAAGTAAATATACCTACACTGTCAAAACTATTTAATTTTTTTAAAGAATGAGCTCTATTCTCCTAATCAAGCCCTTTATTAGATACCCATATTAACGTAGTTGTGGAAAATATGTAATCCGCCATTTTATATCGGCGGCCATCTTAAACTTACAATCATAAGAATATATTATATTGTATTGTTGTCAAGATTAAGAGTGTATACCAAAAATCAGATCGATCTGTCATCAGAAAGGGGGTAAAATTTCAATCACTAAATTTGACCCAAACCAACAAATAAATAAATACACTGGGCAAGCTAAGTAAACCCATTTAAAAATTAAAAAAATATTTGCACTAGTTTTTGAAAAATAAATCTTGCCCCACTGTATTATTTTATTAATATAGAAATGATTTATTACCTTGTTGCAATATCTTTTTTTTAGATCCTTAAATATAGCAAATTTTCATTGTCAAAAAATACTCCTAATTGGCATGCAGTTAATTTTATTGAAGCCAATAATTTCAATACTTTTGAAAAATCCATATTTTATGTCTTTAAAAAGAAAAAAAATGAAATTTAAAAAAATATAAATAAGTAATTACTTACGTGTTTTATCTATACTAATATTATAAAGAGGTAAATTTTGTTACAATGTTTTTTTTTGTGTCTTTATGACATCTCACGAAGGCTTATGCCTAAATACCAGTGTACCGTGAGTGCCGGGTTATTGGATGTTTTACCCATTTTTTGAGTTCCGTCAACGTTATCCAAGTTCCATTTCACAGCACCTTTTAGACAACGCGGTAGTGCCACCACAGACGTTATTTTTAAATAGCTACTACCTAGGAATGGCAGAATACTACACAGAGGTTTGCCTTTGTCAACTGTGAGGTGACGAGCAATTAAAAATCCGATGTTCGGTTCCGAGATTCGAACCCGGATCACTGCGGTGAAAGGCTAGCACGTTAGCCCCTGCACCATGTTCGCAACAAGTTGTTATATTATAATTATAAAATGTTTTATTGGATAATTTTTATACGGTCGTCAAAAAATATAGTATGTTACATATGCATAAAAGTGTCTTTTTTTACTCGTGGAATTGCTGCACTCGCTTGACGGCTCGTGCTATCAAACTTCCCATTCGTAAAAAGTATTACTTGTATAAATACATTCATTTGTTACATAAATTAATATTATGGTTCACTTTAACTTTTTGAACAACTTTAAAATATAAAGTTTTTTTAACAAGTAATAAAAGAAAATATTTTACTCGATCTATCACACTAACAGCAAGTCCTGCATTTATTTTGGTAAAATGTATTACAATATTTTACCAGGTATCTTTAAAATGGAAAACCAGCTCCTTTTAAACAAACGCTATTTTTAGGGATAAAACATTGATTAAACAGGCTAGATAGGACATTTCCTGGTCAGACCTCTGTATCTCCAGCTTGCAAGGGAAACCACTTTTAGAAAATTGCGGAATTCGCACAAAAGGAGTGGTGTAAGTGACACCGGACCAGTAATGGGATACTAATAGATCCATTTATAGGGTTTAGAGGGTTTTTACTTACAGTCGGTCTGTGCCACTTTCGCTGTTACCTTAAACTAAAATATTTTATATTTTATTAAAGAGACCACAAAAAATATACAGGGTGTCCTGTATAGGATAGGAGTGATAAAGTAAGCCAAAATAATGTTGGTACTTTATATAAAAAGAGTGCTATCGTACTTTGTTAGGGGGATATTGACCTTCAAAGTTATTATAAAAAATGTTTCAATTATTATTTCGAACTGTTGCCACAGTACCAATGATATATGGGCTACTTAATAACCTCTGCATGCTTCTTTCCATAGGTTAACGGCTGTTCAGTAAGTTGGAATTATACAGGGTACGCCGATTTTTTTTATTTAATGTATGCAATTTTAACACTGGTGACAAATTCGACATTTTATTTTGACCATTTAATTATTATTTTTGTACAAAACTTGTATACTTCGTTTAAATCGATATCTTGGACCGTTTTTCATAAAATCGCATTTTAATTCCAAACATACCAGCATTTTGTATGTAATAATTTTTTTTTTTTTAATAAAATTATTAAAATGTGTAAAATTATTTAAAACGATGTTTGTAAGCTCCGTAAATCTTATTATACACTTAAAAACTGTTTTTTAAAAATTTTACCCTATTTTAAAATTTTCTGAAAAAATTGAATTTTTATTACTTACAAAATGCAGGTATGTCTGGACTTAAATGCGATTTTATGAAAAACAGTCTAAGATATCGACTTAAATAAGGTATATCTTTTTTGTACAAAAATGACGGAAGAATTAAGTGGTCAAAGCAAAATGTTAAATATGCATACATTAAATGTAAAAAATCGTCGCACCATGTATAATTCCGACTTACCGTTTACCTATCAAAAGAAGCACTAATATAAAGTTATTTAGTAGTCCAAATATCATTAGTACTGTCGTATCAGTTCAAAAGTTATAATTAAAATAAATATTTTTATACCAAGTTTGAATATCAATATCTCGACAATGGAGCGCGATAGAACTTTTTTATATATTATAAAGTACTAACATTATTTTGGCTTATTTTATCACCTTTCCGTACACCCTGCACATAGAGTGTTTCCTAACTACGGTACGTGGCCTAAAAGGGGGATTTTTCATGGAACCCAGTTTCTGTGAACATATATCATCTAACCCATAAATATATTTGATGGGTTAGTATTAGGTACTAGTAGATATTATGTGTTAGTTGAGCTGACAAATATTTGTTAACTATTTATTTTGCCGGGACTACTTGGTCCAAAACTTAAAGTTTTATGAAATTTATGTTACTCTACATTAAAAATTTAAAACTAAAAATATTTAGAAGTTAGACACCAAAAAGAAGCAAATGAAATAATATTGTACCTGGAATGACTTTGCCTATTTAAAACAAAAAATAAAAATAAAAATAATTAAAAATATACTGGGTGTCCCATTTAAAATAATAAAATTAGGTTCGTTTCCGGCTAAACCGAAAGCAACAATAAACAACTGAATTTATAAAATTTGCACATTTAGGTGATTTACTTACTTATTAAATTATTATTTTAAATTAAAAAAGGGTACAGGGCTAAAGGCTCCAGGAATTTAACGTACATTTTCATAAAAACTACTAAACCGATTTTAAAATATTAAAGTTTCTTAAAAAGAAAATTTGAAACCCTTTAAGATAAAATATGACTTGACCCCCTTTCTTATTTAAAATTTTTAACTGTTGTGTTGGTTGGGGAAGGAGTTAACACTGAAAAAGCAAATTTTGACACAAAAATGTGTTCCCATAAAAATAAAGATTGACGTGTTTTAGGATATTTTTATAGGTGTACAAATTGGTGTATTCTTCTTAGGGTCTAGAACCGCCTGGAACTACACTAAAGGTGTTCTTTTTAATTGCAGTCTATTGTATTTTTGACAGTTTTGACACTTTTGACAGTTCCAAAACGGTTTCGGGCGGTTCTAGAGCATAAAAGGAATACACCAATTGGCGGAATTAAAGGGGTTGGCACGTTTTTATTGGAATGCACTGTATATAGTATTTTATGTATATGCTCATGCTGTCTAGTGTAATAATAACAAAATGTGTAAATAAAAATGTACAATAAAATTCCGCAAAGTCCAAAACCTAACGGCAACTAGCAGAAAAGAAATTGTATTATACATTAAAAAGTTAAAAAAAAGAAGTATACAGAATCAACTAAATAACATCGTTTGTAGAAAATTTGTAGAAAAACGGCGATTAAACGCGAATACCGGCATTTAAACATTTCATATTGATTGACTAATCTTACCTTCTTTGTTGTTGCTTTTTTGGTCGGTATATCTTTAACTATTGCTTATAAAGTATAGAAAAGGTGTTGATTATATTTAGAAAAACATCTAGTAAGTAACTATGGTTACTGAGTTTTTAAACAAAAAAATATTATATATCTTATATATAAAATTCTCGTGTCACAATGTTCGTTCCCGTACTCCTCCGAAACGGCTTGACCGATTCTCATGAAATTTTGTGAGCATATTGAGTAGGTCTGAGAATCGGCCAACATCTATTTTTCATACACCTTAGTGATAAGGGTTGTCCACCCTTAACATCTTAAAAATTATTTATATGGCAAAACAACGTTTGCCGGGTCAGCTAGTATATATATATATTTTTATATTTCATATTATTTTCAAAACTAAACAAAATGTCTCTATGACTATCATGGAAAAAATTTACAAACCTTATACACATTTTACATTATGTGCCTATCAGGCTAAGACCTTCTAATAAGTAGAGTAATTTCATAAAACTAAAGCAGCTAAAAATTACTGGTATAGGACACACCTTAGACTATTCACAACAGACCAAACATTACTTGTTTTTTCAATGCTTGTTTTGTTGCCATGATTAAAATACTAAACATGAAAACACAAACGTGTGTGACAAAGAAAACAAATAAAAATAATTTGCTTTTGTTTACAAATACCTCTGTGTTGGCAACACTGTAAATATTATAATGATGAAGTGCATTTCGATTGCCAGAGGTGTGCCATTCTAAGGCAATAATAAAATAAGCAAAAATAACACCAAATAAGAATGTTTTAGATAAGCTTGTAAAACTTTTCTAAATAAGATTTGGGTATGTATAATTTTACGTTTTATAACGTGGATATAAAAATATACCTCACATTCTCAAAAAAACTTCATTTTGTTTATAATAATGATTGTCTTATGTATTTATTTTTTAAATAGAAACTTCTTTTAAAGCCCAATTGGTCATTTAGATGACGTAAAGAAACATGAGCGAAAATTATCCCAGACATCGCCTGACCCTTTTTATACTGATAAATCCCCTTTATATGTGTTTATTTTTTATCCAACACTTACATATAATATCTACATAATTGATCAGATTTTGAGGATATAAAGTGTACTATAAGTCACTAGTGAGCTAAAGTACCCTTTAGCTCACTAGTGAATTATAGACAATACAAAATTTTGTTGCTGGTGTTGACAATGACAAGTAACAAATAATGGATGACGTTTTCAAATTATTTTCGATATTAAAAACGATTTATACGAAAGTGTTGGATAAAATTTTGTATTAGACACGTGAGTAATTACATATAAGTCACTTAAGAAAATTACCTCTCTCGCCCTTCGGGCTCGAGAGTTAAACTTTTCTTGCGTGACTTATATGTAATATAACTCACTTATCTAATAAATAACTATTATTTTAAATAAAGGAATAAACATTTTAAAAATAAATAAAATATAGAATAAAAACGGGATAGGTAGCTTAATTTAAAAGATTTTATTACTAAAAACGTATATTCCTAATTTTTTGGACGTCAGTTTATTTTGCTTGCTAGTTTATGGCTTTTTTGTGCTTGCAATGTAAAATATGTTGCCTATATATTATAATTTTAGTTAGTAGACTAACTAGACATGGTAAATTCAGAATATTTTAATTGAAAATCATGATCTTTTTATTTCAAATTATTATGGTATTAAAAGTATTCTAATCTATTAATCATACAAAATAATATGCATTCCTTTAAAAAGACTTGATGTTTTACTAACCCTTACATTCGGTTGCGGATTCGCCATTCTACACATATGTACTTTACTTATAAATGAACTGACTGATTATGATAATACCCGATTTGCACTAACTAGTTCGTGATTTATAAAAGTCAAAGCACACTAGGGGCTCAGGTTTCGGTACGCTCAAGGACCGATAATAGTATATTACATCACAAGGGTGGAAACTGACTTATTTCACATGAGTGGGAATATTGTTGCACGAGGCGTCAGCCGAGTGCGACAAACCCACGAGTGTAAGAAAGTGATTTTCACACAAGTAATGTACACTATTTTTCCTACGACCACAAGTTATTTACCAAAAAACAATAATAGTTGTTTGTCTTCACAGAAAAAATAAGAAAACAATTGAAAACTTTGCATCACTAGGGTGATATATACTTTTCCTTACTGCGATATATTATACTGTTTAACAATATTTTTATATTAAAAATCACTTACCTAGTAGCTTTTTAACATTTTAGAATTAAAAAAGGTCCTCATTTAAAAAATATTGCATGGCTTTTTCAATGTAAATCCCATTAACAGCCTGAAAGCTTCAAATTTATTTTAAATAACAATGACAGCGATGACAGTTTTATATTATACTTTGCAACACTAGTGTTGTAAAGTACTTTGCAATACTAGTGTGATATAAGGCATTTTCTATGCATGAAAACAGTGTGCTATTTACTATTTTCACATGTGGTTGTAGGAAAAATATCTTACATGGTATTTAAACATCATTCAAGGTAATTCTTTTAAAATGCATTAAAATTATTTGATCGGTCCGTGAGAGTACCGAGACCTTAGCGCCTAGTGTGCTTTAACCTTTAGCGAACAAGCATTCAATTTTTTTATTATTACTGGACACAAATATTCTTTACTTTCATTACATTTATAAGAATTTTTTTTTAATTGTTTATGCTCACCAAATTTGCCATTTTAGATTTTGGGTAATATTTGTGATATGCACTTTATTTTGACTGAATTTAAGCATTTACAAAACAACAGAAAGGTTATTTCGAGTAGACTAAAAACCAGTTACAAAAGTGCCACAAGCGTCACACAAATAAAAGACGGCAATCAACTATCGCTGTCCAAACGCGTCGTTTACAACGTGTGCTAGCAACACAAAGGAGAATAATTGAAAGTGAGACAGAACTGGTGACGCCGTGGCATCTTCTCAACTGGCAAGAACTTTACAATATAGCAATAAGCAAAAGATACCACTTTTAATACTGGTTTAATTTTTTTTGTTTAGAAATTTCATTATTTAAAAAAAAATTGTTTTATTTTAATAGGTATGGATTTAAGGTAGGAAAAGCTTGATTTTCTTAAATTTAAGACTAAGACCAAAATAAGAAACATAAGTAATTTTAAAATGTCTCTTATTGCCAATTTTTCATTTATTGCAAAAAGTAAAAAAACAACTTGTTATTGAAATAATATTATTTTTAACAAAAAATAACTATAATTATTTCATGAAGAGGTTTTGATAAATAAATAAGACATAAATATAATTATACTTTTATTTGCTTTTCAGTAAACATAAGAAATACACGAATATACATGTTTTGTCACTTCAAAGGTTCATAGACAACTAAAGCAAGAACAATGTGGGACAGATTCATTACCATGTTTATATGCCGGTATTCTTTGTCTAATGTCTTCCTGTTAGTGTATTATATGCCTTCCGACCGTCTTCTTTTTACGTATTGCCTATGAACCTTTTGAATTGGCTAAACGTGTATAAAAAATTTCAATATTTATATTGTCAAATAAATAAATCCTACATTAAAAACTACATACTAAACATGTATAAAAACACAATCAAAATAACAAAAAAATTAACAGAATCTCCTATTTATATAGCATCCACTATATTAATATTTTTCTACTAGCAACATTTATTTAATCAGTAATTTAGCATATTTTGGTGAGTGTGCGTGTGTATGTATGTAAATCAGGAATTAAATAGATAAAATGAGGATTTTTAAATAACCACTTATGTATTACATTCGCTTAAAGGCAGTTTTACAAATAATATTACATCATTTTATTTAAGATTATTCGCATAAAAGAAAATTGCACTAATATCATAATTAGTCATTTGTAAATAAGTTATGTATATGAAATAATTTAAAACATATTTTTATGTATCCCATAAAGAAATAAATACTAACAGACTACGCCAACAACGATGCGACGCCAATGAATTGCAAAACAAATATATGTTTACTTACGTGTAAAATGACACATTGGGGTTTAAAAAGTCTATTTATTTGCATACTTGGCATTCACGAACCATATTGTCGGTATAATTGTCCAATAATTTACACAAAAAATACTATAAGACACATGAAAAACTGAGAAAATCACCAAAACAACTATTTCTCAGAAGGCAACGCTGCAAGCAATGGCGCATGAGAAGTGATAAAAAGGCTACGAGACTAGCCAATTCGAGCCCGCTTGGAGGCTATGGCCCGTAGCAACGTTGTCGGGTTGTTTAGTCAATTTTCCGTAAATTAAAACAAAAAAAAACCTGTAAATAATTAAATATAATGGTAATTTAATATGAACATAATAATAACTATAGAATTCTAATATCAAAATTACCTTAAAGTTTAGACGATATTCTTATATAGTATTACCAGTAAAAATTGTATTAACAAATAAATGCAAGCATGGCAAAAGCCAAGACTTTTATTATAAAATAGCAAAAGTGGCACTAGCGCTGGGCCTATGACTTAAGCAAAATTATCTTGAAACCAAATAGTCCAGTCAAATCGGAGAAATTTTTAATGTCTGATCGTAATCAAATGTAAACAAGTTTCGTCTCCTGTAAAGGATAAAAGGTCATTGGTACACACAGTATACATTGGAAATTTTAAAAGTCCCCCTTTCTTTATATTTTGAACGGAACTAGATATTGAAATAGGCTTTTTTTTAGTTAAAAGGTAATAACTGAAACTACTTTTTGTTATCAACATTTTTGTAGTCACGTTTTGTGCCAAGAAAACACTATTAATGTAAAGAGGGGTTACGTACCAACTTATTTTTAAGGCATTTTAATTCTCTACTTAACAACGCCTTGTTTTTAAAAATCGGCCTATACTAGCCGTTTCAGACTTAAAATCCTCAGGAATTTGGTTTAAATACTGTACAAACAGTGCGGTTTTTTCTCTGATATCCCACAAATTTAAATGGCGTTGGCTTGTAAGTCAGAAACAGCTTGACCGATTTTCAAAAACAAAGTGGGTTTAAGTAGAAAATCGCAAAGCCTTTACAATCAGGTGCCATATATTCCCCATTTACATTTAAAAAAGTCAAAAGTGGCCCCCAAATTTCACTAATATCATTTTACCTAAATTTTGCAACAGATAGACATAGGCTACGAGGACAGATTTCGCTTCCAATGGCGCAAATTTGGCCTTTCGAACGCCGGCTGACTTGCGTAAGGCTTAGTTTATTTACTTACGAAATGCAATTTGAAAATTGCAAAACATGCTTTAATTGACCAATTTTGAACGACACATTTGTAGTTGACCAATTAAAATTCGTTCAACAATTCACAAATCGCATTTCGTAAGTATGTAAACTAAGCTTTACGCGAGCCAGCCGGTGTTCAATAGGCCAAATTTGAGCCATTGGAAGAAAAATCTGTCCCATTCCAGCTAAATTTTTACCGCTCGTAACTCTTAAATGGCTAAGCTGATTTCCAAAAACAAAACGATGTTGAGTAAAGAATCAAAAAGCCTTATAAACGAGGTACTGTATAACCCCTTTCCAATTTGATAAAAAAGTTGATATTGCCTTTTGGTACCACGCCACCTGACCACCAAAAGGTTTATTACAAAATGTAGTTTTGATGACAACAGTTTACATAAATTTTACCCGATTTGGTTATCTTGCCCCATTGAAAAATAAAGGGGCGGAGATGCCCGATAGTTAGTATAACGCCGCCCACCTAAGGTGGACAAAGCCACCAACCAATTAAGATATTGTCTATACTGTCTATAAAATAAAATATTTTTAAATAAATTGGGCCATATAACTTGATATCTTATATTTATTATAAGTCCCAGACATTTAGATTCTTATAAATTATAAAAATATTGGCTTAAACTAAAAGGTAAAACCCAGCATAAAAATGAATAATATATTTTTGTCATGTTCTTTATAAAACTATTATATATTTACATTGTTGTTATTTTTAACAAAATTTTAAGTATCTACACAGCCAAATGACAAATATATGGTTTGGTGCCACCTTGGCCAGAGCAATTTTGTTTGGCGGTCTACACGATAACGCATTCATTTCTTTTAAATTGCAACTTTTTTAAAAACCCTATAAAACATGATATTTTATTATTGCATAATAAAATTTAATCAATCACCTTCATTTTAATATACTTATGATTCAAATTAATACTTATGTATGATGATAATGTTCAAATTTTTACAAAAAAAAAAAATACATAACCAAAACGTTTTTCAATGACTGAAGGATTATTATAAAAAACGGTTTCGCGGAGTTCAAATCAGCTAAGTTTGCATTTTAGGTTTATGGTTTGTATTGAGTGTTGGATATCAGAGCGATTAGGGGTTGCGTTTAGAAAATATGACATTGGACAGCGTTACCCACTGAGCGGAGCTTCTCGGACCTGCCCTATAACATTAAAATCATTTATGTTGTTATAAGATAACACATCACCAACAAAATTTAATTTAATGGACCAGATATTAATAATAATCGTCCCTTCAGCTCCCTGACAATAATAGAATTAGTTTTCTTTGTAGTGGGTAAAGTAACATTTTGTGTGGAATTCTAAATAAACGTATTTTTAATACTAGCAAAAATAAGCAAATTTATTACTTCAAAGCAATATACCCTGCAGAAAAAAAAACATTTGATATATATTCAGAACTTGAATAACAAAAAGAAATAGAAAACTGACATTCGAACCGTGCCAAATTAAATTCAATAAGCAGAAAGCATCTAATTAAAATCCGAATAAAAAATGTTTTCTGTGTATGTTACAAAATACCAGCGTCTGTGACGTAAAAATATACACATTCATGTTTTAAGGTTCATATTACGTAGGTATTCGTAAGTATATCTGATATAACACAGCACCAACTTAGCAATATTGGAAAAAGTTAACATATGCCGACAATAATCAGAGGCGTCCAGAATGAAATTTTCTAAATTAACATTTTATGTTTAATTTTAATTTAAAAATCAATTGTGGAACATGATTTTTTCCATATAGTAACACAACTTAAACTATAGTGCTTGAGTTAGTAATAAAATGGACTTCTTGATAAAAATCCTTTAAAAATCTTTTTAGGGTGGGTTCCTTTTTGGCAAGTTTACAACGAATATTCATACAGCCATATATGGAAGCGGCGCTTTAAGCCAGCCAGTCAATGTCAAATGTTTCAAGTGTCGGACTGGTTAGTTCTGGTTATGTTTAAAAATTCCATGAAAAACATCGTGGTAAACTTGTTTGACAAAAAAGTGATGCATTCGACCATTCCGACACCCGAAATATTTGACATTGACAGGCTGTGTTAGTGGTGGTATGAATATTCGTGGTAAACTCGTCAAAAGGAACTTTTCTAGGTTTTAACAGGAATCTTATCATGAAGTCCATTTTATAGGTTGCCCAGGCATTACTATAATTTAAGGAAACCATTGTCTCAGTCTAATCTTTGATTAAGATGTTCCTGTCAAGTGCCAAATTAAGTCACCTGTTTAATTAGTTCTGTTCACCTTGTGCTGACACAGGGAACAAACTGTCCTTGACATGCCGACATATTCAATAAAGAACTTAACTTTGAAGTTGGCCATTTATTACGTATGTGAGAACCGCCGAAAATATAAATGAATTTGTTATTATATACCGGCGTTTTTTACTTGTTTTGTCGGTAGATTTCGCGATCAGTTTTTTGCCGCTAAAATACTGCTCGCCTTTTCCTTTCCCAAAAGACGTACATTTTTTTCCTTATAAGGAGCAACAAAATCTTCGTAGATGTCAAATGTAACCGACAGTTTAATTTTTGTTTTTTAATAATATATAATCTACTGATAAAATAAGTAAAAACCGCCGGTAGTAACAAATTATTTTAGTTTTTTGGCGGTTTTTATATGCGTAAATGGATAAAACCGCCGGCGGTCGTTTAGCCAATGTCCTTTTAAATAGATGAACTTAGAAATAAATATTTTAAAAATAAACAAAAAGTAAAAAATAAAAATTAAAAAACAAATAAAACTATTTTAAAGGTCTTTTAAATGTTAATATAATATACAGGGTGCTGAAATAAAAATGTATCTACTTTTTGTCCTATCCTGTATATTATTACCAGTAGTACCACAAAAAAGACCAAACAAAGTACCGTTAAATGTAGTAGGTAATAAAATTGACTTTGTATTTTAGGGTATACGTCAGAAGCTTTAAAATGATGTGTTTTAAGTCGCCCCGTTATATTTTTTTTCCATGATGGCGCTAAGCAGCTATTTTAAAACTTTCATCTGACAATCACACTTTAACTTACTTCCTTAGGTTGTAATTTTCTGAAATGATCCGTTTTAAAAATAAAAGGGGGACGGAGCATTAAAGAAATGAATAATAAAAATTTTATGTGTTCTATATTAATCCGGAAAATTGCCCACATATTGTGGGACACCCTGTCTAGAATCTTAAAAATAATTTTAGAAATACTAATTTAAAACATCTTTAGGGGTTATAGTTGCGTATAAAAATAAAATTTGAAATTTCGCTTTGTAATATTATGATATTCTAAGGTAAATACTTCATTAGCTTCCCTAGGGAGTTATTGCATTAAAGAATTAAATATTCCCTTAGATCAACACTAACACTTCTAAAAATATTTAAATATGAACATTGCAAGAAACTTCCATTAAACCAGTTCTAATTAAAAATCTAATATCGCTAAAAAATATTGTTGGACGACATAATATGGATGTTATAACAAATTTGGTCACATCGTAGAAACATTACAATACAATAGCCTTTTACGTAGTACAAAGAAAAGTTTTTTTTATTAAGTATGGTAATGTTTTTTTAGAAAAACATTACCATTACTATTAACAACAAAAATTTTTTACATTGTGCATTAACAGTTTTTAAAATACTTGGCCTAAGGCAGCGAATTTTAAAAACATATTTAAAATAATTAAATTTTCTTTTAATTTTGCTTCCTCTAATTTTTTAAGTCGTATTATAGTTGGTTAAAAAAATGACAATAACATTTTTTTTTACTTTCATGCTTTAACTTCAAATTTTGACATACAATTTAATTCTCTACAAAATCTACTTAGGTATACATTTTGGTTCAATTTTTAAAAATAAAAATAGTTAGCACTTGGGCATTTTTCATATTTTTAGTTATAACTCACCCTGTATAATACCAATTGGAGTAAAATTTGATATTTATCTGTTTTGAACTATGCGACCAGTTTTCCCAGAATTTTGTTTTAAAATTTAAAAATGTGTGGCTTATTTGTCCTCTTGTAACACCTATCCTGGGACACACTGTATGTAAAATTAACTCCAAATATTACAGATTTTTTAATGATCAAAGAAAAAAATACAATTTCTAAGACAAAAAATTGTACTTAGAAAACTTTTTATATTGAATACTATACTAATTAACAAAAGTCAAATAACTCTGCTTAAAATGTCTGACAAATATTTAAAAAATAACCCGAAAGAAGCACACTAAAGAATAAAATGTAAGAAAACAAGTTATTTAGAAATACGACCCTAAATATGTTTTACAAAAAAAAATGTCTTTTGGACGATATATTTCGTGCTTTGTTCGAGTTTATTCTAATTATTTTTTGTTTTTTGTCCCACGACGAACTGCAACTATCAATTTCTAGAAAAATGAGCTTGAAAATTTTTTAAAAATCTGACAAATTGGAAGGTCAGTTGGTATACGGCTAAATGTTTTTACAATGTTTTTACTTCCGATTTAAATAAAAGTTATTTCCTTATTTTAAGTAAAATACTTATTTTACTATATATACTTTTTAATTCTGCTTAAAATTTTAAACAGGTAAAATAAAGTTTTAGACATATTTGTATACATATTATCTAAAAGTTAATCTAGGGATAGGATTTCTGTGTAACAAAGGGAGATACTTATTAGAAATATGTAAGTAGAAAAGAAATAAAGCATACACCAGTTGCTGTATTCCTTTTATGCTCCAGAACCGCCCAGAACGACACCATAAGTGTTCCTTTTACAATTTTTGACATTTTTTCATATTGTAGAACCGTTCTTGACACTATTAACAGTTCAGAGAACGGTTCTACAAGGTAAAAGGAATACACTAAGTGTTACCATATTGTCTGAAGGGGTAAGTCAAATGCTGTATTCCTTTTATGCTCCCGAACCGCCTAGAACGACACCATAAGTCTTCCTTTTACAATTTTTTGACATTTTTTCATGTTGTAGAACCGATCTTGACACTATTGACAGTTCAGAAAACGGTTCAGAACGGTTCTACAAGGTAAAAGGAATACACTTAAAGCGGAAAGCACAGGAAACCGTGAGTCTACGTTTTATAAAGAGCGTTAGAATACATTTTATTGTATTTCAAAGCAGGACAGACAATACTCAATGTCGCAGAAAATTTTTACCTCTCCTTGAATGCCATAACATCAAGTAGGGGGTGGGCTGTTTGTGATTGTGTCGCCGCAACGCGCTGGTCGCAGTTTACTGGCATTGCTTTTAGTACGAAAACAGACAGCAGCTGAGCGTTTGCCTTGGGTTCTATGATTGTTACTACGTAAACGGACTAAATTACTTAGTTAATCATTGTTATCTTTTAAAAACCATAATTTTTTCTTATTCAAATTTTACATGCCTTCGGCGTGAAAATTTAAAAAGGTTGTATTCTTAAAAGGAAACACAAGATCTATAAAAACTAATTAATTCAAACAATTTTTTCTCATAGCTTCAAAAAATTCCATTCGTGGGATTATATTTTCCGGAAAAATTTCTTCAGTTTTTTGTACCTTAAAAGATTTATAGCCATGGTATTTAAAAACATGCTTGACCGTACTTTATGGTACGCCAACTTCTTTAGCTACTTTTGTACTAGAGCAAGGTTTGCTTGATTGAACGAAAGCACAAATCTTTGCATACCTTTCAAGTTGCGTTTTATTTTCCGGGTTTTGTTCTTTATAGCAATACATTTTTTACAAAAATTAGTGCAACCCGATTCATTAACCATTTTTAAATATTTAAAATTTTTGGAAATTAGGCACAAATTAATCCGGATAATTAAAAATAAAACGCCCAATGACTTCTTTGATACTATGAGCAATACAGTACCATTTAATGATATTCATCTTTTGCTAGAAGTATACATTTTTAAAAAGATACCTTTTACGCAGCACACTAAAAGGCTTAACTTGAAATGGCAGAGTTATGGTCAAAAGACACTAAGCGCCTAGTGTGCTTTGACCTTAAAGGTTGGGCCACACATAACCTTACCAAGCGATTTCACGGTGATAGAGGAAAGCGGGGTAAATAATTTGGAAAAATTCAAAAGCACTTTTTACGCCCTCAAAAATATAAAAAGAATTTTTGTCAAGCTAAGTCTATTGTGTTATGTATGAACCTATATCTCTTTATTTAAATAAAACATATTTTCCTACTTATCTCTGTTTACTTTTATCCAAACTTTTAGTGTAGTATAGGTAAAAGTCTGGCCATACATTACCGCACCGATATCCCACAAGACCCGCATCGTAGCACGACCGTGTCCCGTACGGTCTGAAACATGCCCAGCAAATTAAATAATACGTGGATAGGATAGCGCTGATGTTCCCCTAAGCAAGTTTTAAGTGTATGGTCGTCACCTTTTATTTCAGTTTGTTACGATAAATTAAAAGTTTGTGGTTAAAGGTAAGTTGTTGTAAAAAAACAATACAAGAAAAAGTGTTTTAATAAGTATTTCATAGTGTAAAAGTAATTTTAATGTTACATCTTGTCAATATTATGTGAGTTAATTTAAACAAAATATTATTTGGCATTTCTCCAGAAAAAAATAAATAAGTTCAAAAACATTTTAAAAAAATTAAAAAACAAAAATTATTACTCTTTTTTTGTATTCTGGAGAAAGGCCAAATAATATTTTGTTTAAACGTTATCTCCTAAGAACTAAATAAAGCATAAAATATTGTTATTTTTTGTTTTATAGGTTTTTAAAATTAATATTTCGAAAAATCAAATAAAATAATGTTTGTTTACTTTTTTAAATGCGGTGTGGACTTTGTGGTCGGGCACAGAGCGGTGATATTAGGCCTACGGCATTTGATTACAATGGTACATTTCAAAAACGAACCGGTCGTGCTACGGTGCAGGACTCGGTGTGCTTATATTTGGTCAAACCTTAAAACTGTGTTTTCTTATTTGTAAAGATTTAATTTATGATCAGGTATAATTTAAAGCACGGTATAATTGACTCATATTAGTGCAGTTTGAATAAATACAACATTTTTACATCATCCCCCTTCACCAGAAAAAAGCACGTCCACGGGATCGTTGCGGTTATGTCAGGCCCGACCTTAAACAGTAAGCGAGATAGCGTTTACCGACGACTTACCCCTTCAAACCATTGGCATCGGTCGTCTTGGCTGCGATGTTCCGAAAGCTTGCGACTTTAAGCTTGTTTTAGGTGGATTAAAAAAATTAGGATGAATAATTTTTTAGTTGTATATGGCGTAAGTACCTATACAATATCTACTGTATAATAAAAAGGCAAGCTTTATTATAAAAATATAAGAAAAAAGAAAAATACAGCAGAAAAATTTGTAATATGGGTTGTGATCCACGGATAACCTGTATATGTATTAAATACAAACATACTGGCGTTCCACATAAAATAAAAAAAATAAAAAAAAAATAAATAGTGGTAAAATTAATAAAAGCCATGTTTATAAGTACTTTAAACTATTTAATACACAATAACACTATTTTTAATAAGTTTACCTTTTAGTGGCTTCGATAAAAAATTAAAAGTCGCCTAATGCATCCAGTAAATAAAAAAGTTATATTACCCTAAAGTGTTCTAACATACTGAACCCCCGTTTACATATGAAAACAAGCATTAGTATGGGATAACTTAGTTGCCCAAATACCATTGATTTTGTAGCAACGTTTTAAAAATCATAAATAAAACATTTTTTTTTTAATTCTTAATTTAAAAGTACTTTCTAACGAAGCACAATAAAACTTTTGTTTTATTTGGATTTAAAACATTATTTTGCTTATCCTATCAGCCCTATTATTTGTGACATAACTTTTTCGGACACCTTATATAAAAAAAAATTTTTTTCGTCAATAAATAGTTATTATTACGAATGAACTTAGGTCTTAGGTGCAACCTGGACTATATAAAAAGATCTGTTTAAAGAAAAATATTTAACAAAACACAAACTACAGATTATTTCTTTTTCTATGTAACACTAAAAATTGAGGTAAATATATTTAAAAGCATTTTACAATTTACAAATAAAATATTTTCCTGTTTTAACGATTTTATTGTTTGTTATGTTTTATTTACCTAACCACTAACCAGAACTAGAATATAAATTACACAACCCACTCTTATACACGTGCATAAAGATTTATACAATTTTTATTAAAAATTTGCCATTATTGTTAGGCTGAAATGTAAAAAACAACTTTTAAATGGATTTTTACAAAAAGTTGCTCTAAAAATGTTGGTATCAAATTTTGTTTTATTAAAAAAGTAATGTTTTAAATATACATGTTGCAAATTCCAAACTTTTTAAGTGGAGAGTCTTTTTTACACCAAAATAATATTTAATTAAAAACAACGAAAAAAAACGATATTTTAAAAAATAAAAAAAATATTTTATTAAATTTTCTAATCTAGCTACAACACCTAATCGTTCGTAGAAACTTCTACTAAAGTCAGTTTTTACCTTTGTTGTAAGTTACAAGACAGCTGAAATACGAGGAAGGTCCGAAAATGACAAAAAAAAATGTGAATTTCACCCTGTATGTCAGAAAAGAAGAGGGCCATGAAAAGTATTTTATTGTTATCTCTTGTATTATAAAAAAGTAGCAATAGTTCGCAAAAACGGCAAGTTACTATCTCTAGTAATAACCAAGATACCCTGCAATTGCAATGAAGTCCTGACACCCTGTACAGGGTGAGCCAGAAATCGACGCTTTTAATAGGAAACCCATGTTTCTGTTGCTTTACAAAAACTGACCCCCATTTGCGAAGCTTGAATTTTAAGTCAAACTTACTGGTAAAAACTGCAATTCGCTATCTTCCGTCATTTACTCGCTACAGCGTTTCTTACTTTTTCGTGTTTTCTTCAATCCTTCATAACTTTTTTATTTTAAGAGATTTTTTATTTCTGTAAAAACATGTTTACAGCAACTTTTATTTTAGATGTGATTTTTGTTTTTTTTCTAAGGTAAACTGTTTTTGACTCATTTACTTATTTTTGGAACTTTAAAATAGAACACTCCGTATATATTCCGAGTAATTAAATGGTTAAAAAGTTACATTTTAAAAAGTGTATTATACTCTATATTTCTTCTCAGCCATTTTCAAGATATTGCATATTTTGTCGTAAATTACTGATATTGGCAAGACAGTGGGCCATGAAAAAAGTAATCATGTTTTACTTTAAACAATATTTTTATACCTTTTGTATTTTATTAACTGCAATTGCGTAAAACCAGTTTTATTATTATTTTAATAACGCAAATAAGGGTAAAGTTTAATCTTATTTTAAAATTAATCTAATTTATTTTTTAATATTTTGCCTCAGAATCTTTTTATTGGGTTTTTTTCCGTTATTAAATTATTTAAATAAATGGTTTTCCGGTATTAAAATCAATCAAATACAAAAGTTATAGGAATATTGTTTAAAGTAAAACATGATAACTTTTTCATGGCCTACTATGTAGCCAATATCAGCAATAACTGACGAAATATGCAATATCACAGAACCGGTCGAAAAATATATATAATGTGATACATTTTTAAAAAGAAAATTTTTACCCGTTTTATTGGTTTTTGGTCAAAATATACAGAGTTCAATTTAAAATTTCCAAAAATTAATAAATAAGAAAATAACTTAAGTCTTATCTGCAATCTTCTTGCCGTAAAAATGTCTTTACAGAATCTAAAAATCCTTAAAAATAAAAATGTTAGAAAGAAAAAACACAAAAAGTAAGACACACAAAATTGCGGCTTTTACCAGTAAGTTTGGCTGGAAATTTGGGCCTTGCAAATAAGGGTAAGTTTTTTTGTAAAAGATACAGAAACATAAATTTTCTATAAAAAGCTTTGAACTTGGCTCACCCTGTACAGGTTTGTTTTTTGGTTGGGGTTATAGGATTTAGGCCAAACAATAAGAGATATAAGAAAGCTAAGATACGTGTCTTATTCTCTTTTTGGTATTTAGTCTAATGGCACAGTTAGATCCACGGTAACTTAATTGGTTTAGAAGGTATTAGGGTGATTCTTAAAATTCGTCGATTTTTATTATGTCTTATTAACAAGCAAAAAAAGGAATAATCATAAAATATATCTAAAGCTTACCTTTTATTTAAAAAGAAAGTCCATTGGCCCATTTTTTAGTAAGTATTTACTTATCGAACACCAAGCCGACTTTATTAATTTTTGGCATGCGGGTTTCTTTGGGGCGGTGATTACAAATCTAAAGGAATTTTAAGTCGCACACGTTTCGTTTATTATATCCATCATTAAACTTAAATAGAAAATTACCCGAAATTCACCATATTCCCCTTTTTTTTGCACGCATTTACCGAGTTTTCCGCTAAATTGGTACTAAATATTTAATTTTTACCCCTTGAAAACCTTATTTTTTACTTATATACTTAAGCTACACTTTCAATCAAAGTAGCCATGACGCCGTCTTTTACGTCTGATAATAAATATCTTAAAAACGAGACGTTGCCGACTAAAACTTATTTTAGATTCGTAATAAGCGCCCTAAAAAAACCCCTACGTCAAAAATAATCACAAACGGCGTGGTTTTCTTATTTGTAAAGATTTAATTTATGATCAGGTATAATTTAAAGCACGGTATAATTGACTCATATTAGTGCAGTTTGAATAAATACAACATTTTTACATCATCCCCCTTCACCAGAAAAAAGCACGTCCACGGGATCGTTGCGGTTATGTCAGGCCCGACCTTAAACAGTAAGCGAGATAGCGTTTACCGACGACTTACCCCTTCAAACCATTGGCATCGGTCGTCTTGGCTGCGATGTTCCGAAAGCTTGCGACTTTAAGCTTGTTTTAGGTGGATTAAAAAAATTAGGATGAATAATTTTTTAGTTGTATATGGCGTAAGTACCTATACAATATCTACTGTATAATAAAAAGGCAAGCTTTATTATAAAAATATAAGAAAAAAGAAAAATACAGCAGAAAAATTTGTAATATGGGTTGTGATCCACGGATAACCTGTATATGTATTAAATACAAACATACTGGCGTTCCACATAAAATAAAAAAATTAAAAAAAAATAAATAGTGGTAAAATTAATAAAAGCCATGTTTATAAGTACTTTAAACTATTTAATACACAATAACACTATTTTTAATAAGTTTACCTTTTTAGTGGCTTCGATAAAAAATTAAAAGTCGCCTAATGCATCCAGTAAATAAAAAAAGTTATATTACCCTAAAGTGTTCTAACATACTGAACC
Source organism: Listronotus bonariensis (assembly GCA_014170235.1). NCBI lineage: Eukaryota > Metazoa > Arthropoda > Insecta > Coleoptera > Curculionidae > Listronotus > Listronotus bonariensis. The sequence goes on along the minus strand of JACEGR010000923.1, from coordinate 22,998 downwards.
CCCGTTTACATATGAAAACAAGCATTAGTATGGGATAACTTAGTTGCCCAAATACCATTGATTTTGTAGCAACGTTTTAAAAATCATAAATAAAACATTTTTTTTTAATTCTTAATTTAAAAGTACTTTCTAACGAAGCACAATAAAACTTTTGTTTTATTTGGATTTAAAACATTATTTTGCTTATCCTATCAGCCCTATTATTTGTGACATAACTTTTTCGGACACCTTATATAAAAAAAATTTTTTTTCGTCAATAAATAGTTATTATTACGAATGAACTTAGGTCTTAGGTGCAACCTGGACTATATAAAAAGATCTGTTTAAAGAAAAATATTTAACAAAACACAAACTACAGATTATTTCTTTTTCTATGTAACACTAAAAATTGAGGTAAATATATTTAAAAGCATTTTACAATTTACAAATAAAATATTTTCCTGTTTTAACGATTTTATTGTTTGTTATGTTTTATTTACCTAACCACTAACCAGAACTAGAATATAAATTACACAACCCACTCTTATACACGTGCATAAAGATTTATACAATTTTTATTAAAAATTTGCCATTATTGTTAGGCTGAAATGTAAAAAACAACTTTTAAATGGATTTTTACAAAAAGTTGCTCTAAAAATGTTGGTATCAAATTTTGTTTTATTAAAAAGTAATGTTTTAAATATACATGTTGCAAATTCCAAACTTTTTAAGTGGAGAGTCTTTTTTACACCAAATATAATATTTAATTAAAAACAACGAAAAAAAAACGATATTTTAAAAATAAAAAAAAATATTTTATTAAATTTTCTAATCTAGCTACAACACCTAATCGTTCGTAGAAACTTCTACTAAAGTCAGTTTTTACCTTTGTTGTAAGTTACAAGACAGCTGAAATACGAGGAAGGTCCGAAAATGACAAAAAAAATGTGAATTTCACCCTGTATGTCAGAAAAGAAGAGGGCCATGAAAAGTATTTTATTGTTATCTCTTGTATTATAAAAAAGTAGCAATAGTTCGCAAAAACGGCAAGTTACTATCTCTAGTAATAACCAAGATACCCTGCAATTGCAATGAAGTCCTGACACCCTGTACAGGGTGAGCCGAAATCGACGCTTTTAATAGGAAACCCATGTTTCTGTTGCTTTACAAAAACTGACCCCCATTTGCGAAGCTTGAATTTTAAGTCAAACTTACTGGTAAAAACTGCAATTCGCTATCTTCCGTCATTTACTCGCTACAGCGTTTCTTACTTTTTCGTGTTTTCTTCAATCCTTCATAACTTTTTTATTTTAAGAGATTTTTTATTTCTGTAAAAACATGTTTACAGCAACTTTTTATTTTAGATGTGATTTTTGTTTTTTTTCTAAGGTAAACTGTTTTTGACTCATTTACTTATTTTTGGAACTTTAAAATAGAACACTCCGTATATATTCCGAGTAATTAAATGGTTAAAAAGTTACATTTTAAAAAGTGTATTATACTCTATATTTCTTCTCAGCCATTTTCAAGATATTGCATATTTTGTCGTAAATTACTGATATTGGCAAGACAGTGGGCCATGAAAAAAGTAATCATGTTTTACTTTAAACAATATTTTTATACCTTTTGTATTTTATTAACTGCAATTGCGTAAAACCAGTTTTATTATTATTTTAATAACGCAAATAAGGGTAAAGTTTAATCTTATTTTAAAATTAATCTAATTTATTTTTAATATTTTGCCTCAGAATCTTTTTATTGGGTTTTTTTCCGTTATTAAATTATTTAAATAAATGGTTTTCCGGTATTAAAATCAATCAAATACAAAAGTTATAGGAATATTGTTTAAAGTAAAACATGATAACTTTTTTCATGGCCTACTATGTAGCCAATATCAGCAATAACTGACGAAATATGCAATATCACAGAACCGGTCGAAAAATATATATAATGTGATACATTTTTAAAAAGAAAATTTTTACCCGTTTTATTGGTTTTTGGTCAAAATATACAGAGTTCAATTTAAAATTTCCAAAAATTAATAAATAAGAAAATAACTTAAGTCTTATCTGCAATCTTCTTGCCGTAAAAATGTCTTTACAGAATCTAAAAATCCTTAAAAATAAAAATGTTAGGAAAGAAAAACACAAAAAGTAAGACACACAAAATTGCGGCTTTTACCAGTAAGTTTGGCTGGAAATTTGGGCCTTGCAAATAAGGGTAAGTTTTTTTGTAAAAGATACAGAAACATAAATTTTCTATAAAAAGCTTTGAACTTGGCTCACCCTGTACAGGTTTGTTTTTTGGTTGGGGTTATAGGATTTAGGCCAAACAATAAGAGATATAAGAAAGCTAAGATACGTGTCTTATTCTCTTTTTGGTATTTAGTCTAATGGCACAGTTAGATCCACGGTAACTTAATTGGTTTAGAAGGTATTAGGGTGATTCTTAAAATTCGTCGATTTTTATTATGTCTTATTAACAAGCAAAAAAAAGGAATAATCATAAAATATATCTAAAGCTTACCTTTTATTTAAAAAGAAAGTCCATTGGCCCATTTTTTAGTAAGTATTTACTTATCGAACACCAAGCCGACTTTATTAATTTTTGGCATGCGGGTTTCTTTGGGGCGGTGATTACAAATCTAAAGGAATTTTAAGTCGCACACGTTTCGTTTATTATATCCATCATTAAACTTAAATAGAAAATTACCCGAAATTCACCATATTCCCCTTTTTTTTGCACGCATTTACCGAGTTTTCCGCTAAATTGGTACTAAATATTTAATTTTTACCCCTTGAAAACCTTATTTTTACTTATATACTTAAGCTACACTTTCAATCAAAGTAGCCATGACGCCGTCTTTTACGTCTGATAATAAATATCTTAAAAACGAGACGTTGCCGACTAAAACTTATTTTAGATTCGTAATAAGCGGCCTAAAAAAACCCGTACGCCAAAAATAATCACAAACGGCGTGGTTTTCAATAAGTAAACAATTACTTATCTTTCTAATCGATACTTCGATCACTTTGTAATCGAAATCAGAGGTGCACTGTATATTTTTCTTTTGATAGATTCTGGTATATGTTTTAGATCTTTTATTCCATATTTAGTACCCTCTGTTATTTCGTAATTAACCAATAAGCATACAAAACAAAACAGTTTATTTGTAACCGACACTCACACATCGAGCCATATTTTCCATAGGTGTTCTTATTGAAAACTCTGTTGTATGTCCAAGTTTTACTAGTCGGTGCGGTATTAGTTTGAAGATAGCGAGTAGGTCTTATTTTTTGTTTAATTAAAAGTTTCTGTAGTAGAAACTGCATCGCATTTTCTTCCAGTTGTGGATTCGTTTTTAAATCATCACATATCACATCACATAACTCTAAGCATACACACTAATTACCTATACATGTTTAAATTAAACGTATAATAATAATCAACAACAAATATTTCTACTAAAACTCTAAAACTACCGTTTTACCTGCGACTTCTGCTTGGAGACACGTTAATTTATGCCCACTTTCTGTACTAATTTCGCGTAAAGAAGACGTATTTTACTTAAGCAAAATACATAGACAAACCGGGCAGATTTCTCGCGTTCCCCGGAAGATTTTGATATTTAAGCGTTGTTGTATAATTAACTTAAAAGTAAGTTTTAAAAAGCGTGTTAAGCTGTGTTTTAACAGGATTATAAAAAATATCGGAAATTAACATATATCACGGAAAATGGTTTGTTTTTTGTTCCCCTGTGCCCTTTAATATCAGTTGCCACTACTTATTTTTCGGGTATTTAAAGATTGAAAAAAACGTTATATGAGAGTTTTATAACTTTTTACTTTGAATCCAGTGGTGTACTTAAAATAGTATCAATGTTTTTTTATGATATTATCCAAACTTGCATTTTTCAATGGGACATCCCATACCTGTGAGTACATAAAAAAAACTATTTTTTTTTTCGAAATTATAACAATATAAAGTAATGTCCCAAAGTCTGTCGCCTTCCTTCTTACTTCTAATCCATTTGATATATTTTTTATAAACCTTAATTAACCGTAATATATAACCAAGGTCTGAATTTTTTGGCATTGCAATAAGCTTTAAATGTCAAGGTTACAGCTAGGCGCCATATTAAAATCATTTTTTTTAAATGAAAAGGGATTTTTCTGGCACATCATTTTAAAGCTCCTAACGAGTTTTTTCCAACCCCAGAATATAAATTTAGTACCTTTACCCTTCACATACTACAAAATGGCTGGTACTTTAATAATTACCTAAATACCATATCTAGATGGCCATATTTTTGAAACTAATATAGGTGTAGTATTTTTAAAGTTTTTAAAAGATCTCTTTAATGGTAATATGACGTAAAAAGCGTTCCATTAATGAAAATATTCTTTTTGTCCTACCCCTTATTATCATTACCAATATTACCATTAAAAAATCCTAAAAAGACCTTAAAGAAAATAATACATTAATTACATCTTACTTTATTAGTTCCAGAAATATGGAGAACTAAATATAGTATTCGGGTAATTATAAAAGTACCGCCATTTTGTATATACCGAATGTTTCAGAAGTTGGAAGGGGGTGACAAACTTTGAGACCTCACTGTATAATACTAATAACTATTATTTTGCCTAGTACTAAACACCACGAATATCAAAAAAAAGTTGGTCATGTATTAAATTAATATTTATTTATTGATTTAAAAGACATGCATTTTAAAAATTCAATTTAACAGGAACACTAAAACATTTATTAACCAAAGAATAGTAAACACTGAAAGAGACTTATTTATAATAGCAACTAAATAATTATCTTATATACCAATTAAACATTTAGCACAGGTTCTTAATCATAAAATGTACTCTGATGGTTTCCATACCCTTCGATGTATTTTTTGACTTGCTATTCTAATCAAACAAGTGCTATATACAGGTTAACCTACCGGTATGAAAACCAAACCGCCGCGCCATAGCAAAAGATAAAGAAACGTTTAATCTCCTCCACCAATTAACTATATACTCTCCCGCAATTTAACGCTACAACAAGCGCGCCAATTTAAGCAGAACGAGATCAGCAGCGGGACTCCGTGCTCTATAGAATTCTACACCTCGCTTTCTATCGTAGATTTCTACTCGAGAAGTCGATAATTGCAGTTTTTGGTACTCTGTGTCACAATAGACTAAACATTGGAAATGTTCGTAAAATGTCTAAGTATATGTGAACTAATACTTCTCTGTTTAACTGTGCAAGATGAAAAAGGACACACATAGAACTATTGCGAATTAAATTTACGGAATATCATTATTGAGCAATTAAGTCTTTAATTATTCTTTTAAAATGAAACAAAAAAGGGTTAGGTTTTTAATCGATTTTTATTTAATTTTACTCTAAGCGTTAATTTTGGAGTTTGGCATTAGCAGTTATTATGTCTATCGGATACTCCCCCCTATGAAATTAAATTATTTTGAAGATAAACTCTGATATACTTAAACTTTTCCTTAAATAAATAGCTATCAATGTTACCTGTTGTAAATTATTTAAATCAGTAAAGCAAAAATATGTGACCAATTTATCTAAACTAAAAATTCAATACCGAATTAGCTTTGTACAATTGTGCATCTTTGCAAAAATCAAAGTCACATTGGTTGGGCAGTAAACACATCGCTAGAACTAAAATTATATTTTTCTATCACTGTAAGAAACACTAATAGTTATTTATTAGATAAGTGAGTTATATTACATATAAGTCACGCAAGAAAAGTTTAATTCTCGAGCCCGAAGGGCGAGAGAGGTAATTTTCTTAAGTGACTTATATGTAATAACTCACGTGTCTAATACAAAATTTTATCCAACACTTTCGTATAAATCGTTTTAATATCGAAAATAATTTGAAAACGTCATCCATTATTTGTTACTTGTCATTGTCAACACCAGCAACAAAATTTTGTATTTTTTGGAAAGCAAGCTTGTTTGGTTGTAATGCATTTTGTTGGTAACTACGGGTTTGTTAAAGTCTATAATTCACTAGTGAGCTAAAGGGTACTTTAGCTCACTAGTGACTTATAGTACACTTTATATCCTCAAAATCTGATCAATTATGGTAGATATTATATGTACGTGTTGGATAATAGTTATTTATTAGATAAGTGAGTTATATTACATATAAGTCACGCAAGAAAAGTTTAACTCTCGAGACCGAAGGGCGAGAGAGGTATTTTCTTAAGTGACTTATATGTAATAACTCACGTGTCTAATACAAAATTTTATCCAACACTTTCGTATAAATCGTTTTTAATATCGAAAATAATTTGAAAACGTCATCCATTATTTGTTACTTGTCATTGTCAACACCAGCAACAAAATTTTGTATTGTCTATAATTCACTAGTGAGCTAAAGGGTACTTTAGCTCACTAGTGACTTATAGTACACTTTATAATACACCTTATACACCTTATAATATAATATCTACATAATTGATCAGATTTTGAGGATATAAAGTGTACTATAAGTCACTAGTGAGCTAAAGTACCCTTTAGCTTACTAGTGAATTATAAAAACCCGTAGTTACCAACAAAATGCATTACAACCAAACAAGCTTGCTTTCCAAAAATACAAAATTTTGTTGCTGGTGTTGACAATGACAAGTAACAAATAATGGATGACGTTTTCAAATTATTTTCGATGTTAAAAACGATTTATACAAAAGTGTTAGATAAAATTTTGTATTAGACACGTGAGTTATTACATATAAGTCACTTAAGAAAATTACCTCTCTCGCCCTTTGGGCTCGAGAGTTAAACTTTTCTTGCGTGACTTATATGTAATATAACTCACTTATCTAATAAATAACTATTTTTGCATTCTAATAACACAAAAACAACCAAATAAATATATTTATCCAACACTTACATATAATATCTACATAATTGATCAGATTTTAAGGATATAAAGTGTACTATAAGTCACTAGTGCGCTAAAGTACCCTTTAGCTCACTAGTGAATTATAGACTTTAGCTCACTAGTGACTTATACTAATTCTTTATTACTTCCAACATTTCACAATTAAAAAAATAACATAAAACAACTAATATATTATACTACAATTTATTCGTGTTTATATTAACAGTAATTGTTATATTAGATTTATCTTGGACAACGTTACATTGTGCGGAGTGTTCTTCAGGAGAGTCTTTCAGCACTAGTACTTGCCTTGGTGCGCTCTTCACCCTGTATTCGTCTTGCAATCTCAAACTTGTTAGAGATGCAATCTTCTAAATATCCTTCTGCCACGGTAGAAGACTTCCACCCGCCATGGCGTTTAAGGTTGTTGATATCGGCCCCAGCGTTGACTAGAAGTGTCGCTGAAGAACGCCGCATGCTATGACCACTATATAAGATTTCATCAGGTAGTTGCAAATAATGAGCAACTACTCTCGGAATTTTCGAAATTTTATTTATTCCCACGCATTGCCTAGTGCATTTGCCTTTTTGAAAGTTGACAAAAAATCTTTTGTGAGGCGTGTTCTCTGGCCTTAGGGACACATATTTTCTAAATAATTCAAGCACATTTACCAAAAATCCTTCTTTTAAAATTGTAAAGCTTCTCGATTTGTTCGTCTTGGTATCAGGTATAGAAACATATATTGTACTGGCCTTTATCTACTATATCTTCAATACTAGTTAGTTAGTTACCAACAAAATGCATTACAACCAAACAAGCTTGCTTTCCAAAAAATACAAAATTTTGTTGCTGGTGTTGACAATGACAAGTAACAAATGATGGATGACGTTTTCAAATTATTTTCGATATTAAAAACGATTTATACGAAAGTGTTGGATAAAATTTTGTATTAGACACGTGAGTTATTACATATAAGTCACTTAAGAAAATTACCTCTCTCGCCCTTCGGGCTCGAGAGTTAAACTTTTCTTGCGTGACTTATATGTAATGTAACTCACTTATCTAATAAATAACTATAATTATAGCAAACTAACGAACACCTAAATTTATTTTAGGGTTATGTACGACTTTTTAAAATTTTGGTAGAATTTGACACGTTCGGAGACCTCGATTATGGGCGACCAATTTGATCGACTTTAAGCGTGTTTCTTGAACACAGAGTGCGAGCGAAGTAAAAGAAGTCGATTTGTAGAATACTGTGGCACACGGAGTCCCGCTGCTGGGACTGCCGGCCCACCGCTTCCGTCTTTCGTCGGTTCCCACTTCGAATATTTACTATACTTTTAATTCCTTATGGTTGGGTTGACAAGTTGGTTTTTACACCTGTATATGCAACTTGAAAAATTCTTAGTAAGAACAAACAATGATTGAAAATAAAAATAAAAAGTGTGGTAAAATATTTTTAGTTTAGGAAATAAGTTATTTTTTTAAAAATTAGTCAGAAGAAGTATAAACTAGAAACACGTACTAAATATTTATAAAAAAAAATAAAGTACTAACCTATTCTTTGTTTCAGCAGTAATATGTTATTGTTATGGAAAGCTCTAATTGTAATTCTACTCGCGTAGAAATAAAACCAAAACTGAAAGTAGACTGATGTCAAACCTTATTATCATGATTTGTTTATTGTTTTTATAAAGAACAAACAATTTAGCCGGTTAATTTTGCAAAGCTGTGTAAAAACTATACTATATTATTAAAAAAAAAAAAGAAAAATGATATTTTGCGTTCATAATAAGCGCTATTTTATTTTAATTGATTATCTACTACACACTGAGTACCAAAAAAATGGCTAGGCAAAAATATTTATTAACTTTAAAACCTATTAACTTTTAAGCCTACTTTTAAGATTTTAATAAATTTTTGTTTCTTTTTCTACCACAATATTTCCACATTAATTTTTGATAAGATCATGATCCAATTTTTACTATCCGATAGTGTACAGGGGCTAGTCAAGACATATGTAATTTTACGAATGTTTGAATCATCATGTAGAATGATTTTCCTGCACTATTAACATTTTGCATAAGTAATTCGGTAGCCTGATTCTCAGCGATTATTTTGTTTTTGAATGGTAGCAGTATCTTTATTTTTAGGACCAATACAGTTAAATAGGTAGAGTGATGCTTTGTTGGCCAAAAGATAATACAGTGAATCAAAGACATATTTAATAGGAATTATAATTTTAAAATCATACCAAACATAACTTAATAATGAGTATTTCCCCCGCTGGTCCCTTATTACCCTTAGTAAACGCCATGACATACTTTCTATTAGCCAGGTAATTAAATTTTGCGAAATATTCTCTCATTTTTAAACAAGAACTTTGCCTTGTTTCTGTAAAGTCTCAGCTACACGCACGCGACTGGGTATCCATTTGCCAAGTAGATTCTATAAATGCTCTACCGGATTTAGGTCTGGACTCCTAGCTGGCCAAGGTAAAGTGAGTATGCCAATGTAACGTTCGGCAGTGAGAGAAATCTTCGGCAAAATGGACAGTTCTATGCGAGCTTCTGAAAAAATCCCAGCCCACACCATTACAGAACCCCCTTCAAAACTTCTTTTCTCCACGAAAAAATGAATTACAAAATAAACTCTTTTACGGACAAAATTGAGACAAGCTATACGATGCTCTCACAACATTCTAGGAGCCATTTGGTGAAATTCTTAAAATCAGTCCCCGTTCTTTAAGCTGGCGACGCGACGCACTGTTTCGTCACACACATTGATATTACATACCTCACGTAAACGTGTATTTGTTACAACAGCATTCTGACAAGGTCTTCTTAATGTCTGCAGATAAATAAACCTATCATCTAAGTTTGATGTGATCCTTGGACGAGTAGATCCTATCCTCCTTTAAAACTGACCAGTTTTTAAAAACCTGTTTGTTGCCCTTCTGGCCGAAAATGGAAATTAAAAACACCACTTTACTTATTCGACTGTATTGACCCCAAAAATAAAGATAGGGTTACCATTTAAAAAATAAAATAATCAACAAGAATCCGGCTACAGACTTATCTATCCATAATGTTGATAATACAGGAAGGTCATTCCACAAGATGTTTCTAACATTCGCAAAAAACACATGTCTTGACTTGCTCCTGTACACTATGCGGTAGTGAAATGTGGATCATGAATCTTTTTAAAAATTGATGTTAAAATTTGCTGGTACACAAAAACAAAAAAAAATATTGAAATTCAAGGGTAGGTTTAAAAGTTATTAAATTTTAAAGTTTATGAATATTTAAGTCTCGCCATTTTTTTTGTGGGTCGGTTTAGAAATATTTTATTAACTTATTTTTTAATGTTTGGTCATTGTTTAACCTTGTCCCAAGTTTATGTTCATAGATTAAGAATCGCCCCGTAGATGTAAATATTTGTTACTATTCTAATCTAATTTTAAAAGACCTAATGCAAGTTTAATTATTTTCATTAAAAGTGTACCAAATATTCACATCTATAGCTCGACTAATTCCATTACAAGCTGAGTCCAAAAATGTAATAATAAGAAAGAAAAACATTTGAAGTACATAAAATAATTGTTTATTTGGTTTTAGAAACAGGTCTGTTTTCTGTAGTTGTTATTGTTTTCGTTAACAAATGTTTAAGTATTTTGGGCAAATTCGATTTTTAATGCACATATACCGTTTATAAATATATGATTATTGATTTAATGCTTGGCTGTTTTTTTCGTTTTTGAGAAAAATAAAACAAGATATAAAGTGTATGTTGTTGTAGTGACAAGAAAAGAATGCATTTTTTTAAATACAAGATTTGGGGTGTTCCCCAAATTAAAATATTTACACTTATTTTAAGTAATTTAGTAGGTCAGTGCACTTTACGTAAAGAGTTATAAAACTTCTGTATTTAAAGTTTGTTTCTATCTCCATAAATATACATCTTTCAATTCAATTAAGTTAGCGTAAAGCTCTAGAACTAGAATTGAAAAAGCCAGAAGTGCTTTAAAACGCCTTAAAAAAGTACTATGTAACCTCTTCCTGAGCATCAACATACGCATGAGAATTCTTAGATGCTACGTGTTTAGTGTACGTCTCTATGGGGTAGAAAGTTGGAGTCTTACCGAGGCCTCAGCAAAACGCTTAGAGGCATTTGAAATGTGGTGCTACCGACGCATACTACGAGTTTCGTACATCCACCATACAACCAACATTACGATTCTCGAAAGACTCGGAAAGGACAAAGAAATTATAACTACCATAAAGAATAGAAAAATGACTTACTTTGGCCACATCATGCGGAATAATAAGTACCAACTTTTACAACTCATCTTGCAAGGCAAGATTGAGGGCAAGCGAGGCCCCGGACGCAGGCGTATATCCTGGCTGGCCAATCTTAGAAAATGGACCGGCCTAACATCAACTGACCTGTTCCGAGCTGCAGTGAACAGGGTAAGATGGACCAATGTGCTCGCCAACATCATTAGACGATAGGCGCCTTTAGAAGAAGAAGAAAGCTCATTGCTTTAATAAACTAAACACAAAAAAAAGAAAAGGAGTCTTGTATCTTAATTTTGTTTTTCTCCTACCCTTTAGCCTATACCTTATAATTCCAACCAAAAAATTTACCCGGTTCACTTAAGTATTCCTAAGGTTAGAATCCACGATGAAAAATTTTCATGAAATTTTGGTTCTTGAGTCCAAAATTGTATGCTTTGTAAGAAACACTCTTTGGAAAACTTTATATTTTTAACTCACGATATTAAGATAGCTAATGGGATGTATCTTTTACCAGTTAATTTTTTCAAAAGTAATGTCAAACTCTTAAATGTCCAACAGACATTTTATTTTAAAAAATATTCTTTTTCAGTTTTCTAACAAGTTTATCAGTAAGTTTTTAGGTAAACTGTTTACCGCATTTATGATAAACTATTTACCACATTTTTGAGACGCAATCATTGGCCCAGTTTCCGTCTGGCGTCTTGTTAAGATTTTATTTTATTGGATGAAAATAATTTCAACCGAGTGCTAATGAACCTTTGTTTATAGATTGAAACCTTTGTATTGTAAGTAACTTCATATTAAATATCATTATTTTGTTTCTTTTAAAGTAATCATAACTTTTATTATATTGTGTAAGAGCAGAATAGTTCTTCATAATGCATAAAAGTTTTAATTTTCTTAAAATATTTTAGGTTTATTCTGTAAAAAAGCCAAATAATATTTTGTTTAAATTACAACACAAAAATTTCATAAAATTTTTTCATTGTGGTCAAATTTCGCTTTTTTAACTCTTCTTTATAGGCAAGGTGAAAGCAATAAAAAGTAATTATAAGAAAGGTAATTATCATTAATTATGATAAAAAAGTTCATATTAAAAAAAACAAAATTAATCGTTATATCAAATAAAGCAACATATCTTTTTATATATAAAAAGCAAAACCAATTTAAATTTATTTTAGTCTTAGGCAGTCCCTACACCTGCAATAACATTGGACATATATTTTATTGTACCTACAATAAGATTAAATGACATTTTAAATCCAAGCGCTCGATTTGCAATATTTTCGTGTCCGGTCGGACTATAGTTTGATTTGATAGTGTGTTGTACAATACTAACACTATGCGATGCAATGGAAATACATGGTGCTATAAAAATAAATTTGTTCAAAATTTCGTTCAATCATTGCACGATCTTCAATATTAGCCCTAGACGATCAAATACACGGCCCCACAAAAAAAAAAAAAAATTGGTGGTCCGAAAGACTATACCATGCTATCTTTATGCTTTTGGAGTCGCTGAATCCGAATCTGGGGTCGGTTTGATCCCATCAGGTCAGAGTCAAGGTCTTTTCAAGGGCAGATCATTAAAATTTATCGAAAAAGGACCACAATCATGGTACATTTATGCTTTCGGGGTCGCTGAATCCAAAGCCGTGGTCAAATTAACCCTATGAGGTTAGGATCAAAGTCATATTAGAGTCAAATAATCAGAAGTTATTGTAAATGCATCAAAATAATCATATCATGGGGTTTTTGGGTCGCTAAATCCAGTCAAATTAATCCTCTTGGATTCGGATTAGGCGACCCCAAAAACATAAAGGTACCACTTCTGTGGTCTATTTTCGAATGAGTTTTGATGATTTGACCTTGAAATGAGCTTGACCCGGACCTGATGGGTCAAACTAACTCCAGACTTGGATTCAGCGACCTCAAAAACATAAAGATACCACGTTTGTGGTCTATTCTTAATGAATTTTTTGACTTGACCTTGAAATGGCCTTGACCCTGACCTGACAGGGTCAAACCGACAAAACGATTTGGATTCAGCGACCCCAAAAACATAAAGATACCATGCTCTAGTTCTTCGAACTACCAACTTTTCCCTTTTGTGTCGGGCCGTGTTATCTGTATTGCACAATACGTAATATTGTAGAATATTATTGATCGTCAAAGAGCCGCCTTTACCTAATAGAAAATTTTTACTATTAGCGATCCACGCGGCACTTATATTAATGTTTCTTTGAAAAAAAAAGAAACGTTTAACACAAAATTAATTTCCGAAACTTTTTAAATTTAAAATTAAATTAAAACCAAAATATAGCTCTAAAAGCAATTTTTACAATATTGTATACTGCATTATTAAACATAACATCAGCAAATTTAATAACACGATATTTTTTTAAAAATGTCAGTTGCAAAGTGTGAATATAAAGGAAAAGCGGGATTTAAATTTATTATTTACGTGAAAATATACCACGTCGAGCGAAATTAAAATTTTGCAAGTAATTAATTTAAAAAATAAAAATAAAAATAACATAATAGATCAGGTGAAACAAAAATTTCTACAATACTTTTTTATATATACAGGATGGCTGCCGAGGTATCCGAGATACTTTGAATATAAATTCCAGGACTATAACTATAAAGCAAAAATTAATAAAAGCGTGTTAATGATTCTATTCACTTTTTTCGAATTCCTAACGATTCTTGAATTAATTGGGTTTAAAGTTGCCAAGATATAAATTCAAGAGTAATAAAAAACATGGTTGCCACTAGTTTGTAATTTAAGCACCTTAAGTTGAAATAATGATTGTTTGTTCGTAAATTGTCATCATTGATATAATTTAAGGTAATTTTTGATCCGAGGCTTGATTTTGAAAATTTTTAGTATTTTCTTCGTTATATTAAATTTTTGTATATAATGAACTTGGTTGTCAAAATCAGAGTCAAAATTTGGGGGTTGATATTCCAGTTGGTCTGTATAAAAAATACCTGGGGGTTGATTTAAGCTAGATAATTCATAGGGTTCAGAAATTTCGACATTTTTTTTATCTTTGGACAATCCACGAAGGCTGAAAGCCCAAATACTAACGTACCGTGGGTGTCTTGAGCAGGGCAAGAGGAAGCTTGTTAACACGGGACTTAAAAACTTGAAGATTTGGGGGAAGGAAAGACCTCCGCTGGCAGTAGGTTCCACAGTCTAGAACCTCTAGGGATAAAAGAACGAACTAAATGGGAAGTTCGGGGCCTGTCCAATTGAACTGTATAGGGATGCATACGCGCGGATCCACGAGTTTCTCTGTTGGGAGCTGCAAGAGGAGGGACTATACTGGATAATTCGTCGGAGCAGAAGCCGTAAAAGTATCTATAGAAAAGCGATAGATTTCCCACAGCTCGACGATGGGCAAGAGAAGGAAGTCTTTGAGTAAGTAAAGGATCATTAATAAGACAAACAGCCCTTCTTTGAATTGCATCAAGAATGCTGAGGGTTGTAGGGGATGCCATTCCCCAGACATGAGAACAATATTCCAGAGAGGGTCGAATTTGGGACACATACAAAGTGTATAAATTGGAAGGAGAAAAATACTTTTTGGCTCGGAAAAGAAGCCTTTTTGAAGCCGCGGTGGCTATACATACAATGTGTTTATGCCAGTCAAGGTTATTCTCAAATGTGACGCCCACAAGGTTAAATGTGTCCCCGCTCTGCAAAACCTGGCCACTCATAAGCAAAGGATGAGTGTTTGATGATTTTTTTCGCGACAAGGAACATGATTGTGTTTTGGATGCATTAAATTGAACGAGATTTTTGGCGCCCCAATCCAATATCAAATTGAGATCCTGTGAAAGAGATATCTGCATCGCCCTACGTTTGCTTTCCTAGTCGAGTTGAGAGATTGGTTTGGGAACCTGAAAAGTGAAGTGAAGGGTACTATCGTCAGCATAACTATGAATGGGATTGGTTGTGGAAGAAAGAAGGTCGTTGATGTGAAGAAGAAAGAAAGTTGGTGCTAGTACTGAGCCCTGTGGCACTCCAGCATTAATTTCGTGAAAGTTTGAAGAGTGGCCATCAATAATGACTGATATACGACGATTAGAAAGATAACTGGAGAGCCAAGAGCAGAGTTTAGTTGGAAGACCGTAGGAGGGAAGTTTATTAAGAAGTGCGTCATGCCAGATTTCGTCGAAAGCTTTAGATATATCAAGAGCAACGATCTGGGACTCACCTAGAAACTCAGGGGACTCGTTCCAGTTGTGTGAAACGAAGGAAAGAATCTGCTGTAGATCTCTTGTGACGAAATCCGTATTGCCTGTAATGTAAAATTTTATGTTTTTCTAAATACCTAAGAATTTGCAAGTTAATGGATTTCTCCATTACTTTACAAAACATTGAAAGGAGTGAAATGTGTCTATAGTTGGATGGAAGAGATTTAGATCCTTTCTTGGGAATAGACTGGACACGTGCAGCTCTCCAGCTGTCTGGAAAAATACCCGTGTCATAAGAAATTCGAAAGAGCCTGGTTAAAATAGATGCAAGTTCAGGAGCACATTTTTTTAAAACGATTGCTGGTATTCCATCTAGCCCAGACGATTTCTTGGTGTTAAGAGAAGAAAGGATACGCTTAATGTGTTTTACCTTAAAAATAACATTGGGCATTTTGTGAGGAACTGGGGGAACAGTTGGAATTGAATGATTGACAGGTGGATGAAGGGTTAAATTGGCAGCAAATTGTTTAGCAAATAGTTCGGCCTTTCCTTTAGATGTAGAAATAATTTCATCTTCCAAAGTTAATGGTGGAAAAGAACTGGTACAGAAATTTCTACTGATGTTTTTGGCAAAGGACCAGAAGGATTTGCTGCCATTTGAGCAAGAAAGTACTTTGTTTTTTATACGGTTATCAAAGAAGTCTTTGGCTTCTGAGATTGTTTGGTGGTCGTGGTTTCTTGCTTCAATGCTGGCCTGTCCGTTTTATGGACTAGGATCCTGTAGAAACTTCTTGTGAGCCTGAACTTTTAAAATTCTAGCTTTGTCACATGTTTTAGTGAACCAAGGTTTGTAATTAGAGGGTTTGATGGTTTTCTTGGTATAAGGTACATAGGTTTTAACGCCCAATAGAATTGACTCGGTCAGTTGGTTACAGATTTCGGAAGGATCCTGGGATAAAAAGCAGATAGTGTCCCAAGGGTACGTGGCAAAAAAGTCCCTAAGGCCATCCCAGTCTGCTGAGTTGTAGTGCCATACGGTGCGTGGTGGCATTACCTCAGAATGTACAGAGTAAGATACAGTAATCAAGCCATGATCTGAGCGACCTAGAGGGGTAGTAACAGATGCTTCATAAAGTTCAGGGTCAGAAGTAAGAAAAGATCTAAGGGGTTTGAGCTATAATTTGGCACTCTAGGAAAGTAGGTAGGAGTCATAATAAGGTTGGTAAGGGAATTACTGACCGCGAAAATTTCGGCTGCTCTGCCTTGAGGGTCAGTTTTTGAAGAGCCTAGCCAATCCTTATTATGGACATTGAAATCGCCAAGCACGATTACTTCGGCCATTGGAAACTGGGAAATAATACTGTCGATCTTTGTTGAAAGAAAGTCAAAGAATTCGACATAGGAATTGTCAGATGGAGATCGGTACAAACAACAGATAAATTTAGTAGAAGACCTAAGGGAAAGTTTGAGCCAAAGGACATCGGGCCTACCCGATTCAAGATTAGAAACTCGAGCACAAGCCAGATCGTTGCGAACGTAAGCACACACGCCCCCATGTGGGCGAGACATTAGTGCGTTTTTCGGATATAAAGTTTCTAGGACCTGTACTTTGGAAAAAATTGGGATATCTGTTCGATGTTTGCCTTTGTTGTATCCGGGATGGACCAGCTGACGAAACTGATCTTGGGACAGGGGTGTCTTGTTTATAAGGGTTGTTTTGTTGATAATTGAATTTAGCTTGTCTGGCCAAAACTTGGGAATTTGTCGGATAATGTCGCGGAACGGGTCGGGGTTGAACGTAAATGGTTTGTTTGGAAAACGGATTTGGTTGATTATTTTTTGGTTAAATTGAAAAGAAAGTCTAGGCGGTATGATCAAACATTAAAAAGCTGATTTATATCAAAATTTAATTTTTAGCAAATACGCTCTCCTAAGTAAACAGGAAAGTGTGCATGGTGAATTTTTTGATTGTGATCTTAGGGTATAGCCTTAAAGATACAGGGTGGTTCTTAAAATTCGTCGATTTTTATTACGTCTTAGTAATCGAACATTTATAGAGATAGAAAAAAACTTTATATTTAAAAGGAATATAAATTTTTACGTTGAATTCAGCAACGTACTTAAAATAAATATGAGTGTTTTAATTTGGAGATAATAACAAGATTTGCATTTTTTCAAATGAGACACCCTGTATCTAGGTATCTTAAAAATTTGCAATTTATCTTGCGATTGCAACAATATATAACACTTAAATATTTTGGAGATACAAACCTACAGGGTGTCCTAAAAAAAAAAAAAACTTTTGTTAATATCCCAATAAAAATAATTATTTTAAGTACGCACTGGATTATATCTAAAAAGTTATTAAATGTTTACATTTAAAGTTTGTTGCTACGTCCATTAAAGTCCGAGTAAAAGGATGTAATAGAAATCAACAATCAAATTTTGAGAATTACCCTGTATCTTTAAAACCAACGAATTTATCGTGGATCACATTCTGCCATTAGTTAAACACGAAAAAATAAAACAAGGCACGTATCTTATTTTTTTGTATTTTTTACCATTTAGCCTATACCCTATATCACAACCTGAGAATCCACTTTGTACAAGGACCCCAAAAACAAAATAGATAAAAATTCCTTTACTTTTAATAATTTAGCAAGGTATCAAATAAAAAAAAGCATTTTAAAAGCAAATGAGATTGTACATTGTAAATAAAACAGATTTTTTTTTATTTTAGTAACAAATTGTTCCTATTTATCTTTTTTGCCTGGTTTTGTTTAAAAGGTTATAAAAGATACTTTTTAAACTTTTAATTTGGTATACAGGGTGTTTTAACTCTATTTATACACGAAATAACTTGGCCCCTGTACAAGATACAGAAATAAACTTAAAATAAAAAATGTTTATTTTGGTACAATCTTTCTACTGACAGTACTAATTAATATTCAAGGTGTCTTAGAAACATAATTGTCCTTGACGAGTGGGTTAATTAAATGGAATACCCTGTATATTCTAACAAATGTAAACCTTGTATTAAATTTCATATCAAATATGTATAGCACAGTATATGTTTATTATTGTTGGTTTTTAGACACAAGCAATTTGCTGATATACTTATTAACGAATAAAAGTGAAAAAACGAAATCCTAAATTTTGGCTCTCATTATTTTGAAATAATTCTGTACTTCTCAGTGCTTGTAGTTGCTTTGGTTGTATCGGCAGTGTTGACCACCGGAGTAAAGCAGTGAAGAGCGCGCCCATAACTTGGATGGGGGACCAGGCACGCGGTGTTCTGCTCGGGCGTAATCAACCAAGCAGCAACCATCCAAGTTATGGAATGAATGGTGTGTGAATGAGAAGGAGTGGGGGTCAGGGCACAATCAGCCTTAAGGCTGCAGTGCACCACCCAGGGAGCAACAGCCTAAACCTGGGTGAGATGACTCCAAAAGGGTGGTAAAATAAAAAAAAACTGCCAGAGTAACAAATAATATAATAACTTGTTAATAATTAGCTTTTATTGTAAAAAAATACTTTACTTTAGTTAGACACATATCTACTTAACTAACTGCACTAAAAAAAGCAATACATAAATTATGACTGGTTTTTACATTAGGTACCTAAGTAAATATTTATTTTAAATATAGTAAATATTTGACCAACTTATTAGTAGTTTTTACAATGGAAGGTTATTAATTACATGCTATTATATTATTTATTACTGTAACAGTGACAGAATTGAAGACATGTTCTGTAGTTCGGCGAATTCACTTAATGGATGGTTATTATTTGGGTACACGCCAAAAATTAAATTAAAAGTACTAAAACACCAAAAAAATTAAAATAAGTAAAAAGATAATTAAAAATCGACGATTCGGTCAAGAGATTTCAGAATATCCTAAAAAAGATAAAAAATAAATAAAATTTAAAACCTTAATAATATTTAATTTTTATTTTTATTATTTGTATTTAATTTATCTTGACAACGGTGGCAAATTTGCCACCGAAACGTCGATTTTTAATAATCTTTTTACTTATTTAATTTTTTTGTTTTTTAGTACTTTAAATTTAATTTTTGGCGTGTACCCAAATAATTACCATCCATTTAGTGACAGAATTATTTCAAAATAATTAAAACCTAAATAAAATTTGGTGGTCTTCACTTTTAATCCTTAATGAGTACATCAGCATACTGTTGATATCTCAAAAACCAACAATAATGAACGTTAAGTGTGTTTTATATTTTTAATGTAAAATTTAATACAGAGATACTACAAAGGATGTTTTATTTAAAAAACCCTACTTGACAATAAAAAATTTATTTTGAGACACCTTGTACAATAACTGGTATTGTCAGTTTTTTACTATACACTCTTTTAAGTGGATCCAAATAAACATTTCTAATTTTAGGATCATTTTTGTATTTTGTACGAAAGCGAAGTTATTTCATGTACAAATACCTTTGGGATATGAACAATTCAATTCTTAACATTTTTTTATCTAAGATTTTGCTAAACTATTAAAGTCAAAGACCCTTTTCTCTTGGTCTATTTTGACAATCGTCACTGTGCGTGCACGATTTATATCTCAAGATTTAAGCCAAAGAATGTCGGACATACCTTATTCTTAGTTAAAAACTTTAGCACCAGCTGGGTAATCCAAGACGTAAATCTATTTTTGCTGGTGAAACAAAAGTATAAAAGAAATGTATACCATAAAATATAAGGTGTTCATTTAAATAAGTAAAATATAACCTTACTTCTTATTTAAGAAATAAATCACTCAGAAAACATTTTGGTAAACAATTTTTTGCCTAAAAAAAAGGATAAAACTTTGTATCCTATAATTGTAAATTAATTTTTTGTCCAAAAAGAAATATAAAACTGTGTATCATACAATAGTATACCGGTGACAACGGAACTCTTATCCAGCAATTGATTTCCTTTAGTGCCACTGTATAGTTTTAAATTTGGGGAAGTTATATTGTATCACCGGATGCCAATTTTGGATATACATTAGGTTTAACCGGAAGTGATATAAACTTTGATAATTTAAATGGAACACTCTGTATATTTTTAAGGTTTGAATTCTACAGGTCATCCCTAATAAAAAACCTTAAATATATCCATAACCTAACTTTTTTGGTTTATAGAAAATGACCTTTAAAAATGTCTAAACGACCGAACAATATGTAGTTTTATCGACAAACCAATGAACATCACAAAAATTTAAAATATTTAAATTGATTTTTTTAAAAGACTTTACCTTTGGAGACCATTTTTATCGCCCTTTCGGGGTCATCCCACCCAGGTCCGACGACCGCCCAGGTAAATTATGTAAAAAAGGTGTGAAACATGATTTTAAAAAATTAGACCAAAAAATTTTTGTTTATTTTATATGAAATTTTAGATATTGAATCCTTATTTAATTGCAAAAAACCTTTTTATTTGACTTTTTGCTTAATTAGTAAAAATAAAGGTAGTTTTTTTTGTTTAGATAGTGCTTCAACCACATAGGGTTATTTGCACGTAAACAAAAATTTAGTCATTTGTTCACATCACATGTTTGTTGTACTACTCTATGATTTATATTGAGTTTATTAGCTTACAGTCCTTTATAAAATTTAATGTTTCTCTTAAATTGTTATTAAGAATGTCCTGAAGGGAGTCTTTAAGGTTATTTTTCTGTCTTTCTCGCGCGTGCTTTGGACACTCCACTAAAATGTGTTTAATGGTTAGAGGCACTGTACACAATTCACAGAAAGGACGGTTGTCTTTTGTTAGAAGGTAACTATGAGTTAGTTTAGTATGCCCTATCCGAAGTCGATTTTTTAACACTTAACTTTAAATTGCACTGCTACGGTTTTACGCTTGTTTGCACTCCCGCAAATTTGTTGTTGCACTATTCCATTCTTCTTGCCAAAGGTAGTTTTGTCTTGGTCAATTTTTACATATTTTTAGTTTTTGGAGCCCCTGCACAAAACAAATTTCTCAACCTAAATCTTGTTTTTTTTAAGAAGCAAAAGCAGTTGCCATACATGACTTTCTTAAACATTTAAATTTTTGGTTCATATGTCCGATTGTAAAGTCCATCCGTGGACATACTGTTTATTGCTCGTTACATTTCGTTTTCACAAAAACCAGGTGGACGATTTTTCGATATAGGGGTGTTATTTTAAAGAAACACCATAATATATACTTTTCTTTGGTCACAAAATCAATTATTTTCTCTTTAACAAAATGTAACATAGGCTACGGTGGTACCTAGTTATTTAAAAATAACGTCTATGGTGACACTACTGCGTTGTCTAAAAGATGCTGTAAAATGCATAACTGCATGTTTTAGTGCTTGGACAACGTTGACGGTAAAGGGGGAACGAGGGGTTAAACATCTAATAACCCAACACCCACGGTACTCTGGTATTTAGGCATAAGCCTTCGTGGGCTGTCAAAAAAGAAAAAAAATTAATACATTTATAAAAGTAACTGCATGGCATGTAAGGGTATAATTTGACAATTAAAACTTGCTACATACAAGATCATGGGTCGAGAAAAAATACAGCATTAAAGCTCTATGTTATTCACCAAATATTAGTTGCTGTATGTACAGTAAGGTGTCCGTTATATCCGGAATCGATTTTTTTAGCGTTCGCCCCCTGAACTTTTGGTTTATATAGCCTAAAAAATAAATCCAATGTAAAAAATGCTCTAAATTCCTGATTTAAACCGTGCCAAAATCATGTTACTTTTCCCATTTAAATAACATGGGATTTTGAGACTTTTGTCCTTTTTTTTCTCAGACACAAATAGATGGAAAAATCCTTTTATTGCATATTCTAATGGGAAATTTAACGCTTTACAAAAAAGTTTGCTTACGAACATTTGATTAAGTCACTCCTTAAAGAGTTATTTACCGTCAAACGTAAAAATTGAGTTTTTGCTATCCTCGGGAATTTAATAGTAAACCGATATTTTTAAAATAAAACTCTCTGTATATTACAAACCATTGAATAGATATTTTAAAAAGCTTCAAGAAAATACTTAATTTGATATGTCTATCTCTTACAGTTTAAAAATATGGCCATTCAAATCTGAGAGTTATGTTAAATTTCCATTATATATTCAGCTCTTAGCTATAACCAGTAATATAGCGTCGAATATAAAATAGACACTATATCTACTATTTTTTAGACTTGGATGGCCCTATTTCCAAAACTATAAGAGATAAACATATCAAATGGGGTATTTCTTAAAGCTCTTTAAACTATTTATTTAATGGTAATGCAATTTACGACGTTTATTATTTAAAAACAACCAGTTTACTATTAAATTCCTGGGGATGGTCCAATTCTCGAAACTATTTAAAATTGGATATATCACATGTTGACTTTTTTAAAGCTTTTTGGTAGATCTTTAAAATGGTAATATAATATACATGGTTTTTTATTAAAAACAAAACGTACATTCTGTGCAAAAATTATTAACCCGTTGTTTAATTGTTTTTCTGTAGGCAGCGCGTTAATCAGCGAAAAAATACAACAACTTCACTAATTTACCCGACTTTGCATTTTAATTATAAAGAAGTTTGCAATAGTG
>JACEGR010000922.1:0-203697 GCA_014170235.1 Listronotus bonariensis | reverse complement strand
CCAAAACTGTCACATTTGTATAAAAAGTCAATATATTTTGTAATACACACAACCAGAGGGTCTTTCCAGTGACGAAAATTTTTGTGCGTCACGCTCCAGGGCTTGAAGCTCTTGAACTGCTCTAAAAAGTTAGTCACTGGAACGCATCCTTGACAAGGAAAGAGAGATACTTTAAGAAATTTTAAAATTTCGTTATTTTTAACCTTTCTTGGCTTTATAATAATAATTTCTTTTAAATATCTAATTCCATTTTAAATAAATAATTTTAAAAAATCCATCCTTAACCATAAAAAACACGTTTGAAGCACAAAAACCAAAAGAGGGGTTGGTGCATGAGGGGCAAGGGAAACAAAAACAGAGTAGCTCAGGTGCATAACACTTTCCGTCACTGGAACGCCATAAAGTAGAACAGAAATGCTCCTGAGCTACTCGGGAGCGCTCTATTTGCGTCACTGGAAAGCCACTCAGATGTACGCGCTAGCATTGACTTTTTATACAAATGTGACAGTTTTGCATGACCGCCTGTTCTCCGGTTAGGAGATATGACAAAAAGTTATGTTTAAAAGTTGTAGGATTTTTAAACACGCATATTTTGATGTCAGGGTAGCCCAAAAAAGCTATGGCTTAAAAGATAGTTTTTTTTAAATTAAAACCCTTATTTTTGTTTACAGGATCGGATTTAGTAAAAAAATTGCATATAATAGCTATTTTATTTAGGCACTTGTGGCGATGTTGGCACCCAATTTATAATTTAGAAAACTTTCGTAAAAACAGGATAATCAAAAATTAGGTAAACACTGAAACTAGGTATTGGTAATTCGTGGCTAGATGTTTTAAGACACTAAGGACAAAAAATACTTAAAAGAAAATTCACTATATCTCATCCGGGATATTTCTTATGGCATGGCGAAGATCTCAACATTTAAAATGCTAAATCTGATTTTTTTTTAAATAGAATATTGGGTTGGCTAAATATTTATATATATATATTTAAGAAAAGAGAAAAAAATGTAACATAAGTTATGGTTATTTCCAAGAAATCTTTGTTGCCGCATGTTTGGTAACGTTAGGTGTAGCAAATTTTTACTTTTAAATAATAATTCTTATGTTCATGCACTGAATTTTTCAAAGGTCAATAAATGCTTTATTTCCGAAAACAACCATAACTTTTAATACATTTTTTTAATGGGAAAAGATAAAATTTTAAGAATATTCACAAATATACTGGGATTTCAATTTAAAATGCCATTAAAAAATACTTGTTTTAATTTTTTTAAAAACCTTTAATAACCAAATAACCTTACATTTTTGGTATAGAAATCGCTAAAGAAATTTACAGTATTTTTATTTTTTAAATCCAAAAATGACCAAATATACGGAATGTTCTATTTAAAAAAATGGTATTAGATTTGTAAATTATCTTACAGATATTTATTTTGTGGTTCTAAATGTGTTAAAAAATCTAGCGAAGTGTTATTAATAACTAATTTGTTGGCATTTATGTTATAAAATTATTAATTAAAAACACAAAAAATGTTATTGACCACGTCTGGCATGACGCGCTTCCTAATAAAGTTTCCTTCCATCGTCTTTCAACTAAACTCTGTACTAGGCTCACTAGTTATCTTTCTGATCAACGTATATCAATTATTGTGGGTGACCAATCTTTAAGCTTTCACCAAGTAAATGCTGAAGTGCCTTAGGGCTCAGTACTGTTAGCAACACTGTTTCTTCTTTACATCAACGACCTTTTCTTGTCCACAACTAATTTTTATATATAGTTTTGACGACAAGAGTGCCCTCCACTTCAGTTTTCAGGTTCCTTAACCAATCTCTAAACCGGATTTGAAAAGCAAACGCAAAGCAATGCAGATATCTCTCTTACATCAGGTCTTTAATATTGGATCAGGGCGCCGAAAATCTCGTCCATTTTAATGTATCTAAAATACAATCATGTTCCTTTCTGCGAAAAGAGTCATCAAATACTTATCTTTTACTTATAAGCGAACAAATTTTGCAGAGCAGGCACCTTCAATCTTGTAGGCTTCACATTTGAGAATTACCTTTACTGGCATAAACACATTGTATCTATAGCCACGGCAGCTTCAAAAAATCTTGGATTCTTTTTCGAGCCAAAAATTGTTTTTCCCTTCTAATTTATACACTTTGTATGTGTCCCAAATCCTACCTCTCTTGGAATATTGTTCTCATATCTAGGGCATGACCATGACATCTTCTACAACCCTTTGCATTCTTGATTCCCTTCAAAGGAGAGCGGTTCGCCTCATTAATGATCCTTCACTTACAAAGAGGCTTCCCTTTTGCCTGCGTCGGGTTGTGGGGGATTTATACCTTTTTATAGGTACTTCCAT
Organism: Listronotus bonariensis; assembly: GCA_014170235.1. Taxonomy (NCBI): domain Eukaryota; kingdom Metazoa; phylum Arthropoda; class Insecta; order Coleoptera; family Curculionidae; genus Listronotus; species Listronotus bonariensis. The sequence goes on along the minus strand of JACEGR010000922.1, from coordinate 201,325 downwards.
GACTTCTACTCTAAAGAATTGTCCAGTATAATTCCTCCACTCACAGTCCCCAACAGAGAAACTCGTGTTACCGCACGTATGCATCCCTAGAATCCCTGATACGGTACTACTGGACAGGTCCCGAACTTTCTACTTTGTTCGTTTTTTTATTTCTAGAGTTTTTAGAATGTGGAACCTACTGGCCGCGGAAGTCTTTCCTTTAACTACGTAAGTCGGGTGTTAACAAACTCCCTCTTACCTCGCTTAAGGCACCCACGGTACTTTAGCATTTAGGCTGATAGCCTTCGTAGATTGTCCAAATATAAAATATAAATTTTAAGATACTTTTTATTGGCTTAAATACCCTTTACAAAATTTTGTTTTATTTTGGCAATGGTATTTATGGCTTTAGGGTTGTAATTTACCACTAATTTTATTACATTTAGTACGTCCAGTAGCGTCTCAAGCGGCAACTGAAGAAATATACGTAACAAAAAACGTTACGCCACTGATTGTGTATATGTACGCAAACGTTTTGTACTTTCATTAGATTAACCAAATAAAAATATATATCTCTTTTGCTTTCATCCGTATTAAAAAAAAAAACATATATACAAGTTGTTTCAGAATTTATGGCTTACACATTTGTATTTTTTTTAAGTGTAAGCAGGATCCTTGGGTGATTTTACAAAGAAAGTCCAAATAAACTTATGTTCTGACTGTCTTAACTTTTAAGATTTTCAACTCAAGAAATATGTATATGTCTTTTTTCTTAATATCTGTGATACCACTCTAAACATTTTAATAAAATTTGGTAGAGTGCCGCTACACATTAGAAAACGTTTTAAAGTAAAATATTTTTTTGTTTCTTTCAATGACGTTTTAGCGGGATATAAATTAAATATTTAAAAAATATATAATCCGCAACTGCTTTAAAAAATATATATATTTTTTCCACGATCGTTAAAAAAATGTTGTTTTTTAACCGTTAACATAAAGGTAAAGTACTCCATTCTAGTACACTATATAAAGCGTTAAAAAAGTATTTATTTTTTAACACTTTGTAGCCTTTTTTTTACACTTTAAATTAGTGTTTTGTTTCAGTGTCTACTACAATGAACTTATATATCAATTTATGCAATGTAACAGTAAAAGCGACATCAACTGAACCAAAGGGTCAAGTTACCTTTGATTTCGTCACTATTTCTTTCAGGTCATGTGTTACTGGTTTAAATTTAATTAGAAATTATTAAAGATTAATAGTAATAATGAATTTGGCTGACTAAGAAATTGAAAAGAAATTTATACTGTTTTAGTATTATTTCTACAATTTTCTAAAGATAAATAATAAATGCAGAGTTATGAAGAGGATAATTGTCTCTTAAGAATATGGAGGCTATGATTTTTTGTTGCAATTATAATGAATTATATTAAAATTATTAAGTTTCGATAAAATTATCTACGCCATTGGTACTTTCTTTTCGCAAAAGTAAAAGATCATCCCGAGATAAATGACCAAAAATATGTTGTGCTCACGGAAACTTTAAGAAATTATTACTTACCAAAATAAAATTTAATTATGTACATTTGCGATGCTACTGAATAATAATTTTTTCGACATAAACTTGTAATAGGGTTTTTAATGGTTATTTGTGAACATTTAAAATTATCTGTAAAAAACTGACCTTTGTTATAAAGTGTTAATACAGAGAGGACAATATTTTAAAAAAATATTTTGGAAAATAAAGCATATATTAAAAATCTAAAAAACTAGCTTTTTTGAAATGATATACTAAATAACACTATATAATAAAAAAACAAACAATATTTTTTGCAAAATATCGCTCCTAACAAAGTTTTTGTAAAAAATAGGCCTTTTTACACTTGTAAAATAAATACAAGAAAAACTTTATTTAAATTAGAATAGCCATCTTTTTTCAAAAAGTTTACCTACAAAAGGGTAAAAATCGCATTTTTTAATGCATTTTGTTTAGGAGTAATAGTCGAGTCAATAAAAACATTTTGATAAAAATCCTTAATAACAGCTCCGATTTTAATTAGTTTGTTTTTTTGACTTTTTGTTTTTTATACTATTTAAAATCAGAAACATCTTAGAGGGGGAAAAATTATATGCATTGTTTAAACAATATATATGTTGTTTGTACAGGAAGTTCAAAAACCCTCCGAAAAACTTTGATAATTGATTATTTATCAAAAAATAAGAAAAAAACTTTTTATAAACATATGGCTTAAAAGTCCTACTTTCGAAACTTAAGGGTGTAAGAATTAAAAAAAAAGAATCGTTTTTCATCATTACTTTTATACCAGATTTTTAAAAAATTAGAAGAGGTCTTCTAAGCATTAAAAAAAATTGTAACCCATAAAAAAATATTAATGTTTACCAGTGTCGTGCGTAAGGCATATACAATAAAGATTTTTTTAGAAAAATTTTGTATGTACCTGATTCTTCCAACAATAAAAAATACTTTACGAAATTTATGTTAAGTTTTTTAAAAATTTATTTTCTTGATTATTTTTAATTCGATTTACGGTTTTTAGTAAATAAATACAAAACATTTCTTGGCATGGAATATCTAACTTTTCAGTAAATAATATTACCTTCTATAAATATTTTTTAGTCAAAATTAATTTTCTACGCGAAGGATTGGTCAATACATTAATGTTTTTTAATTAGTAAATAGCGATTTGACCATGCCGAGAAATAAGATTTATTTTTTACGCAAAATCCATACATCGAATTAAAAAAGTCAGGAGACCAAATTTGTTTGAAACTTAACAAAAATTCTAAATAATATTTCTTTTTTAAGGAAATGCGTAGCACGCATTTTTTCCTTAAACTTATTTGCAGTAAATTCCTTACGGACGGACGACACTGACAATTTTTTTCTTTTACGCTAAAAAATCTTTTCATGCTTAGGAAACTTGTTTAAATGTTTTAAAAGTTATAATAAAGAAACGATTATTTTTCTTAAATTTTATCACTAAGTAGTTCCGAAAGTAGGACTTTTAGGACATATGTTCATATAAAGTTTTTTTTTTTATTTGTTTGTTGGAAAAGTTTTTGGATACCCTGTATAAATACCATATATACATATTGTTTATATAATAAAAATATTTATTTTCCTCCTCTGGGGGCTTCTGATTTTAAATAATAGGTATAGACAAATAAAAATGATTAACAAAAAAAAGTTCAAATCGAAGCTGTTTAGAGGACTTTCTACGATTGCCTGTTTCATAGATTCATTGAATCTACTATAATAACAATTTGAAATATCCAAAAAAAATACCAGTTGCAGTTTAATTGAACGGCAGTTTAATTGCACATGCACAAAAATATGTACCACATGATATCTGTGAAAATACCATACTTTAAACAAAACTTATATTTTAAATTTTATAATTTTAATAATGAAACTTACATTAAAACAAAAATGTAATTACAAAAACTTTTTTCCCGTGCACAGTAGCGGCGTTAGGGTAGGGCGCGGTTGGTCGACCGCCCAGGATATTAGAGAAAAAGGGCGCCGGAGGCACCGTAAAGAATATTCAAATGTGTGGATTTTTCGGGCATGTAGAGACGTAAAAGCGAAGAATAAGTAAGGCACGATTAATAACAGGGAAAAGGATGCGATTTCAAAAGTGACAACCTTTTTTTTGCTCTTCAATTTTTTAACCCAAATCCCGTGTTATATATCGGAATCGCAATCGAGACGCAAAATTTTTAGGTTTGGTTAGTTCTGGGTGGTGGGCAACAAGGGGTTAAATAAATAATAAAGTTAAAAAACTTACTTGTGCACCAAACGGCTTAGCAGACAAATTATGCCCTGTTCCAATAGCTCCGATGTTTTCCCCTTTGGTTGCAGCCAAAGATGTTTTTGTAACAGGACTAAAGTTGTTGATCACGGGAGAAGGTTTAGGCACTGTTCCTGCAGGTACGACGGATGGCTTCCATGTAGAACCGCCTCTAAAAATATAGTTAGAAATATTTTTTTAATTTTATTATCACATCATTTATTTGGGCAAATTACCAATTTAGAAGATCAAGGTTAGATTGGCCAAAATTAAAATTATTATTGGCCGTGTAACAAATAAAAACTATAACATATTATGTATCTAGAAAATATACTAACAAGAACTTTGTGCCTTAATATACAAGGAGTGTACAAAATACTACCACAAATTTCTTGGACCAAATTACAATAAACAAACGCAAAGTTGAAAAGTTGATAGTTTGCGAGATAAAGTCAAGATTTTAATTTTTTTTTATTATTATTTTTAAATATTTTATTTATTTAGGGAATTTTTTTACAAAATTCAGTAATAAAAGGTTTTTTAGGGTGAGAAATCTAAATGTGCTAATATGTTTTTGTCGTAAATTGTAAAGGGCGCCACTTACGAGTTCTTAGCTTAGATACAATGTTTCATAACTTTTTTTCTCCGGTATAATATAATTTAGTATGGAGTTATTACCCTCCATATTTTTTTGCACAAGAAGGTATACCAAACAAATGTGGCTACTTACAACCGAGATATTTCATATTAAACATTTTACTCCCATACCAAAGTTGTTTTGCATTTTTTTACAGTTTACGTAGGTCAGATCGTTCCTAGGGTATCTCGCGCCGTGATGCAATTTTTTTAGCCGACCTTAAAAAAAAATTGTGAAGACCAAAAAAAAGGTCCTCACTTTAAAAAAAGTCCATTTATCAATTCATTCATCCGTTCCACTACCTTAACTAAGTTCTCTTCAAAAGTTTCTAATCAGCGAAAAAGAAAAGATCCATTTAATATAAATTAAACGCCTTTTCTAATTTCAAAACCTTCCTTCCTAGATAGCTTTCCTCCCCCCACAATTTTCCGCCCCTACAGAGTTGCACTGTTCCACCCGGTAGGCACGGTCCTAACCTAGGCTACCTAGTAGTGTGTAAAAGGTCTTTACAAAATGCTACCTCAAATTCTTTGGGCCAACGCTCTAATGCCATTTACCAGAGTCCAGTATGTATATTGTTAAATCCATCAATATTTCATTTACCTCATCCCGCTATACGGCTCCAATTTCATTTACCTTTTTCAAAACCGCCGCAGATTTAGTCTAAATGTATTGGGTTTTGTTACACAAATAATTAAATTTAACTGTTTTTAGATAAAAATACTTAAAAATAAATATATATTTATTTATTTACAAATACAGTTTACGTAGAAACTGTTTGCAGTCCTAAGACATCCGATAAACATATTATTGGGAAAAAAATTAATATTACTTAATATTTAATTTTACCCATATTTGACCGGACTAATATCTTTCCACCGAAGCTTTGTTGTGGTTTACATATATGTTCGACGAGATTTCGTAAGTAGAAAAAAAGTAAACGGTCAGTGTCTGTTTTATCTACTAACTCTATTTAAAAGAATGTGGGAAATTAGAAAAAGAGGCGGGCCCAATTTTATAAAAAGTAATAAAAGTACATCATGATAAGTTAAAAGGGGGTCCCATTTGAATGGTGTTTTTTTTTCAAAATTTTCTATTTTTTTTTCCCAAGGGGCCCCAACTTTGCTTTTAAGCCTCGGTCTCCGATACCTTCAGGTACCGCCAATGAGACAGACCATGGTATCTTGACGTTTTTGAGGTCGCTAAATCCGAATCCCCACAAGGTCTTTTTTCAAGGTCATTATAAAGTCAAATTACTTTAATTCATCGAATTTATGATGTATTTATGTTTTTGAAGTCAATCATGGTACATTAATGTTTTTAAAGTCACTAAATCAAAATCCAGGGTCAGTTTGACCCCAATAAGTTATGGTCAAGGTCATTTCAAGGTCAAATCATCAAAATATGTCAAAAAACAGACCACAATCATGTTTTTTTTTGTTTTCGGGGTCGCCGAATCTTAAATCTGTGGTCAATATTAACCTTATCAGGTTGGGATCAAAGGTCAAATTATCAAAGTTATCGAAAATAGACCACACACATGATATCTTTATATAGGCTTTTTGGTCGGTGACCTAAATGACCTTGATTATGACTTAATGGGGTCAAACTGACCACAGATACAAATTCAGCGATTCCAAAAACATAAAGATATGACGATTGTGGTATATATTTGATATTTTAACCTTATCATGACTTTGACTCCCACCTGATGGGGTTAAACCAACGACAAAGGTTAAACTGACCTCAGACTCGAGTTCTGCGATCCAAAAGACTTAAAGATACCATGGTGTGTCTTTAGGAGCAGCAACTGTTTTTTTGGTGTAGCTGTGTTATTTAAGCACTTCATTTAAACGTCTTAGCAAACGCAGCTATTTTTTTATTTTATCTTTGGACAAGCCACGAAGGCTTAAAGCCTAAATACTAACGTACCGTGGGTGTCTTAAGCGAGGTAAGAGGTAGTTTGTTCACACGAGACTTAAATACTTGAAGATTTGGGGGAAGGAAAGACCTCCGTGGGCAGCAGGTTCCACAATCAAGAAACTCTGGGGATAAGAGAACGAACAAAGTGAGAAGTTCGGAGCCTGTCCAGTTGGACCGTATAGGGATGCATACGCGCGGAACCACGAGTGTCTCTGTTGTGAACCATGAGTGGAGGAACTATATGACAATTCTTCAGAGCAGAAGCCATGGAAGTACCTATAAAAAAGCGATAAATCCCCCACAGCCCGACGATGGGCAAAAGAGGGAAGCCTTTCTGTAAGTGAAGGATCATTAATGAGACGAATAGCTCTTCTTTGAATAGAATCAAGAATGCTTAGGGTTGTGGGGGACGCCATGCCCCAGATATGGGAACAATATTCCAAGGGAGGTCGGATTCGGGACACATATAAAGTGTATAAATTAGAAGCCGAAAAATACTTTTGGCTCGAAAGAGAAATCCAAGCTTTTTTGAAGCTACCGTGGCTATAGATACAATGTGTTTATGCCAGTTAAGGTTACTTTCAAATGTGACGCCCACAAGATTGAAGGTGTCTTTGCTCTGTAAATTTGGCCGATCATAAGTAGAGGATGAGTATTTGATGACTCTTTTCGCGACAAGGAACATGATTGTGTTTTGGATGCATTAAAATGGACGAGATTTTTGGCGAAGGTCGTTGATGTGAAGAAGAAACAATGTTGGTGCCAGAACTGAGTCCTGAGGGACTCCAGCATTTACTCGGTGAACGCTTGAAGAATGGCCGTCCACAATAACTGATATACGTCGATCAGATAGATAACTAGAGACCCAAGTACAGAGTTTAGTTGAAAGACCATAGGAGGGAAGTTTATTAAGAAGTGCGGCATCCAGACCTGGTCAAAAGCTTTGGATATATCAAGAGCAACGATCTGGAACTCACCTAGAAACTCAAGAGACTTATTCCAACAGTGTGATACGAAGGAAAGAAGATCTGCTGTAGATCTTTTGTGGCGAAATCCATACTGCCTGTTATGCAAAATTTTGTGTTTTTCTAAGTACTTAAGAATATGTGAAATTAATTAATTTTTCCATTACTTTACAAAGAAAAGCTATTAGTAGCAACGGCTTACATTATTTTTACTTAAGAAGTTATTTTATATTATTAAATATATATTATTTATAAGAAAGAATTATTTATACAGGGTGGGCTTAATCCGACAAATTTATAGGAAACTTCTTCTGTATGATTTACACAAGGACTGACCGCTGTTGCTATCAATTTCAAGCCAAACTTACTGGTAAAAAACGCAGTTCGAGATTTCTAGTTACGATGTGTTTTTTTTTTTTAATTTTCTTGCGTTTTCCTTCGCATATAACTTCTTTATATGTAGATTTTCTAATTCTGTAAAAACATTTTTACAGCAACTTTTTATAATGCAAAATGGTTTATTATTTTTTTCTTTTAGTGATTTTGTTTATTTTTCTTTTAACTTTTAAATGGGCCACCCCATTTGGTCAAACAGTGGTCCACGAAGCTCCAGTTTTATATCAATTTTTTCTGGTATTTGATGACCGTAGTGACTAACCGAATAGCTACTGGCTACTTAATTATCTACACATACATCATTTAAAACAAAGAAACAATAAACTATCCACATCAATTGCATTACCGAAGATAAAGTCAAATCGACTTATGTCAATCTTCTGCTTATTATCCTATTTGTGAGTTAAAGATCAAAGAAAATACTTAAAAATAATATAAGTTGGAGATGCGTAAAGTCGAAGCTTTATGAAAAAGAAAATTTTATGTTTAACTTTCACCTCCGCTAAAGGGTTAACCCTCAAAACACACAATGTTTAGAAAACGTACGTTTTAGGTACACTTTAGGTCCGAACGTTCAGGACTAAAAAAGCATTTACAAAACGTTTTATATGAACGTATTACAAACGTTTTTTAGAACCGACATAAAACGTTTTTATTGACCGTATTCTGAACTTAAATAAATAATGAAATGAAATGAATTAAAAAAAGTCACAAATAATAATTTTTGCACATTAACAATTTTTAATCGTACTTTTAAGGATAAGATATAACCTTTTTTGCATAACTCTTAAAGTTGTTCATTGGAAAAATATTCGAGAAACATTATTCGTTAGGAACGTACTCAGGGAATTCTTAATTTTAGCTAGGAACGCACCTCAAATCTTCTGTTTTCTGTCATTAGTGAATGACATTGCAAACTGTAAAATGAAATAAACATAATAATAACTCTTTGTTTGACCTCTGGACAGTGCGGACGTGCATAGAGGACTACAAAGTTCTTCCCGCAGTGGCGGTTAGAGGTGTACGGACGTTTTTACCTTCGGGGATCAAGGAAAGATTCACGCTAAATTGACGGCATCTTTCTTCTGGATCTGGCGCTGTGAGCGAAGATTCCTATAAGCTGATGGTATCCTGTTTGCTGGTGAACACGAGGTATTTCTCAAATGGCGGGAAATAGATGGGCGTGAAATGGGAACTGTCAGTAGTGAAAGTGAAAGTTATACGTAACACCAGTAGCAGGTCTTGGTTTGATAGCCAACAATTTATGCATTGCATCGATTGTAGAATTATTTTTGTTTTCCTTTTGGAATTTCTGGGAGCTACGAGCTCGATTATCCAGATTTTCCGCCGACAAAGCCTTGGAAAGCATAGTCTGGAAGGGGAAGAGTAGTGGATTGGACCTGAAGGGACCAAAACCAAGAAAAAAATAGAGAGAGAGAAAGAGAGAAAATAAGAATAACCAATAAGTGGTTCCAAATAAAGGTTATGTGTTCAATCTATGAATTCAAATTGGATATTCTTATTTATTTTAATGTTAGTTGTCTGTATAAATTCAGCAATACAACATACAACAACATTTTTAAAATGTCCCAAAAACTTTTAAAACCTGTTCCTAGAACCTTGTGGATTCTATAAAAAATGTTTAGTAAACGTACAAGAACATACTATGACAACATTTTTAAAACGTCCCAAGAAAACTTTAAAAACCTGTTTCTAGAACGTTGTTTTTGCCGACGAAAAACTTTTAAAAAACGTTTAAAGAACATTCACGAACGTCTGAGAACGTTTATCGTACGTTACCCAAAATCTGCTCAAATGTTTTATATACGTTTATAAAACCAACGTGTGTTATAAGGGAACACAACTTAATATGCCCCTTAAAAAAATATACGAGCTTTCTGCATTTTATGACTAGGTGTTATATTTTAATTTTATATAAAATGCATTATTAAGAGACCTAAAAATAACTGTGTTTCAATAAAACGTAAATTAACTTTAGAAAATTAATTTTTAAGATTTTACGCTAGTACAAGAGCTATGAGCTTTAAGCCAGGTAGTATTTTAAATCAGAAAGTCTGATGTCGAAGATAGCAGAAGACCGAATGAAAAAATAAAAGGTAATAAAATTGCGACCAATTTACGCCCATATTCTGGTAATTCATCAATTAATTTAGTGAAAACTACCTGGGTTTACATCTGATTTCACTATAACGTCGGCGATACCGTAAAACCACGTAACTGACAAAAAATCGAAAATGAGGTTTTAGCGCCTATAATTTTAAATTTATTGTGCACCTTTGTGCAACTAATATTGCTTTGCTTTGCTATAAAATATTTTATTTAATAATAAATTCTAAACAATGAAGTTACTATTTGTTAAGGCAGAAAAGTTTAAATACCGTAATACCATATTATTAATAGAGACTTATGTATTTTCTAGATAGTTGGTTTTGCCGTATTGTCAATGATAAGAAAATACCAATTTCATTTAGAGTTTTAAAGCAAACATAAAAATGTAATTTATTTGAAACATAAGTGAGACGGCTAAAGGTACAGTGACGGAATTAAAATCTCGTACACCTAATTTTTCCCAGTGTGATGTTGGCTTTTGCGTACCTGGATCACCTGGAAATATACCTTACTTGACAAACTGTTATCTGTCACACATTTTAAAATTATATTATTTTACTTTTTTAATTTTGGAAAATGAATGAACTAGAGAAGGCGAGAGTAATTACTCTATTCGAAGAAGGTGTTTCTCTTGGAAGAATAGCTCAGCAAGTTGGGAAACCAAGAAGCACTATTCAAAGCCTCAGAACTAAATGGGAAAATACAGGATCATTGGAGAGAAGGGCTGAAAGTGGTAGAAGAAAAATTTTAAACGAAAATCAAGATAATGATCTGATAGATTTTTTGCGAAACAATCCATTTCAGACAGCTGTAGAAGCACACAACCAAACTAATTTTCCTGGGACATTAAGAACGGAAATCGTATTAGGAAAAATTCGGAATTAAGAAGCAGTGTAGGTGCTAAAAAGCCATTTTTGACCGATATGAATAAAGAGCAAAGAATGGGGTTTGCGCTGGAATATTTACTGCAAGGTATGGATTTTTGGAAAAGGGTAGTATTAACCGATGAGAAGATTTTTCAATTTTATTATAGCAGGCAGATTAGAGTGTATAGGCCGCAAAATACACGGTACGAAGAAAGATATACCCACCATGTTAAAACAAGTGGAAGATTTTCTGTTAATGTATGGGGTATATGTCTTTCAGAGGGGTAGGCATATGCCACCGTGTTCGAGAAAGATTTAATAGTCAAGCTTATACCGGGTGTTGCTCCGTCGAGAGCGGGACATAGGGAATCCCATGTAAATTTTGAAGTGGTCCAATATTGGCTTCCCTAATTATTTTAGAAGAAAATACTATAAGGTTTTTATAAAGAGCACGAAAAGTTGTACTTAGTGTATAAATTTCAGCTCTTCTCAGTCCGCCAGCTACGAGAGATAAATGCTAAATAAATTACGAATCTCCTAGCTTCTTACGCGCCCTGTATTATTAGAAGTTTATAATAAAATACCAGAAAAATTATTTAACCTCTAACTCCTCAAGTTGTCAGATCAATGTCACATCACTTTTAAATAATGAACTACTCAAATCAGAAAAATCACTATTTAAAAATGGTTTTATCAGGGAAATAGTTATCGAAGAGTAGCGGACATGTTTGCAGCCTATTTTCCCAATAGGCCAATACCAAGTAAATGGACAATAGAACAATACATTTAGACGTGATACTTTGTGTGAGAAAGGGGCCGAAGGAAACATTAGCACGAGACAACTGGAGAAGATTACTAGAAAAGACCACACTACAATATCTCGAATTTTAAAAAGATGTAAATACCACGCTTACAAGTACGAAAGACACCAAGAATTAAGAGACGGAGACGAAATACGACGACAGGAATTTTGCTTTGAGATCATGGAGAGGACAAACACTGACAGAGGTTTTTAGAAAATATTTGCTTTACTGACGAATGCACTTTTACATTGAACAACGAACCCAACATTCAAAATTGCCGGTACTGGAATAACGAAAACCAAAATCCATTTGTTGAGACAAGGACTTAATATCCACAAAAATTAATGTTTCGGGAGAATTTTCGGCCACCATATTCTTGGACCATTTTTCTTTGACCGAAATTTGAATGCGGAGTACTTTCTGGAATTTTTAGAGGAACAACTTTTGCCTGCTTTGAACAACCTTGCTCGTAAAAATCAAGAGATTTGGTATCAAATGGATGGCTGCCCAGCACACAGTACCAGAGCTGTGCACGAATACTTGAACAACGCATTTAATAACGACATCATAGGCCCGAACCACGCAAAACCTTGACCAGTCAGGTCTCCGGATCTTTCGCCAAACGATTTTTCTATAGGGGACATTTAAAAACTAAGCTTTATACCAATACAAAAATATGAAAATTTATGACCAGCTAAGGAATGCTATTTCCGCTGAATGTGCCAGAATATCGATGTACCAACTAGCCAACGTATGAAATGAGTTTTATAATCGTTTGGGTTATTGTCTGGCAGTTAATGGAGGAATATTTGAGCATTTGATTAAATCCTGATATTTTTGTCATAAATTGAGTGTATAGTGGCAGTATAGGAGCCTGACGTCATGGGGGCACTTGGGGAGGATGACGTACGAGGTGTGACGTAGGAGGTCTGACGTAGGAATTTGTCGTTTAGGATGACGTAGGAGTCTGACGTAGAATGTTTGCGTAAAAATTTGACGTATTTGACCGCTTTGACGTAGCTTGACCTCGACGTCCGCGCGCGGGCGCGATCCTGTATCGGCAGAAATAATTACGTACCATAATAAATTTAAAAAGTCCAAAAAACGCAGATGCCAGGACTTGAACCGTGGACCTTTGGATCAGTTGTTCATCGCCATAACCATGTCGCCATTGAAGCAATTGAAATAAAACCGTTATACAATGTAAAGTAAGTGGTGGAATATTTAATCAGCAGTTAGCTTATACATTTACGTTTATGCGTCTAATTGTCAACATAACCTCAAACTTATCTTAGCGTCTTACGCATGACATAACCTAGAAATAGGGTATATTATTGATTGACATTAGTTGCAGACACGTGGTTTATTAAATATATCGACAAGATGGTGCTACGTCATTAGGTTAAACTAGTCAACATAACCTCAAACTTATATGCATGTATCTTACGCATACGGCTACATAACCTAGAAATAATTATGATTTATTGACTCATCTTATGGCGCTAAAAATGACGTCAACATAACCTAGAAATATTTTAAGATTGATTAACATAACCTCAAAATTTTACACGCACGTGGTTTATAAAACATGACGACAAAATGGTGAAGGTAAAAATAATTATAATCAATAAAAATACAGTTAGTCGGTAAAAATACAATTAACGACTTACAAATATTTAAAAATAATAAAATAATAATTTTTGTATATTTTCTAAATTAACCCTAAAATAAGACTTAAGGGTATTTTTAAAAAATATTTTATAAAAGGGATCATGAAAGATCGTTATCAGCCGGGGTACCGAAGGTACTTTTTCCGCTATTTGCGCAAACTTTACTATAATGGTTTAGCCAGAAAATGAGTTTTAGGGTCTGCGCATGTTGCCAATGTGGCTTAAACAGTTTTTGACGTATATTTCGGCTTCTAGTAGACCAATTTTAGTTATTCTTTTTTTAAACAATTTATTTTTAATAAGCCTATAAATATTAGTGCTAAAAATTTAAATAATTATGTTATTTGAGTGTAAATAGGGCCTTAACAGTTTTTAACGTATATTTAGGTTTCTAGTAGACCGATTTTAGTTGTTCTTTTTGCTAATAATTTAATTTTTATAAATCAACAAATATTAATACTAAAATTTTTAATAATTATGTTATTTGAGTGTAAATAGGGCCTTAACAGTTTTTAACGTATATCTTGGCTTCTAGTGGTTTGATTTTAGTCATTCTTTTTTAAACAATTATTTTTAATAAATATAACACTAATTTTTTAAATAAATATGTTATTTGAGAGTAAATAGGGCCTTAACAGTTTTTAACGTATATTTTGGTTTCTAGTAGACCGATTTTAGTTGTTCTTTTTGCTAATAATTAAATTTTTATAAATCTACAAATATTAATACTAAAATTTTTAATAATTATGTTATTCGAGTGTAAATAGGACCTTAACAGTTTTAACGTATATCTTGGCTTCTAGTGGTTTGATTTTAGTCATTCTTTTTTAAACAATTATTTTTAATAAATATATTAACACTAATTTTTTAAATAAATATGTTATTTGAGAGTAAATAGGGCCTTAACAGTTTTTAACGTATATTTCGGTTTCTAGTAGACCGATTTTAGTTGTTCTTTTTGCTAATAATTTAATTTTTATAAATCTACAAATATTAATACTAAAATTTTTAATAATTATGTTATTTGAGTGTAAATAGGGCCTTAACATTTTTTAACGTATATCTTGGCTTCTAGTGGTTTCATTTTAGTCATTCTTTTTTTAAACAATTATTTTTAATAAATATATTAACACTAATTTTTTAAATAAATATGTTATTTGAGAGTAAATAAGGCCTTAACAGTTTTTAACGTATATTAGAAATACAGGGCTGTTTTTGGAAATACAGGGCTGTTTTTAGAAATACAGGGCTGTTTTTAAAAATACAGGGCTGTTTTTAGAAATACAGGGCTGTTTTTGAAAATACAGGGCTGTTTTTGAAATACAGGGCTGTTTTTGGAAATACAGGGCTGTTTTTTAAATACAGGGCTGTTTTTGGAAATACAGGACTGTTTTTGGAAATACTGGGCTGTTTTTTCAAAATCAACTTCGTTTAGTAGTAAATGATACCATTCTTGATTGCATTGCTCGTAATCCTCGGCAACTTTACTTGGAAACAAAGGATTTACTTCGTTGATGTTTAGGAGTGTGTAGAAATCTGTATTAGATACAACAGACATTTTAGGATAGATTTAATGATTTTTAAGCTAAGCACAATGTTTCACTTTGAATGTCTACGACAGACTGACCAGGTCTCTCTGGACTTATCTAATATATGTATTTACAATTATGACACCAGCGCAAAAGTCTAAACATGAACAGGTAATTAAATATAAACAGCAAAATAAACAGTTGAACAGCCCTGTATTTTGAAAATACAGCCCTGTATTTTCAAATACGGCACCGTTTTTTAAAATACGGCACCGTTTTTAAAATACGGCACCGTTTTTAAAATACGGCACCGTTTTTTAAAATACGGCACCGTTTTTAAAATACGGCACCGTTTTTAAAATACGGCACCGTTTTTAAAATACGGCACCGTTTTTTAAAATACGGCACCGTTTTTAAAATACGGCACCGTTTTTAAAATACGGCACCGTTTTTAGAAATACGGCACCGTTTTTAAAATACAGCACCGTTTTCTAAAATACGGCACCGTTTTTTAAAATAAGGCACCGTTTTAAATTTCAAGGTCAAGCATGTCACTTGATAAGCCGGATAAGTTAGAAATTACGGCCCCCACTGTAAAAATTGCTGAATATGTTATAAAATACCACCCTCTTATGGAATTTAGGTTAGGTGTGTTTTGACGCGTGCGTTAATTGTATAATAATTAATAATAATAAAACATATTGTATATATTATTTTTTATTGATTTTTTAAAGAAATATTTGAATGTTTACCCTTCCCCCGCGCCGCCTCACCCCGGTGTTGCCGGGTCAGGTCTAGAACCGTACGTAATGACGTCAGCAAATATTGACATGTGCCCGATGTTGCCAGGTTAGGTCTAGGGCCGTACGTAATGACGTCACGTATAATATTAACATTTGGCAGGTGATAAGTGATATTTGACAAGTGACAGGTGACATTTGACATTTGACAGGTGACAGGCCGTGGTCACGCCCTTATTCCTTAACGCATGCGCAGTACCCTAAATATGGAGTTGCGCAAGATTCCTAAATAATTGCTCTGACGTCATAGATCTTGAGATAATAAGCTCCACCGGTGGTGGTGGCTAGTCAATGCCCTATCTCTCCCTACTAACAACGCATTTAATAACGATGTGTTGGAATTAACTGTAAACTAGAATGAAATGCGAGGATTCCTTTTGAAATTCCCGTATAAAATTGTTTAGTTTTGGCAATGACATTATAAATTAATGATCTTAGTTGTCACTGATAAATCGATATGGTGTTTTTATTATTGATTTCTAGAGTACAGGGTGCATAATGAGATACTACGTTGCAGAAGTCTTTAAGCAGTTTACTCTTTACTGGTTGGTTAAAAAATGCTTAAATTTTTATTTTCGGTGGAACTTATTGTGCTCTTCAATAAATCCTAATAGCATTTTTTTCTAAAATAATTAGGGGAGCCAATATTTGACTACTTCAAAATTTACATGGGATTCCCTATGTCCCGCTTGACGGAGCAACACCCGGTATACATCGAAAATGTTATGTTGCCATCGGTAAACAATATATTTGAAAAAGATTTTTTTATATACCAGCATGACAACTGCCCCGTCCATACAGCAAGGGGAGTTTCGGACTGGCTACTGGAAAATAACATTTAATTGTTACCTTGGCCCTCAAGAAGCCCTGATATCAATCCAATCGAAAACGTTTGGGAATATATCGTGAAGGAAATTAACAAGAACAATAATTTCCATCCACAAAACAGTGATGATTTGTGAAATAAAATTGAAGAAACCTGAAATAATTACAATGTTCACCATGCACAAATGCTGATTGCATCAATGCCCACACGTTTAAACTTATTAGTGGAAAAAAATGGTGCCGCTTTGAAATATTTAGCCAGTGTTTTTTCTTATATATTTGAATAAAATAAACTATTTATTTATTTTGGAGTCATGTATTGTATTGAATATTAATTAAGGTGAGAAAAAGGTAAAAAGCCAAGTTTACCAAAATATTGAAAATTGACATAAAATGTTAACCTAAGTGTACGAAATTTTATTTCCATCACTGTACGATTAAGTAAAATAAAAAAAAAGAACATGTTATAAGGAAGGTCCGGGAAACCCAGCTTATTTAAGCAAATTTAAATTATCATAAAGTATCTGTAACATAATATTATATGAAAATCTTAATTAAAAAGGGCGTTTATTGCTCACACCTACTGTTTATATTCAAGTACACCTAATTTTTTAATAAGTTAATGTTTTAAGTATATATTTTTAAACCCCTACCCATGGGCGGAGATGCTCGATCGGTTGGATAACACCGGCTACCTAGGGTAGATAACGCCGCCCACCAAAAAATTTCTAAAATATTTAAAACATGGAACTTGTTATCCAACATTTATTGTAAGGCCTAGACTTTTAGCATCTTTAAAATAATAAAATTATAGACATAGAAATTTAAAGGTAAACCAAACAAAATTTTTAAAACCTACACAGTTAAATCGCAAATATATTGTTGGTGCCACCTTGATCAGAGGTAGTTTCGCTGGATGGTCTTGCCCGATAACGCAATTATTTCTTGAAAATTAAGTTTTTTAAATTTGTAGAAAACATAAAATTTTAATAATACATAATAAATAACATCAACCACCTACATTCTGATATATTAATGACGTATTATGATACGTAAATGTAATAAGGTTTGAATTTTCACAGAAAAAAATACCTTATCCTGCATTCAAGACGTTTTTTGATAACTAAAGAATTAAAGGCAGTTTCAGAGGTTGCGTTAAAAAATTAGGACGGTGGACGGCGTTAACCGCTGGGCGGGCTTCCTGGACCTTCCCTAAACCAAAATATGTACCAGTAGGGGACGTCCGGAAAGCTCCGTCCACTTAAGCTAATTTGGATATTGTGATGTGTCAGTAAAATATAAAATAAATATTTAATCTATTGTTTATATTAAGGTATGTCTAATTTTTGAAAAAGTCAATGTTTTTCGTAAAAAATGTTTTTAAGGGATAACGCCATACACCTAGGATGGACAAGGCCGCCCTAGTTTAGATATTGTTACTATAAAATAAAACATTTTTAAATTTATTTAATAATAAAACTTATATAATACTTATTATAAGTCCATAATAGGCAGGAGGCATAAGGATTTTCCTAAATAATAAAATTATGGGCACAAGAATAAAAGGTAACACTTAACATAAAAAAAATATCTTTAAGACATTTCATATAAAAATAAACTAGATAAATTACATTTCTTTTAAAATTTCAAATATATGGTTTGGTGCCACTTTTGCCAGAGCAATTTTTCCTGGACAGTAGTTGCCCGAAAACGCATTTTATTTTTTAAATTAGCATTTTTTTCGGACCTCAAAAATACATATTAATTTTATAATACATAATTAAATGCAATTAATCACCTACAGTAATTTTTTACAGAAAAAAAAACCTCTATCTTAAACGTTTTTAACGACTGAAGTATTAAAAGCGGTTTCGCGGACTGCAAATCAGCTAAGTTAGCATTTTACCTCTAACTTTTGTACTTAGTAATATATATCAGGCCGATTAGAGGTTGAATTTGGAAATTAGGACAATGAACGGTGTTATCTGCTGGGCGATTCTTTCCGAATTTCCCTACATTGTTTAAAGTAAAAACTAAAAATAATAGGTGCTTAGTACAGGTTAAACTAAACTAACTTAACTTTTAACATCATAAATAATAATCAAGTCAAACTTAACATTGTAGGGACTTGTTTTTTGTCATTTAATAAAAGCATTATGTCAACTTACCTTTGGATCACCATATCAAAGCTGGAGCCGGACCTGACTATAACATCCTGAGCTTCTTTGTGTAATAAATTATAAACATCAACATTATTTATTTTAATAACTGCATCACCAGCAATGAGTCCTGCACGTTCCGCAGGTGATCCACCATTTACCTGAAAAATAAAAAGTTGTTATTTTCATTTTTAATTCATTTTATATAATTGTAATAAGTTTTGTCTTGCATCGGTACAATATTTTAATTATGACACCTGAACAAAAAATGTATTTCGTTGGTTTAAAAAGTCAGTAACCCTTGTCACTAGTCACCTCAATAAAAAATGCATTTTATTGGTTTAAAACTAGAGTAACCGAATTTACTTACTAGGTATTCATCGACAATTTATAGTGGCTAAAGTATAATAAAGTTATTGTTTTAATTTATCCCAGGTAGCGCAGTCAACAAAATCGCTTACCTCTAACCCAGAAGTTCCAAGTTCAAGCCCCAGTCAGGAAGACATGTTTAGTTAAAAGTTATTTACAAATAACGTTCCTGGTTGCACTGCCGCGTTGTCTAATAGGTGCTTTGGACAACAACAACAATATTGGCGTTACAGATAAAGATAGGTTAAAAATCTAATAACCCAATACCCATGGTATGCTGGTACTAAGGCGTGGACATGTTAGATTTTTGTATTATAAATTGAAAAATAGGTAGCCTGTAACGGTTTCTTGTATAAAAAAAATAAAAGTTATGGACCAAAATTTTACGATTTTAGTATTATTATTTTTTAAAGAAAAACCTTTATGTTCTCATGTTCTCATCTTAAAAGATCTTTTTAATAGCATAAAAAAAATCTCATTTATTTTTAAAAGTTTTTAATGTCGCACCGATTTATTAACAAAAAAAAAAAAGATTTTTTTTTACAAATTATTTATTTAAGCAATACGAAAATATAATATATGTTTTTTTAGGGTATTTAAAATTACGGTAAACTTTTGCGAAGCTTTCGCTTCTCCTCTAATAATTTTCTCAAGTCGACTAAATCAGGGCTCTGCTCTAATTTTAAGGGACTAGTTGGTAACTGCTTGGATTTTGAAATTTGGCGATTTTGCGAAATCATATTTTTGACACTTTCGATCATAAGACGACGTTCTTCCTTTTGATTTAAAATTTTTTGTTTCTTTTTTTCTAATTCAAATTTCATATTCATCTTTGTAATTGCAAGACGTTCTTGTAGTTCTGCTATTGACATTTCACATAAAAGTCCCAAATTTGCAGTTTCAAATGGATCAAATTCTTTAATATTGGTTTTTACTCGGTGCAAAGCTTTAATTTCTTCTATTAGGTCAACCTTTCTGGCAAGTTCTTTCACTCTCTCATTATATGCTTGTTCAAGCAATTGCTTTGTTTCATACTGTTGTAATCTAACTTGTTCTTGCTTTCGCTGAAGCATATTTTTTCGCTTTCCTTAGCTGACTGTTTTATATTTTGTGATTTTTCTACCAAATTTTTAATTTTCTGCTCTTCTTCCTCTTTCCATTTGTCTAACGCTTCAAGAAGTTTTAATTTTTCTTTTTAAATTCTTCCATTTTTTCTTTATTATCTTGCAAAACTTGTTTTTTTGCTAAAATTGCGTCCTCGTATGAGAGTAAACCTTTTAAATGTTTTTCTTGAATCGCCTTAAGTTCATTAAGCTCATTTTCCTGTTTAAGGTCTTCCTCTAATTTTTTAATTGCATCTCTACTATATCCCCCTTTAATAATCTCATCAATTTTTCTAACTTCTTCATTTTGATCTTTTAAAATTTTTGACGCTTCACGAAGTGTAGACGTTAAATTACCTTTATTTGAACATTTTTAAAGCCTAAGAAAGGTTGTTTTTTAAACATTTCAACGCTTTTTTCTACTTTTTCGGTAATTACAGGTAATTTTGTTAATCTTTCTGGTACCCTGGAAGCTTCTTCTATCAACTGTTTTGCCCTTGTCCTGTTTTCTTTTTAATTTTATTAAGTCGTTTTTCAAAACCAGTATTTTTAAAGTTGTTGACTTAGGCACAGGGGTAGCTCTAAATTTGTACCTCAATGTAGGGGTATTAGAAGGCGGAGGAGGTATCGCCTTTCTATGAATTTTATGACCTTCAAACACTTTAAATTTGGTTTGTGTCTTTTTGAAATATGGTGTAATTCATCGTACTTTGTAATTAATTTTAAAATAATAGGCGTTTTATTTAAGAGAGGATATATAATTTTTTCTAACACATATTCATCTTCAAAAAGGGTGCATGCAATTTGGCACATATTTAAATGTTTATCTGGATCCACAATTGTTACCAGCAAGTTAAACAGATATGAACAATTTAAGTTTGAAAAGCTTTCAAATAAAATTTCCCAATTTTTATCATCCAGCACAAAAATAGTTATAAATATTATTACTTCAATATAAATATTATTTGCATGTTTTAAAAAATTCCTCTTTATAAATTGATTGGCTAGTTCTTTAATAAACATTTCATTTTTGTTAAGTTCCAAAAAATAGGCTGTTTCTAACTTACTTAATACTATGTGCTTTTGGTCAACAACTTGATCAATAAATTCCTTTGCAGAAAGTTCGTTATTGGTTTGAAAATCAGTACAGAGTTTAATTAGCACCTTAGCCAAATTCTCCTTTATACTCATAATGCAAGCCTTAATATTTTAAGTGTATTTGACAACAAGTTGTACGTCATAGGATCATATGTCAATAATAAGTGACAATAGACGATTTCGGCTCGTTTTGGTTTCCTGACTTTTGTAGGTGAAAACTGGTAAACTGTGATTTTTGTCTACAGTCCGTCAATGGAGTACAATTAATAGCAGAGAGACCAAAAATTAAATTGTTTAAAAAAGTGTAGTATATTAAATGATTTTGTTTAATAAAAAGACAAAATTTGCGTTAAGAAAGATGTTATCTTTTGTACAAGCACCTCCAAAAACCACAAAAATAAAAAAAAGATTTCAAGAGAAAACTGACTTTATCTCTAATAATTCCACGAAGTGTGAAATAGAAAAAGTATTTAGAATCAAATAGGCATTTATCTTATAATACCACATTATCTTATAAAATCGATAAAGTGCCTATTTTGGTTTATTCATAAGTTATATCACAAGCCTCACAAATTTAAATAATTCAAATATCCAACATTTCTTCAGAAAATTCAATAATTTAATAAAAACACGAGATCGCCAAGCGTTATTTTTAAATTATTGCCCAGAAAACTATTTTCCTAGCACAATTTTGCAAAAACAAGTTGGATAGTAATATTAATTTCAGTAATAATGGTGTAAAGTTGATATATTTTAGAACCAGCACAATTTTGCAAAAACAAGTTGGATAGTAATATTAATTTCAGTAATAATGGTGTAAAGTTGATATATTTTAGAATAAGGGAAATAAATATGTTTAATACCTTTTTACGCAATTTACCTGATTCGATATATTTAATGTCCCGGTTTGTCATATATTTAATAATTTTTTGTCTCATATTTTAAATCAACATTTAAAATTAAATTAAAACAAAACATCTATAAACTTAAGTTACCTTTATACTTTTATTAACATTAGAGAAGTATTAAATTAAACATTGGTATTACAAATTAAAATTAGGTGGTTCGTACTAATATTTCAGATATTGCATGCGCATTTCAATTCAAAAAAGGTTTTTTACTTTACAAAATAAATAAAAAAAATGCAGTTTTTACATTTTTGTAGTTGCTGGGGTCCGTGTACAAGACAAATTATGTAAATATCTTTTTAACCAAAAGCATTTGCCATACATGATTTTATTAAAAATTAAAATTTTTGGCTTGTTTGGCTATTGCAAACTTGGTTTTTACTCTGCGTCTATTTTCCTGACTAAACAATATTATGTGCATGAAAAATGATAATTTTGACAGAAACTAATACTTAAATGATTAGCCTAGATATTGTCCAAATAGGACTAGTAGCTATTAACTATGCTTAGTTTTTAAGAAAAAGATGTACACTCTAAAATGTGGGGGTAAATTTACAATTAAAATACACTCCCTTGTAATGTAAATTGCCTTTCATATTTTACAGCTGTACAGAGTTTTCATTTATATTTTGCCACCTACTTTTAACTATACCCAAGAAAAATAGAAAAACAAACGCCCTGTATCAAAGTTTCATACTTTTTAATCTATTATCTTTTAAGCATAAAAAATAAAACAAATGAACATCAAAAACTTAAGGAAAATGAGGATGTCAACATTTTGTATATAGAACACCCTGTAGAATATGTCATTATTAAAGAGGTCTTCCAAAATTTTAAAGCTTTACAAAAATACCAAATTTAATATATCTATCTTAATTCGTTTTCGACATATGACCCCTTAAATCTTACGGTACAAAGGTGAGACTGTAATGTAGATGTTATGGAAATTATACCCAGATTTCAATGGTCATGTTTCCGAAAATATTAAGAATAGATATATCAAATGTGATATTTTTGTAAAGCTTTAAAAAACCCTTTAATGGTGACATAATATACAGGGTGCCCCATTAAAAAAAAGTTTACCTCCTCATTTTTCATGAGTTTTTGATGTTCATTTGTTTCTTTATTATGCTTAAAAAATAAAAGATGAAAAGATATGAAACTATTTTACAAAATGTTTTGTTCTATCCTTACTGATTAAATGTAGTTAAAAGTAGGTGGCAAAATATAAATGAAAACTTCTTACTTACATTTTTACTAGGAATGTAAAATATATCTATTTAAAATTGCCATATATTACAATTTTAAATTAAAATTATAAACAGAATGAAAATAAGCTGTTTATCTTAAAGAAAGTACAATTAAAATTGAAAATTTACAATAATTATGCATTTAAGTGTGAATTAACATTGATATTTCAGCGAACACCACTGCAAATTGTCGCCATGACGAACTCGTTTTAAAATTATGTCGGGAATATGGATGGTAGAGGGGAGGATAACCATCTGAATGTTTAGGTGGTGCCACAGTAGCCAAAGGAGATTTTTTAACCAATGACCATAAATTATTAGAGTGAGATACAAAATAAAAAAGGACAGATAGATACAAAATAAAAAAGAAATCAAATACCCAAATCCCTCCACTGGCTACTGTGGCGCCATCCCAATTTGCTACATTCTGATGGCCACTTTTTCAAACTTGTCCGCCATAAAGATATTTATCCTCCCCTCCACCATCCATAGTCGGGAAGACCGCAAAGTTTTCATTTAGTACAATCGGTGTGTATCAATCAAAGAGAATGGACAAGGGGAAAGAAACAGTTGATTTACCCCCACCAATTAAGAAATGGCACACACCTGCGACTTGTAATTGTGTTCAGCGACCAAAAGAGCTCGTCAAAGTTTTATTTTATTCTTGCTTAACGTTGGTAAAAGGACGTGCTTGGTTAAAAGTATAGATTTATTTATAATTTTTGTTTCATGTACGCACTTTTTACGTAACATTTTTGTGTCTGAATCAATAATATCAGCTAAATATCTTGCGAACTTTCACCGGTTTGATGGTTAACTTAACACGTCATGCGCATGGGAGGTTGTTTTTCCGGCTTGCTCTTGGCTGTTATAAATGTCAAAACTCTTGACTTTCACATGTTCAATATAGCTGATGTTTTGTGATTGTTGTGGCTGTATATTTGTTTTGTGTTTTATTCGGTTTGATTTTACGTGTGACCTGTGTTATAGATATAAATTATTGAAACAAAATTTGTGGAAATTTATGGGTTTTTTTAATAAATTATTTACGTTTTTTTTTTGAATAAAAACAAATTAACACTTCATCTAGGATTTATTTATGTAACAAAACATTATATACATTAATATTTTATATACATCCGTAAAATATATTTAATGAATATCTTGCTGGAGGTAAAAGCACAATGAACCAATAGAGGGTTTCTGTGTGCGTCAGTCTCTATTTAAAAAATTTGCTTAAACTGTAAAAGACAGACAAATTATCAGCTTAAAAAGTATTAATGGTGATACAAATTATACCAAAGCGAAAAAATAAAAAGGCCTAAAGCCTAAACACTTGGAAAACTTAATAACTGACCCAGTTAAGGTACAAACCAAGATATAGAGTTTGTCTACTTAAGTTCGTACCATAAGGCAAACTTATTATTAATTTTACGAAGAAATTTAACCATTTAATATTAATTGTTTTCAGTGGTAGGTATATGAAATATCTTAAAAAATATAAATTTATATTAAGAGGAAAGTACACTTATTTTTGTCAATATTGAAAATTTGTGGAAAAAAGATGTTTAGGATTAGGATTTTTTTCTGCAATAACGAGCATTTTTGAGCTTCTTTTACAAAAGTATTTTATTGCAAAATAAGTATCCAGTAATGTGGAAACTTAAATTTTCATTGTTAATTAAAACCTACAATCTTATCTGCTTCCTCATACCTAAAAAACAAGTATGTAGATATCGAATAAAATGGACCAAGCACAGTGGCCTATGGAAACTGAAATCCTACTACGCTTTTCTTAGTATAAGTAGGTAATATTAACTTATAGACTATAATACCTTTCAACCAAATAGAATCAACATAAATCTAAAATTTATTTGGTTGGTAAGTTTGAGCATGCTATTTTTATATATTTCTATATATTTCTTAAAATTATACACTTCTTTTACATTAAGTACCATTTTTTATGCTAAATAAGTAATCTCGCAATAAAAGTTTAGTTTTCAAGAAATAATTCTATTTATATTTTCAGTTCTCATTTCCCTAAAATTTATACCTATACATTTTTCCACATTTACCTATTCCAATCTAAGAAAAAATATTCTTCTACCAAATAGATTTTAATACACCATTAGCACTAAATTACCAATATTTAGTCGATAAAATAATAATAAATTTCAGTATAAACCACATTTTACACTTTTTATTAATGTTTTATGTATATATGTCAATGTCAATAAATCAATGTTTTTGAATATACCGCCGATTTTGACATTGGGAGTGCGTATGCGCATGCCCTGCCATCCCGCAGACCGTTTCTTCAAATTGTGCCACTTTTCGAAACAGCGATTGATCCTCTATCCTTGTCTATTCTCTTTGGTATCAATGCGAGAAACCAACAAGGGTGCGTTCCACTAAGCGCTCACAACGCTCACGCTCACGACCGCAGTTTTTCCAATTCTACTTGCTTGCGAACGATATTGTCATAAACCCAAGTGGAATGGATTATGGAGCATTTTGGGAGTGGGGGTAAATAATACAAACAAAAGATAAGAACACATTAAGTGAAATTTAAAATATTGGTATTTTTTTTTAATAAAAACAATAATATATATAATAATATAATAATAATTTGAATTTTTAAACGTCAGATGACTTTATGTTCATTTATAAAGTTAGGTTATGTTATTAGCAGTCAAGGAAAAATTTATTACAAAATTACATTTACTTGTGGAGGCATGTTGAGCATCCGCTGGGAAAACATTAACTTTAACTTAATTATCTTTTTCGTAAATGGGAGGTTGGCTTGACTGATTTTCTCAACAACCACTTCGACCTACCTTTTCAGATGAGTCCAAGATCGTTTAACTAGGTAAGGTTGCCTCATTACGTCACATATGTACCGCACTGCTGGTTCCTTATTGGCGCCAACATAGAAAACAAGGATGTCTAGACGGATAATGCTATGAGGGCGAAAGAGCGCGATATAAAAATCAGCTAGAATAATCATTGTTAAATAATTTATTAATAGGAAATAAAGAAGTTACGGTAACAACTGGAATTAACAGTATTTAAAAGTATTTCTTTAATATTGACAAAAAACACAAACTACACTGTTAAAAACTTCATTAAATAATGAGCAAAATACATATGTGACGTATGGTCCGCCATGTTGCAAGGCTTACGAGGCAACCTTACCTAGTCAAACGATCTTGAGATGAGTCGTCGTAAGTTTCGCGTGAGCGCAAGTTTTGACGTCATGAGTGACGTTTTCGCCGCGACCACAACGACCACGGTCGTTAAGTGGAACGGCTAAAGGAGCATTTTGAGTGTTGTAAGCGCTTAGTGGAACGCACTTCAAGTAGGCTCCCGTATTTGTGTAAATTTTGCTTAATTGAAATGTACGTTTGACCTAAGACGTGAACTTGTACGGACTTGATGTTATAAGTTTGGTTTAGATTTTAAAATGTTTATAATAGTTTGTTGGTCGCCTTTAATATTTTACATAAACCAAAAGATAAAAATTTGTTTAGAATAAATAATTTCACATAGTTAAGTAATTTGTTATTGTCATTTCCCAAGAATATTTGGATTTGTTTTTAATCATTATTAAGCATTCGGGCTTTGGCAATTAGATAATAACTAACCAGAACCAAACTTAACCATCCATAGGTGGTAATCAACGCAAGTAACAAAATATTTACAAGTACAATTTAAAGCTAATAGTGATAATCCTAAAAAAAATGGGTTCACTTGGATCAGTTCTATCACTTGCAAGAAATCATAATCATTTAATCACATGACAGATGCAATTTGAAATATTATTAAATATTTGGAATAAAGTAAGCCATATAAATTTAAAAAAATATATATCACTTTTATTAGTTTGTTCACTGATTACGTCTCGAAAGAATATCACTAACAACTCTAGTAAAAGCCAGATAATCACAAACCTGCGAACGTACGAATATACGCCTCGTTAAGGTCTGGCCACACCCTGCAACAAGCCCGCACCGGTCCCGTGTTAACAATGGTAGGGGAAAGTGGAGCAGATTAATTCGAAATATTTTAAAAGTTTGCATGCCCCTCAATACAAAATATATTTTTGCTAAGTTTATTGCATTATGTATTATATTTAAATCTCCTTGTTTAACAAAAGAGATTTTAAGGGTAGGTAAGACTGTGTTAACTTTTTTTTGTTAACGTTTATTATACGATCAGATATAATTTAAAGAGGTACATAACAGGCTTATACAGAGTGATTCCTAACCTATACGCACTAAACTTAAAAAATAATTGCTATGGACCAACAATGACCAGTAATAAAATAAAAAGTAGTAAAATATTTTTAGTTAGGAACTTAAAATAATTGAATATCTCTGTAAGAACTTACTAACTTTTTTCATTATTAGTCATTGTTAGCAATAATTTCTCAAATTTATGCGTATAGGTTAAAAATCACCATGTATATGGTAAACAAATTAATTCCTGCTATTTTATTAAATGCAAGTTTTCTTGGTCCAGGTTTTCCGAAACTAAATTTTTAAATATGTTTTCTAAATTCTGCTACCCAATCTTTCCAGCACATTTATTTTTTGCCTGTGATCGTGATTATGTTTATTTTTTTATCAAATTCATAATCCAATATTAGGAGTTCCTGCAAGACAGCCCATATAGTATTTAACTTTGGTTCAATAAATATTTACTGCATGAGCAATGGGTTTTGGTATATTGGTCAATAGAATAAAAAAACAAGCGCTATTACTCACGCATGTTTTCATGCCGGTATGTAGTTAGACCGTCTCTTTTCCCGACATTCCTATGTGTTATGTTATTTAACTGAACCGGTATTAAAATATTTTCTTATTTTGTTGAGTTACTTGAGCAGCGATGTCCTAAGACCTAAGTTTAAAAAAACAGCATGATTTTCTTAGAAATTTTTTGGAACTTTTTTTTACGATATGGGAAAGTTTTAGGTTTAATATTAAATAATCCTGCTTCCCCTATACGTATTTTCCTATCCCATCCTATCACAAGCGAGACGCTAAGCTATGCTACGCGCTTATTGCGGTTTGCGGACCTGTTTGGCCAGATCTTTATTCCTCTTTTTAGTTTTCAATTAAAACGGGCTAATTTTATACATATTATTAAATATTACCCATACACAATTTTTGAAATAAATTCGTTTTAATCAAAAGTTTATGAATACAATTTATAATGTGACTTGATTGTTTTATATTTTATCAACGGATTTTTTATGGAGTGTTTCTTTTTTGTATTGGCAAAAAAATATTTATTTTACACATTTTGCAATTAATTTATTTTTTATTTTTAAAAATAAATATGTGCGCATGCACGGTAGAATGTAAAGGTATTTCTAACTTAGAGGACAAAATTATACCGTCTGATGCCAACATATATGACGACAATAGGGTTTCGTCATAAGATGTAATACTTGCTTTTCAATAACAGATCACGCCAAGCTAGTAAAAATAGAAAATTTTACATCCAAACGAAAATTACCCAAGACATAAAAATAGGATAAAAGTGGTTAAAAATATGTTTTTTAACAACAGTGCAGTTAATGATGTAAGAAGTGTCGTTTAAATGGCCAAAATTTATTTTTGGATTTTTTTAACGAAATATAAATAGTATAAAGATTCGTTTTAATATTTTTAGCAATGGTGCATATACGAGCCCCGCCTCAGTGAAGTTGGCCCAACTGATACAAATAAATTTTTGTAAAGGAGTTCGCAGCATTTGAATTGAAAACTAGCATCGGTAAAATTCTTTAATATTGTAGTATGTTAGAGTCCCGTGCCTACTGGTATTATTTTCATAAAAAATTTTGGGTGGTCACCGCTAATATTTTGGATTTAGGGCTTACCAAAGTGACGTCACTGGATGATACAAAAAGCACAATATAATATAAGATAAAGTTACCTTTGAAGTTTGCAGTTCCGCAAAGTATCTACAGGGTGGTCCAAATAATAACCTAGAAAAATTGGGTCAATACAACCACATTTAAGATGGTCTAAACCATCAAATTAATGTTAAAACAGTTGAGTATATGTTTTTAGTGCCCTTTTAACCTTTAAATAAGTTTTAATAGTTTAACATTTTGGGATATTCCTAGAATGAACAAAAAAAAGAACCTAAGAACATAATTACATATATTAGCTGGTTGGGCGAACTTCACTGAGACGGGGCTCGTAGACATAAAACTTGTGAACCACTTATCATCAGTCATGAAAACATATATACTGGGTGTTACCTAATTGCTGTAAAAAAATTCAATAGTGTATTCTTGAGCAAGTTTTATGAAAAAAGTCATATAAATATAGGTCCGGAAATGCTTTGTTTCTAAGAAACAGGGTGTTAAACTTTAAAAATAAAATCGGGTTTTAAGTAATATCCTAATAATGAAAATAATTTGGCTCTGGTATTTGGTAAAATGGAGTAGTTTATTTAGCCCTAAACTAATTTTAATTAGTAAAAGCAGTGGCGGCGTGGGACGCATATAAGCCAATATTATTTACAAAAAATGTACGCCACGACTTTTTGCAACTTTTATATTTTTTCCGGATGAAACTCCTAACAATACAATTTTTTTGGTTGTCATATTTTTACGTAACTTGCTTAGTTTTCCAGAAAATTAAAAATAAATAAAATGAATTGCATAATCCTGGACCATGCAAGGGCATTCTTTTCTTTTAAAAACTAGGTGTTATACCTTCTTATTAGCAATTATGTAACAACAAAAGAAATAATTAATTACAAGGTTTATATCTGTCTAAAAAATTTTACTAAAAAAATGTTTTAGAAATTTCTTGGTTTTTTGAAACATGTATCTTGGGAACGAAAAATTTGAAGACCTATTTTTTTATCAAATCTGCACTAGTGCGGAAAAGTACAACAGTTTTAAACCAAATATTAGCAAGTTTTATGCACTTCATGTTTAAAAAAAATTGCTTCCTAGTCAAGAAGTGGAAGAAACACATTTCGTAGACACCAATATTTCAACACCAAAAAACTCCTTTAATCCACTATTTTCCTGCAAAATGCCACAAATTGTACATTTACCAACAATAACAATAAGTATAAGTAGGGTATTAGGTAGTATATGTTTCTCTTACGCTCGTAGAAAAATAGCGTTCCTATCACGTGCCGAAACTGCCTTTTCCGCACTTCATTGTTTGACCGAAGTGCGCTACGCGTTGTTCGGGCAACTGCAGTCGGGTTCGGGAAAGTGTCACTTTTAGCACTAGTTAGGAATTATACTATTTCCGCACTAGTACAAAAATATCTAACCATATATTAGCGAGACACAATGAAAAATGTTCATGAACTTCATGTTTAAAAGAAAATTTTGCCTTGGCCCAACCAACTCAAGAGGTACAAGAAACATATCTTGAGTTGGAAAAAATATTTTGTCTGTACAGGGTTGGTCCGTATATTTAGACAGCGTATATCTTGTTTAATATACAAGGTTAAAAAAAATTGAAAACAAAACTTTTGAAAACTTCTCCAAACCATCAAAAAAATATATTTTTGCAAATACAGAGTGAGGCAAAAATGTGTGGAGAAGAAAAATTTAATTTTTTAAAATGGAATACCCTGTATATTATGTCACCAGTAAAAAGGCCTTTTAAGAAGTTTTATTAAAATACCACATTTGATATATCCATCTTTAATAGTTTTGAAAGTATGAACATTTAAATCTGGGTATAATTTCCATTACATCTACAGTTTCACCTGAGTGCCGTAGGTAGGATAATGGCAATTTTATCTACCTTTTATCAGATTTAAGCGGTCATATTTCAAAAACTATTAAAGATAGATATATCAAATGTAGTATTTTAAAGCTTTTAAAAGACCATTTTAATAGGAACATTATTTACAGAGTATTTAATTAAAAAAATTCACTCCACACATTTTGGACTGATTCTGTATCTGCAAAAATATATTTTGACGGTTTGGATCAGTTTTTCAAACTCTTGTTTTTAAATTTTCTTTCTACCTTGTATAATAAACTAGATCGGCGCTATCTAAATATACGGACCAACCCTGTACATAATACGTAAGGTAAACAAAATATTATTTAGCTTTTCTTCAGAATAAAATTAAAACGTTTATTTAACATTTTATGAACATTAAAACTTTTATACATTATGTAGAACTATCCTGCTCTTACACAATATAATTAAAGTTATTATTACTTTAAAAGAAATAAAATAATGAAATATTTAATATTAGGGTACTTACAATACAAAGGTTTCAATCTATAAACAAAGGTTCATTAGCACTCGGTTGAAATTATTTTAATCTAATTAAATAAAATCTTAACAAGACGCCAGACGTTAAAATCAGGAAGTTGACAATAACTTCCGGTATAACCGGAAGTGGTAGAGCTGTCAAAATATTTTAGTTGTATGACTGACTTTATGTTGTTACCAATTTTTTAAAATTTTCCAAAGTGTACGTGTTGAGAAATCGATCGCGGCAATTTTCAGTGAAACATCCTGTATTATTGACAATCGTAAGCCAGATTTCTTACATGCTTTTGCATTGTTTTAAAAGCAGTTGTTATATATATGTTCAGTTGATTTAAAATGTTCATAAGCAAGTAAAGCAACAACAAAGCGGGACCAATGCACAGTGCCTTAAGAGATAGGGATTTCCGGACAAAAATATCATGAAGTCTTATTAAACTTAAATAGGTCTGTTGTTATTAATTTAGTAGGATGTCATTCTCCGCATATACAGAAAGCAATACTGTATTATTATACAGGATAATAAAAAAATATAGTAATTTACAAAAATATACAGGCTTAGGGTAAAAATTTAAAGGTTAATTTATGAGCTCATTTTTTAAAAATAAATGTTACGTAAACCTTGGTTCGGCAATACGTACACTTCAAGATACAGGATGTCACATTTTGCTACACCCCGTCCAATTTTAATGCAATTTGGTAGTAATAGCCCTGTTCACAGAGAAATCACAAACTAGTCAGCGCCAATTGGGTATTATTATTTGGTCAAGTGACCGGTTGCCAACTGGTCACCAGACGAATTTGTAAAATATGGTTCGCGCTGGCTAGTTTGTGGCTTCTCTTTAACCTCAGTTAAATGTTAAATTAACCCACCATGATATTTTCTAGGACTACGTGCTAATTAAATACTAATTAAAATTAACTGCATTACATTAATAATTTCAATACACTTTTAGTATCGGAAAGCAAATAAATAATTGTATAAATACATTGACTTATTATAAAATAGTTATATAAACAAAACATCAATTCAAGGCAAGGTCAAAATATGTCCAGATTCACTCAAGTATAAATAATACCATTGCTTTAATAAGCAATTTTCCCACATTTAGGCATTAATTTTATACCATAAAAAAGAAACTACTTTACTTTATACGTTTCATTTAAATATCTGTTTTATTATGCGTTTCTTCCTGCTGGCTGATTTTTAATAACATTAAAAAGCACAAATATGTACACAAAATAACATTTAGGTACATGAAATATCTTTGCAAGTTATTAAAACAAAAACTTTAATTAAAAATATTTGTTTGAAATAATTTATTTAATTGACAAATTGGTATATATGGTGTCCTAAAAATACAGTGTTTATTGCCAATATGTTTTGACTATTTTCTTTCTTTTTTTTTTTTTTTTTTGATTTATCAAAAGTACATAATATACTTAGTCAATTGTTGTTGGCTTTTGAGATAACTAAGTAAATAAATATCGAAAAAAACTAAAGGGTGTATTTATCCAAGGTAATTTATTGTCATTTTAATATACACTCCTGCAAAAAAAGCGGACAAACAAAATTTTGTTCAAATTTAATAACAAAAAACTTTGTAGTTTTTTTAACACAATTTAATGAGTTTTTTGGTCCACTTATAGCTCCTTTCATCAAAATTATTATTTAATATGGGGATTGCAAAAAGTTCTTTGGAATCAGGTGTTATACAGGGAAGAGCCAAATATTGCATTTTGCCCAATTCCTCGAACACCCTGTGGAATAATTTAACGTAACAATTTTTTTATCATTTTATTAGATTTTAAACCCCATTATTTCCTAACATTTTTTTCTATTTGTATCAGTATTGCTATTCGAAATGAAAATACAAATTTTTAAAGAAAACAATGCAACTTAATTATGATGGTCGTAATACACGCTATATTGCTAACATATTGGGGACACTTAATATTTGGATGGTCATTTTTTGAAACTAATAACGATAACCATATTAATGTAGTCTTTTTTTAAGTTTTCTAAAAGATCTTTTTACCATTAATATAATATACAGAGTGTTAATTTTTTATTTTAGTTGTGTTGTACCCTGTGTATCTTAAGAGATAACAAAAATCTGATTATTGATTTGGAAACTACGAAACCAACTTTTTGTATTTTTAATTATTTTTATTATTAAAAGTAAAAACTTTTAATTAAAATACAAGTATAAAATAATTTGACACCGGATACGCAAATTTCATAGTCTTATTTAAAAATTTGTATTTCCTTTTCGAATAAAGATTCTGATATAAATAAAAAAGGAAATGTTAAGAAAAGATCGGGCTTCTAAATCCAGTACAATGGTAAAAATTTGTCCGAAAATTTGGGTAAATTACAGCATTTGGCTCTCCCCTGTATAACACCTAATCCCATAAAACTTTTAACTTCTTAATATTAGGGTCTACACCTTTTACCTTTATCAAGTATACTGACCTGTTGTGTATAATCTTATAAACCAGCAATAATTGACGCATAGTGCACTATATGCAGTAAAACTCTAAAAAGCCCCCCTTCTTTATCTTTTGAATGGGACAAGATCGGCTAAAGTTTTAGTAAAAGAATATTACCAAAACTACTTTTTGTCATAAAAATAACTTCTGCAACATAGAATAGTGCCAAGGGAACAATGGCAACTTTTTTTTAAAGTGGAAATGGAGGTTATGTTATACGAGCCCCGTCTCAGTGAAGTTGGCCCATCTGATAAAAATAAATATTTGTAAAGGACTCCGCAGCATTTGCATTGAAAACCGGCACCAGTAAAATTCTTTATTATTGTAGTATGTTAGAGTTCCATCCCTACTGGTAATATTTTCCTAAAAATTTCTGGGGGTCACCAATAATATTTGGGATTTAGGGCTTTTCAAAATGACATCACTGGATGATATAAAAACATATCTATTATATTAAATACCTTTTTTTCAACATATTAAAAGATAGAATTACCTTTAAACTTTGCAGTCCCGCAAAGTATCTACAGGATGGTCCAAATCATAACCTAAAAACATTGTGCCAATACAACTACATTTAGGATGGTTTAAACCATCAAATAAATGTTAAAACAGTAAGGAAGACATTTTTTTAGTGTGCTTTTAACCTTTTAATATGTTTTGATAGTTTAATTTTTTAGAACATTCTAGAGGAAACCAAAAAGGGAACCTAACATAATTACCTATTTTGGCTGGTTGGGCCAACTTCACTGAGACGGGGCCCGTAGTATTTCATATTAAAGATCCTTTGATTTTCAACTTAACGCCACAATATTATTAAAAATCGACTAGACTATCAGACTTACAACCGTTTAAAATTTGGCCTAATACTGTGCAAACAGTTTATTTGCATGGTGCACAGTTTATTTGCATGGACATGTAACTCTGGAACGGCTGAGCAGATTTTCAAAGAAAAAGTGGCGTTAAGAAAAGAATCAAACCCTTTACAACGGGGTTCTACATAACCCTCCATTTTATTTATAAACAAAAAGTTGCCTAGGCTACTTGGCAGTAGACCACGTAACCAAAATTATATTTTTAATTTAATCGATCTTAATTAGAGTCTTATATCTTGTCCCTTTTAAAAGCTAAGAAACAAAGACATTTTTGGGTGCTGCAGTTTACTACAAATGCGTGTACCTACAATTTATTTGGTAAAAAAAAACATTCCAACCTGTTAGTCCAAGATCCAAATAGAAAGCGAGTTATATCTGTTTACCAGATAGAAACTATTTTATATTAAATTTAATATTATAATATTTGAATTAAAAAATAACCTCTAAATTTTTGACACATCCTGTATATTGGCAATTTTTTTTTTAACTTTGGACCAATGTTTTTTCTTTAATTTTATAAATAAAGCCATTGGAATTTCTTTTAATTAAAAATTTTAAAAAATTTTAACAATCTTTTGCCACATTCTGTATTATTTATTATAAACATACATATTTTATTAACTGGCCCTAAAATATATTAAAAAAATTGGGATTACCATTATACAGAGTGTATCAAAAATTTTAGGATTATTATACAGGGTGTCCGGAAAGGCGCAGTCAAAAATGATGTAGGTGATAGAGTGAGCCAAAATAATGTTAGTACTTCATATAAACAAAGGTTTGATCGGGCTTCCTTAGGGAGTCATTGACCTTTAAAGTTAGAGAATTAAAAAAAATTGTTTTATTTTTAACTTTTGAACGGTTGCCACAATAATAATGATATTTGGGCATTTAAATTAACTCGTACCAATGCTTTTTTCCATAGGTAAGTAAGTCATAATTATATAGGGTAAGACGATTTTTTTGTTTATTGTATGCATTTTTTACAGAGGTAAAAAATTTGACATTTTGCTTTAACAATTTCATTCCTTTATCATTTTTGTACAAAAAAGGCATACGTTATTTAAATCGATATCTTGGACCGTTTTCCATAAAATTGCATTTAAATCCAGACATACCAGCATTTTGCATGTAGCAAAAAAATCCAGTTTTGAAAAAGTATTAAAATATGGTAAAAATAATTTAAAAATGGTGATTGTAGCCTTTTAAACTTTTATAACATAATTAGAGACCGTTTTTTTCAATTTTACCATATTTTAATGATGTTCTCAAAAAATTGATTTTTTTATTACATACAGAATGTTGGTATGTCTGGATTTAAACGCAATTTTATAAAAAAACGGTCCAAGATGTCGATATAAATTAAGTATACCTTTTTTTGTACAAACTGTCAAACTAAAATTACCTCTGTAAAAAATTATTACAATAAACAAAAAAATCGTCTCACCTCTGTATAATCAAGACTTACTGCACAATCATTTGCCTATGGAAAAAACCATTGGTATAAGTTAATTTAAATGCCCAAATATTATTATTATTGGGGCAACCGTTTAAAAGTTATAAATTAAATACTTTTTTCCCAAATTTAAAGGGTAATAACTCTCTAAAGAAGCGCGATAGAAATTTTTTATACAAAGTACTAACATCATTTTGGCTCACTCTATTACCCCTCTCATTTTTGACCTCACCTTTTCGGACACCCTGTATAAATATAGCCTTGACTGTATTTTTAGGCAACCCTGTAGCAACCTTTGTTTAAATACTATATTTGATATAAAATAGTTCTTATCCGGTAAACGGATGGGTGCAGGTCGCATCCTATTCGGATCTTAGACTATGTTATCATAAAAACAATATTGTTTAATTAACCACAAGATTTCTGGGTTAATTTAATTTACCTTTCTTTATAATGAACTAGGTACCGGGTGTAAAGTTATAAATTTACACACCCCTTAACTTTTTAATTTAGTTTCATAGAAAATAAATAATTATATCTGTTTGTTGGGTTAATTCTGTAGTTTCTGAATCAACCATAAGATTTTTAATATCTCTTAAAATAGATAGGGTAGGACAAAAGTATGATTTTTCTAAATGTAACATCCTGTATATTATACCACTGATAAAAAATCTTTTTCAGAGCTTTAAAGAAATACTTCATTTGATATACAGTGCAGTTCTTTAATGTCCCCCCTTTTATTTTTTAAACGGATTATTTTTAAAAAGTAAAACTTTGGGATTAATATTAATGCATAAATACTATATTTTAAAGTATAATTGACAGATTAAAATTTCAAGATGGCGGCTGGGCGCCAACTTGGAATAAAAGTTAAATAGAAAGGGAGGTCTTGTGGCACATTATTTTAAAGCTCCAGACGAGTACTTTATAATCCTCGAATATAAAGTCAATACTTTTACCTAATACAAAATGAGGGTACTTTAAAAATTACCTAAATACCTGATTTGGATAGCCATATTTCCAAAACTAATAAAGTTAGATGTACCTAATGTGGTGTTCTCTTAAATAGTGATACTGATGCTAAGATAGAGGATAGAAAAAATGTATTTTTTTAATGAAGTTTCCGCATATTATATTATTAAAAGATCTTTAAAAGCTTTAAGAAGACATCACATAAGGTACATCTAACTTTATTAGTTTTGGAAATATGGCCATCCAAATATGCTATTTAGGTAATTTTTAAAGTACCGCCATCTTGTATTA
The DNA here is from genome assembly GCA_014170235.1 of Listronotus bonariensis. Taxonomy (NCBI): domain Eukaryota; kingdom Metazoa; phylum Arthropoda; class Insecta; order Coleoptera; family Curculionidae; genus Listronotus; species Listronotus bonariensis. The sequence continues at coordinate 163,748 of JACEGR010000922.1, read as the reverse complement.
GGTAAAGGTGTTGACTTTATATTTTAGGGTTATAAAGTACTTGTCAGGAGCTTGAAGATAATGTGCCACAAGACCCCCCTCTTGTCCATTTAACTGGGGGAAGGGACATTAAAGAAATGCACTGTATTCATTAGTTTCAGAAATATGGTCATCCAAAGCTAAAGAATAAGATTAAATTTCAATTATGTAGGTAGGTTATATTATGGCGTAATTGCCAAAAAATTTATTTATGGCCATATTTCCAAAACCATTAAAGACAGACCCATAAAATATGGTATTTTTGTAAGGCTTTTAAATTACTTTTTAAATAAAGATTTAATATACAGGAAGTTCCATTAAAAAAATCATACTTTTGTCATATCCAGTATATCTTAAGGGAAAAAGAATTCTGATACAACATACAGATACTTCACAATAATCCTAATAAAATGGTGTTTTTATTTCTTTTATGCGTTAAAAAATAAAAAACTTACGGTGATGTGAGTTTATTACGTTTCTAATGGGAATTAAAAATTATTCTTCAGATTTGCATGGCCATATTTCCAAAACTAATTAAGACAGGCATATGAAATGTAGTATTTTTTTATAGTTTTTTAAAAGATCTTTTAATGGTACTTAAGTAATATATATGATGTTTCATTTAAAAAAAAAATGATACTTTTTGTCGTACCCTGTACAGGTGGCCGAATTCGACGCTCATCATTGGGATTTCGAAAACCGTAAGAGATGCAGGATCGGTCAGCATGGAAGCAAAGTTGCGGAATTTGATGCTCAATAAAATGACGTTTCGCGTTTTAAAAATTCCGAGTACTTTCGAAGATATTCGAAAAACTGGAATTTTCAATTTTGGTTTCTATTGTTTCCTGGCTATATTTGTTAAGATAACTAAAAATAAAAACACGTTTTCATAACCACTTTTCTGCTCTATAATTCAGTTTGATTAAATATTGAATTCTGACGTTTCGGCTTCTGGCGACCATCATCAACTTAATTTTTTAAATACAGACCTGATATTTTTTCAATTTAATTAAATCCTTTCATCACTCTTAAAACACTATATATCGCCTCTTTGATATTTGCCGACATTTCGTACAGACAATTCCATCACCAGAATATTGCCTATTTATTTAACCACAATACGGCCCTGAACTACATTTTTAGGTAAAAGGTAATCGAGGTGTATTAAAAATACAAAGCAAAGCAAGAAGATGAATCGAGGCGGAAGGTTTATTCTTTTTCTTACCTTCTTACCTAAAAATGTAGTTCAGGGCCGTATTATGGTTGAAATAAATATGCAATATTCTGGTGATGAAATTTTCTGTACGAAACGTCGGAAAATATCAAAGTGAGTGATATATAGTGTTTTAAGAGTGATGAAAGAATTTAATTAAATTGAAAAAATATCAGGTCCGTATTTAAAAAAATTAAGTTGATGATGGTCGCCAGAAGCCGAAACGTCAGATTCAATATTTAATCACACTGAATTATAGAGCAGAAAAAGTGGCCATGAAAACGTGTTTTTCATTTTAAGTTATCTTAACAAAAATAGCCAGGAAACAATAGAAACCAAAATTGAAAATTTCGTTTTTTTCGAATATCTTCGGAAGTACTCGAAATTTTTTAAAACGCAAAACGGCATTTTTATTGAGCATCAAATTGAGCAACTTTGCCTCCATTTAACCGATCCTGTATCTCTTACGGTTTCCGAAATCCCAATGATGAGCTCGAATTCGAGCCACCTCTGTACATCTTGAGAGATAATAAAAATCTTATTACTTATTTGGAAAGTACAAAATTAACCCATAAGTTAGTCATGAATAAAGTGTAAATTTATAACTTGACACCCGGTACCTTGAAAAGGACATTACCACAATAAGTTTGCTGATCTAGTTAATAAGAAAAGAAGGTACTTTATTTACAAGTTAATTTGGTTTAGGATTACTTCCTATAGTTTTAAGGCGTCAGTAATTTCATATTTTTTAATAATATGGTAATAGGTGAAAAATAATACTTCATCGAGAATAAGAATAGGGATTATATTTCAGTTATTCAAGATTTAACAGAAGTCACGTAATAGGTGTCAAAATGTATTTAGGTTATTTATGCAGAATTTATTAACAAGAAAATGTTCTTATTAATAACCAAAAAAAACGTCCTAAACTTACTTCATTTTTTATGCTTTTCTACTAAAAAAAATCTATAAATATAATTAATAGAGTTTGGCCGTGTTCCAACTTTATATTTAAGTTAAATCTTAATACAGTTCATTCAGAAAATTTATATTGACATATTTTGACTAAATATTTTTTTATAGCCAACATGCGCGTAATGTCAATCGACCCAATAGTTCTAACTTGACCAACATAAAACATTTTGCATTTTTTATAAGAAATGTTAGCTATATAACTATTTTTTTTTATTTATATCATTTTAAGTCCTATATATTTTGATCAATATATTATCGTTTTGACAAAAAAAAATAAAACGTAAAAAAATGATTTTTTTATAGAAAAATTTAAGTTTGCTTTGAACTACTAAAACACTATAGAACCTAATGCCTAAAAAATACTAAACCGTATATAAAAATATTTATTTTATATTTTGTTATACAATGAGGTCTTAAAGTCCGTCGCCACCCTTCTAATTTCTGAGCTGTTATGTTATTAAATTTTTATGAAACTTTGCACAATAATATACATACTGTCCATGGATGGGCTTTACAAGAGGAGAAATGGAGCAAAAATTTAATTTATCAAAAAAACTTATTCTTCAAAAAAATTTTTGCTTGTAAAGAAATAGGATTCATGAAGAGAAACAACATGAAAAAAAACAACCTGAAAAAATATTTTTTCTTTTTACTAACTAAAACTAACCATGCCCCACAATGTGACAGTTTTGCATTCCCATCCCCATCTGGTAATGCAAATATTTCTATTTCCATTTGTCTAAAAATTGCTTAGACAAATAGGTAAATAGTATTTAAATATGAAAATACACTATTGGCCCAGGCAGAGGGCATTTGCCTAGGCAGAAGCCATTTGCCTAAAATAACCATTTGCCTGTGACATATATACAAAAAAATTATAAACTATGTGCTAAAAATAACACAATGAAAAGAAAAAATCGTTTTCGTAAAATTGACGAATGTCGCTTACGATGTTTTGTCAAAAACTTATCAATATGGTATTTTCTCAAAGCTTTATTGGTAATATATTATACTTACAGGGTAATTTATTAAATAAATATTCACCTTTTGTCCTACCTTGTATATTATTATCAATATCACCATTAAAAGAGCTTTAAGAAAATACTACTTCAATTATTATTATCTAACTTTATAAATTTCGAAAATTTGGCCACCTAAATATGGTATTCGGGTTATTATTAAAGTTCCGCCATCTTGTAGTATGTGAAGCTGACTTTGTATTTTGGGATTATAAAGTACTCGTTAAAGCTTTAAAATGAGGTATTACTAGACCCCCACTTTTATTTTAAAAATATATCAAAATAGCGATCAGCTGTTATCTTGAGATTTAGAGCTGTCATTAATATGTCAAAAATGCAGACTTTGGTCATAAATTATTATTCTAAGTTTTATGAAAATATATCGAACGGTTCAAAAGTAAGAGGAGGGGCGACAAAATTTAGGAATTCACTGTATAATATTGTATATATATTATATAGGGTGCCTGAATAGTTATGGCGTAAATGATTGGGCTAATAAAATAAGTTCAAATAAAGTTAGTACCTATTAAAAATTTAGTTTTTTGCGCTTAGTTGGGGAGTTATTGACCTTAAATTAAGAATAAAAAAATATTTTCCTTATAACTTTGGACGGTTGCCACCGTATTAAATATATTTGGGCAACTAAATTTACTCATACTAATGCTATTTTTCAAATGTAAACGGCTGTTTTGTAGGTCAGAATTATTCAGGGTATAAGACGAATTTTTTTCCGTTTACTTAATATATGCATTTTTGAGTAAGAGGAAAAAATTATACTTTGCTTTTTGCTTTTTATTTATTATTCTGCACCTATCTATGTAAAATCGCATTTTAATATCATCCATTCCAGCCATTTAAAAAGTAAATAAAATTAAAGCTCCACTTATTTCATAACATGAATAAAAACGGGTAATATGTATAATTAACTGTGTTTATTGTACCCTTTATCTTCAATACCTTTTAAAAGTGCGTACAAAGTTTTTAATAATACCAGGTCCGGCGATAGGACTGAACTGTTTTGAAAAGATTGCCATGGAAATATCGTTTACTTGACAAACGTCAAATAGTGATAAAACTAAAGTTTACTGTAGGAAATTTTGTGTTAAAATGGTAAATTGGTCAAACAATCAACGGATTTTTGCTGTAGAATCGTTTATCCTGAGGCAGTCCATTGTGCCAATTCAGAGAAACTTTCGACGTGAATTTAATTTGCCAGTGCGTGCTAACGTTCCAACAAGAAATGCAATTTTAAGATGGGTTAGAAATTGTTTGCTACTCGTCCCCAACCACTACCCCAACTCAAAAAAAAAAAATCGTGGAGGGATACATTCGATTACCATGAACGTAGATTTATTGACGCGTGTTATGCGCCATTTCTACTCCAATATGCAGCAGTGCATGGAAAAAGGCGGTGGTCATCTTAAGAATGTAATTTTCACAAACTGAAAGTGTTTTAATTAATTTTTAGGATTACATTTTTAGTTTTAGTAACAACAAGTCGAAATATATTTTTTGGTACCCTCACAATGGCCCATTAAAAACGTTCAATCCTATTGCCGGACCTTGTATTTAAGTCAATAACCTTTTGCCTACTTTGAAAATTGTTTTTTGTCATATTTTTTGATTTTTTATAGCATAGTTATTCTATTTTTTTACCAAGTTTTCTTAAAGACCTAACAAGGCCTCTTATTGAAAATATGGTTAACCTTTTGACGTAATTTTTAAAATACCGCCATTTACTAATAACTGAAGGTATTAGCTTTATATTCTAGCGTGATAAAATACTTGTCAGGAGCTTTAGAATGCCATAGTATCCCTCTTTTCTTTTTTTTTTAAAGGACGCTCATATTTCTGTTTAACATTTGTATATGTCATTTCTTGCATACAATTTGAACCATATTTTTGCCGTATAATATTTTAAAATAATTTTAAACCATGATTTATTCATTTACGTCACTGTTAATAAAGTCGCAAAAATAATTGCCTTAAAAATTATTTCACTTCATGACTTCACTTATAATTTAAAGTCATTTGCAACAAAAGTTTATACATTTTATAATTTATTTTTTAAGTTAAGTAGTTTTGTTTTTGATGCTATACTGTTACATTAGATTCTCCCATATTTTTATTTTATTGTAATAGCAAAAACCACCACCATAATAATACATTTGACATATAAACTGTTATTAAGTTACATTTAAAACGTCATTAAATGAAACAATTTCGACTCGAAAATAGAATGATTTTAAATAATTTCAAATAATTTTACGCGAAAATATGGTTCTGGTCTATGTTGTTGTACTAAGTTCCTTTTTATTATTTGTCAATGAAAACTCTTCCCCTTAAGTTTGTTGGACACCCTGTATATTATTGATGAGGTACTCCAATTACTTTGGATACAGCAACACCCAACAGTATAAAAAATAACGCTTTATTTTGGTTCCCAGTAGCCTAAGATTCCAATAGGAAGCAACGTGAACCCATCTGTTTACCGAATAAAAACTATTTTATATTAAAATATAGTATTTAAACAAAGGTTAACAATAATATACAATAACATACAGAGTTGCCAAAATAATTATAGTCAATATTTAAATTTAAAAAATAACCTAAACATTTTTTGACACACCCTGTATAATCACAACCCCCATTTGTTTTAAGGCTAGTTAATAAAATATGTATGCTTAAGTAATACAAAATGTACCAAAAAATTTAGTAATTTATCAAAATTTTTAATTTAATTTCCCATGACTTTTCTGTTAATTAAACAGAAAAGAAGTTTGCAATATGCAATATGTCATGGAGAGTAAAAAATATTAATACTGTTATTATATGTCAGAAATTTTGGGAATATTTTTTAAATTGAAATATAGCCTAGACCACAATTTTTTAGGCAACTCTGTAGCAATACCTTTGTTTAAATACTATTTTCATTATAAAATAGTTTTAAACAGATGGATGTAGGTCGCTTCCTATTGGAATCTTAGACTACAAGGGTAAAGGAAGAACTAAGTGGCAAGGTCGATTTCTTATTTCTGACATGTGTTTGTGACGTGTGGTGTTGTAAACAGAAAAATTATACTGGCTGAAAATATTGTTGTAACTATACGCCTCATAACCTGGGCTTTTGTAAAAAATAAGTTTTTTTTAATATTCCTTGAAATTTACTGATATATATTAAAGGGTATTAAACAATGACCAATACCATTAAATTCCATATTTTTTTAAACTACCATACCTTATACTGCATAATATGTTTTTGTATAGTTTTCAGTTATGTATTTAGTTTAATTAAACTTTGTCCCGATAAGGCATTTAGTACCTGACCTTTAGGTTGTCTCTCAGTTTAATAGCTCATCAAATTTATCACCAAAAAAGATTTTATTACAGTGATCTTGAATCCAAAACAAACTATTACACATCTTTTTATGGTCTGATTAGTCAAGTAAATGGCAGTCACTGGCACTTATTTCTTATTTTGGTCGGTGGATGCTTCAACTTAAGATTTAATGTCTTTAACAACATTGACACAATAAATTATAAACTATTGATCTTAGTTATTTTTATAGCTCACTTCGTACTTATAAACCACTAAAGTGAGTAAAAACTCTTTATTGCTTATTGACTGTCGTGGCTAATTATTTAAAATATTCCAAACAACCTTTCAAATAACTAAAAAATCGAAAACACGTAATAGTAAATGTGTATAACTTAATATTGATCTTATTTTAATAGGTTTTTATTATTGTTGTTAAATAATTGCTTATAAAAAATCATAATACAAAATGTTTTAAAGAAAAAATTCTTGCAAATACATTAATTTTGTTTTTTTCTCCTTAAAATGAGAAGACATGAAAGCTGCATTTTTATTTGTTTAATTTAAAGAAACTACAAAATTTTTACACACATTTACACAGTCAATCGCGTACTGTCTTTTTGTTAGAAAAATTTATTCAGGTGAGTCTTGAGAAGCCACTGGCGTTAATGAATTAAAATAAGTAATTGATAAATTACTCCCTTTATGCCCTAAATAATATTGTTGATTAAAACAAAATTGGATAAAGGATATTTAAGATATTTACAAGTTTAACAACCTGTATCTTGAGAACAAGAAATTTGCAGACCTATGTTTATATGCCCTAACATGGCGAGGGGGTGGGGTGGTGGTCCGCCTCGAGCTCCCAGTTGGAATAAGCCCCCAAAAGGGAGGGGTTTTATATGAAAAAGGGATTTTTTGTATTTGTGGTTGGTAACTGGAATTTTATAAAAAGTGTTGAGAGTTAAGAAAGGTGGCCCTGACTACAGAAAGAATATAACATAGTGAGAAATGCCCCCGTTTTTTTGGTGGCCAAGTTTTTTGTTACTAAGAAAAATTACTGAAAGGGGGCTCCTACTTTAAGAAATTATATCATTTTTTTGCTCTCCAAAAATTTTTTTCCCAAAAACATTTATTTACTGAAATGGTATGGGCCCCGACTTCCCGCCCTGGGACCCCAACCCCTCTAGCTACGTTTTCTTATTTTATTGAAAAATTATACCGTTTTGTTTGTCACCACCGTTTAAAAACACCCTGCATACAGGGTGTCTCTGAAAGGTCTGTACAAGATGTTACTATAGACTCCTTGGGCCACAATATAACGATCTGACGCAAAATTTCTCTTTTAGTTTAGTTATTTTCAAATATTTTATTAATTTTTATTTTTTTTTAAGATTTAGTAAACGGGGCATTTTTAAGGAAACAAATCGAAAGCTATTTACATTTTTGTACAAAGTGTCATTTATTTTGTCTATCTTGGTATATTCTGATTAAAGTAAATCATTTTTTTCACGTTTTTGCACAAAAATATGTTCCTAATAAATATCGCTACGAGCAACCATTTTTAAGATATAAGATATATAGAAACGTTTATTTCACATAAAAAAAACTTTGCATTTATTAACGGTTTATTCAGGCCACCCTATAAGGTTTGTGTAAATTGGCACTACAATTTCCTTAGTCCCGAATACAACGATTTAACGCAATTTGCTTTATTTAAACACTTGATCGTTTGCGAGACACAGGGTGTCCAAGTAAAAAAATACATGGAAAATTTTACACTCTGTATCTTGCAAACAGTAACTTTTCGACTAAGTAAATTGCATAAGATGGTTGTATTTTGAATTGAATTTCTCTTACTTTTTAGACACTACCAGGTGACCTAGACAGGCCCGACGAAAGGGCGTTGAAGGCGGTACAGATTACCGGGACCTAGAGTCAATGGTAGGCCTGCGCGGGATAAAAATGGAGTAAGAGCCCATTTTTTTTGCTCTTCACCTTTCTTTAGGGAGCCTGTAACTTCTACTTAAACCGAAGCCCGGCACGGCTCTTGGCGACCCCGGGTTTAGATAAAGCGTGAACTAATGGAATGGAAAATTTTGAATGGAATAAAATGTTTAATATAAAGTATCTTAAAAACGGGTACTTGTAGCGATATCAATCAAATGTACCTTTTTTGTGCAAAGAATATGGCAAAGTAAAAATTCTTTACCAAATTCAAAATATATCTTGAGGCAAAAAAATTATAACACTTTGAGGCAAAGAACTACAGGTTCTGCTATTCCTGACAGGCGGCTTTATATAAGCAGCTCATATTTGGTGAAGGTACAGGCTTTTCATTTATATTTTGCCACTGACTTTTAACTATAAGCGAGAAGGATAGAAAAAACCGTGTCGTATAAAAGTTTTATCCTTTTTCATCTATTATCTTTGGAGCATAAAAAAGAAACAAATGAACATCAGAAACTAAAAAAATGAAGAGGTTAACTTTTTTGAAATGAAACACCCTGTATATTATATCACCATTAAAAAGATCTTTTAAAACCCTTTATAAAAATAACATATTTGATATATCTGTCTTTAATGGTTTCCGAAATATGACCACTTAAATTTGAAAAATTGTAAATATAATTTTCATTATACCTACCTAGCGCACTAACGTGAGACTGTAGATGTAATGGAAATTATACCCAGATTTAATTGGCCATATTTCCGAAACTATTAAAGATAGATATATCATATGTAGTATTTTTAAAAAGCTTTTTAAAAGATCTTTTTAAAGGCGGCATATATATACAGGGTGTTTTTTTTAAAGTGCATCTTTTCATTTTTCTTGACTTTTTGATGGTTATTTGTTTCTTTTTTTATGCTCCAGAGATAATAGATGAAAATGAAAAAGTATGAAACTTTTATACAGGACGTATTTTCATATCCTTCTTGGTTATAGTTAAAATTAAGTGGCAAAATATAAATAAAAACCCTGTACTTACCCGGGTACAAGGTATCCTCCTAATGTGTTAATCGGCCGCGCTGTAGTAAATCCCGAAATTCCCCTCTTGGGCTGCCCTACTACAGAGCCTCTTTGCGATAGAAAATTTATTAAAGGTCTGGCCACACATAACCGCATCAAGGCCGTACCGAGCCTGAATTCACAATGATAGAGAAAAGTGGAGCAAATTAATTCGGAAAAAGTCAAAAGCACTTTTCATGCCCTTAAAAAATATAAAAAGCATTTTTGTCAAGCTGAGTCTATTGTTTTATGTATCTCTTTATTTAAATGAAAAGAGTTTCCTACTTATAACTTTCCCTACATTTACGACCAGAAGCATTAGTATATTTTGATTCCCCACTCTAAAAACTTTTCAATGCTGAATTTTGAAAAAAAATTCTATTCTATTCTTCTAATAAGTCAAATATTTAAAAATACCTAAAATAAAGTACAAACTTCACACCCTGTATCTGACAAACAATCAACATTTCGACTAAGGTAAATTGTGTTAGATCGCTGTATTTTGGTCCAAGAAATTTGTGGTAGCATTTTGTACTGACCTTTTAGAGACACCCTGTAAAACGACACATTATTTTGTTAAATAAATAGTTATTAACAAATTTTTCATATATGTATTATTTGCTTAAAAAATATTTACCATAAAAAGCGTTTTACTGTAAATGAAATGAATGTAGTATAAAATTTTATCGACTTTCTGGTTTGAAAATAAACATAAAAATTAACTTTATCTAAATATTGGCAAGGTTATATTGGCTATTTTTTTAAATATAATCGCAAAGTACCTTTATAAGTTTGCGACATTGTGAAAGGTTGAAAAGTTTAAATTAAATTTATTTTTTCCTAAGGCTTGTAATTAAAAATTTTGAGAGCTTCAATTTAAAGTGCAGTTTTTAATAAAAGAAAATTTAAAAACTATTTAACATTTTTATTTAATAATATAATACAATAAGTAACATCTGTTGAAACGGTTTTTTAAGTAAAATATAATAAAATATAAATTAATTGATATTAGGGTGGTCTTTATTTAGGGTATATGTTTAATTTTTTTACGATAGTTCTAAATGGCTTCCAAATATATAAAAAAATGCCAAATTGCAGCTCTTAATTTTGAAATAAACTCGGCCCCCACCAGGGCCAAATTTTTAAATATAATTAACAGGGAAAAGTTTTGTCAATACTTTGGGAGTTTTTAGGAAATTCACTATAATATCGATTATATTAACACATAAAATTCTTGTTGCTAATTTAACACGACTACTTGTAGTGTTAATTATATTATGATTTCTTATCTACTAAATTGGTTTAAAAAATATTAGATTTTTACATTTTTTATAATAAACCTATAATTAAAATTGCAGAAACGTCCCAGGTTAATGATTTAGTATTATAGGTTTGTGTTACAAACAAAATATTTACTGAGATGTTGGTCAATTATATAACTTATTTATTTAACACTCTGTATAACGTGTACGTTGCAACGTTACCAAAGTAAGCCAGACACAGCTGAACTAAAAGTCAATAATCTAGTCGAAAGCACAGCAGCAAGCAGAGCTTTAAGATGCTCAGTGTGCTCGAAGATTATTTTGTAAAAAGACTCAATAATCTAATTAAAATTATTGTAATAATTTTAATAACGTAGAACTAAACGCATAAACGAATAGCTATGATTAGTAATTTAGTCAAATATTTTTTTTGTTGATGAAAGTCCAAAGACTGCAAAAATAAACACAAATAAAAAAGTGTAACTTTCTTAGAAAATATAATTATCTCTTTCCTGTTATGCTACAAATGCAAGGAAAAAAGCGCTAGAGCGTAAATGCTCAGGTTCTCGCATTCAATGCAAGACAATTTAATAATTTAATTGGAATAATAATGGTAAGATATAAACCCATTGAATTTTTACAGCCACTGGCGTTCGTTCAACGAAATAAGTGTTAAACACTTATGTACAAACCCAATATTTATATTTCTCTTTCATTCATTTCAATAAAATTTCGAATTAATACATAAGCCTTAGCTTAACCTACAATTATTTATAGTCTTTGGGAAAGAAAAATAGTATATTTCCTAACTAGTGATGAAAGTGCCACTATTCCGCACGAGACTGCAGTTGACCGAATAACGCGTATTGAACTTCGGTCAACAAGTCAAGTGCGGAAAAGGCACTTCGGCACTTGTTAGCACGCTATTTTTTCTACGAGCGTAAGAAAAAACATAAAAACAAAATTTTATTATTATTTTTTTATTTTAACACAATGCTACCCAATACTCTACTTGCACTAATTATTATTGCTGGTAAATGTACAATTTGTGGCATTTTTCAGGTTAATAGTGGATTAGCGGATTTTTTTTGTTGTAAAAATATTGATGTCTGCGGAATGTGTTTCTTTCACCTTTTAAGTTGGTTTGGCCAGAGCCAAAATTTCTTTTAAACATGAAGCGCATGAATGTCCTTCATTGCGACTCGCTAATATTTGGTTCAAAATTTTTTTACTTTTTAAAAAGTAATTTGAAAAGTATTAATGGTAAAAAATGTGGTATTTTTTAAAGCTTTTTGAGAAATCTTTTTGTCAACATACAATATATTATACAGTAAGAATTTAAAAAGCGTTCCCCTCTTGTCTATGAAAAAGGTTGATAGTGCACCCTTGGCACTGGGTAACGTGAACACAACAGTATACAAGTACAACAACAGTATGTACATGCCGAAAGTTGTTTAAGTGATTCTCTTTTACCCACATTTTTCCCAAACTTTATACCTTGTCTCATTCCACTAACAAAGTAATACTATTTGTCGCATCTTGTATACCCTAAGAAATAATAAAAATCTAATTACATATTTTAAAACCACAAAATCAACTTAAAAAACCTTTACCTATTATTATTTCTTTTGTAAGATAATATATGGAACAGTTTATAGCAGATTTTAATTTTTCAACTTCTTTAAAACCTTCTTGTTTAAAATTTATAAAAATAATTTTATATAATATTAATAAAAAATTTATAAAAACCAAAACCATATTGGTGGGTGGTAGAGGAGCCTTCCTTACCTGAGGAGGTACCACCCCACTTATATTTTAAAGGACCTGTGAAGTTTTAACGGACGTTTCGGGTTCTGGGTGTGTAAGTCAGTTTTCCTTCTTCCTTCCGTTTTTTTCCTTTTTACCCCCATATTATGTAAAAATGATGGTGCCACACCCAGAAGTAAAATAGTAAAATGTTCCGGAGGTAAAATACCCCTCCATCAGGAATTTCCAGGCGAGGGGTGTATCCGGGGGGCCATCATCCAAAAGTTAAATTTTTTCGGCAAAAACACTGCTTGTTTAAATTTAGGACCCCCTTTTAACTTTTTAAATGTTTGGTATTAATTTATGACAATTTAAGAGCTTTAGTGCGACAACAAAAGTCAAACTTTAGACAGGAAATGACAGATATAAATGTGAAACTAACAGCTGGACGCTATTTCGAAAAGAAAAATTAGATGGTCTTGTGGCACATCATTTTAAAGCTTCTATCGAGTACTTTATAACCCCAGAATATAAAGTCAACACCTTTACCCACTACAAAATGGCAGTGCATTGAAAATTACCTAAATACCTCATTTATATATTATTAAATGAAGATAATTGTGTAGCATCAATTTCAGTTAATTTTAATAACACTTGGTAGCCTTTGAACGATACTGAAGTATCTTCAGAAAAACTAAAAATCAACTAACTTATCACTTTTTTGGGGGGTTTCTTCATTTTGTTTCAGGCGATCGGCCAGTTCATAGGAGTTAATAGGGCTGAACAGGGTCAGCTCGTATACCCCGGGACCAGGACCAAAGCGGTCCCATTCTTTCCAGGCGTGTACCGAACAAAAAGACCATCCAGTAAATGAATCCGCCTAACCAATATAGAGCATATCTTCAACTCATTTATATGGCCGTATTTCCAAATTTAATAAAGGTACAGGACATCCGTTTTTAGTTAATTTTTCTTTTGCTATTTATCTCTGGTCATTTTTTGTCTAAAATTCGGTTTACGTTGTCTAACTAATGTTCTTAATATTTCATAAAAAATTACCAAACAGTTCAAAAGTTAGAAAAGGGGTCCTGACTTTAGACAAGCACTGTAGATGTGTACTTAATACCAATATAAACTCCGTTTACCATAACCTTCAGCCATCCTAACATACTGTTTTTAACGGAGACTTAATTAAGTTCTTAAACTTGAACCAGTCACCTTCTGTTTCCAGGCTACGAATTTATTTCGCTCGCAACGATCTGGCGTCTGAACAAGTTTCGAATCTTGAATCAGGTAGGCCCAATACCCTTTGGCCTAAACTTTTCCTTAGGTCTTCTACCAAAATTATCTGGATTTCCTAATCTTGTGATAAAGCTAGACTTCTAAAAGTTCAGGTTCACAAAAAGTTTCTACAGAATCGAAGTTCAAAAAACCAACAAGCAAGTATAGAAGCAAGAAACTAAGTCGACTCTTTCAAATTTCTTATGACACAAGTATTTTTTGAAGAGCTGGAAAGCTGCACATGGTTACCCAATTCCCAAAAAAGGATCAAAATCTTTTTCATTTAACTATAGACCATCTCACTTAAAGTAATGGAAAAATTCATTGATTAACTAATCCTTAAGTACTTAGAAAGACCACAATTTGCATGACTGACGTATGTATTTCGCCACCAAAGATCTACAGCAGATCTTCTTTCTTTCGTATCACACTGCTGAAATAAGTCTTTTAAGTTTCTAGGTAGGACCCAAATCGATGCTTTTGATATACCAAAGCTTTTGACCAGGTCTGGTATGCCGCGCTCCTTAATAAACTTTCCTTCCATTGTCTTTCAACATTACTATGTACTTAGCTCTCTAGTTATCTTTCTGATCGACGTATATCAGTTATTGTGGATGACCACTCTTTAAGCGTAACTAGACTTCACTGGCATTAACACATTGTACCGATAGCCACAGCAGATTCAAAAAGCTTGGATTTTTCTTGCGAGCCAAAAGTATTTTTCCCTTCTAATTTATACACCTTGTATGTGTTCCAAATCCGACCTCCCTTGGAATATTGTTATCATATCTGGGGCATGGCGTCCCCCACAACCCTTAGAATTCTTGATTCCATTCAAAAACAGCTGTTCGCCTTATTAACAATCTTTTACTTACAGAAGGCCCCTCTTTGCTCATCGTCGGGCTGTGCGGGATTTATCGCTTTTTAATAGGTATTTCCATGGCTTTTGCTCTGACGAACTATCCAGTATAATTTCTCCACTCACGGTTCCCAACAGAGAAACTCGTGGTGCCGCACGTATGCATCCCTATACAGTCCAACTGTACAGGCCCCGAACTTCCCACTTTGTTCGTTCTTTTCTCCCTAGAGTTTCTAGAATGTGCTGCCCGCGGTGGTCTTTTCTTCCCCTGAAAATCTTCAAGTATTTAGGTCCGGTGTCCACAAACTCCCTCTTACCTTACCTAAGACACCGACGGTGGGTTAGTATTTAATGTTTTAGCCTTCGTGGATTGTCCTATGATAAAAAAGATACAATTTTGACATCCTGTATTTCCGAAATCATCCACTTTTAGACTGAGGTAAGTTAGATAAGATGTTCATATTTTTTTAACCTTAGAAATTTGTGGTAGCATTTTATCCCCACCTTATACACTGTATATTTTTAAAACTCACATCAGTGGTCCTGCATAATTTAATGTACCTTTAATTATTCTTTACCTAAACCTAAAAGAATTACTGCGCTTATGGTTTGGCTTCTTTAAGACACGCATTATGGTATTTAAATAATGATCTGCAATTAACTCATTTTCCAAGTTATAAATTCCAATATTCCTTGCAAGTATCGACCTTGATATTGCTTCAAGTGTATCAATGATTATGCAGTGTCTACCTATGGTATGTTTATCTAAAGATTGGCCAACTCTGGTGATATAGACTCTTACAGACTATAAAATACTTCTTTACCTAATGAACTGGTTTAAGTTTACCATCTTCTTTTTTTTCAATTCCTTTATTTAAATCGATATCAATGAAGTAACACAATAGTGATTTCAATTTGCTTCAATAAACCGTCTTTAATGCTTTTAGTCTGCTGGATGTAACCGGTGTTTTATCTTTAGACTAATTAAAGTAAACAATTTTTGACTTTAATATGCAAATATTAAATAACTTGCAAGATTAGTAAAATGGGTGGTAAAACCTAAACGTAGGCGTAGTTGCATTTTTTGACCAAATTTCAAAAATCATTTTTAACTCAAGGTTATCATTTAGGTATAACAAAAGCTGTAAACATCTATGTTTTTAGTTAAAACATCCTAATACTAAAAACAAATAACATTTAAGTCGTAAAGGACGTCCATTACCTGATGTACCTAGGCATAAATAGGTCGTTGGGAGCCAGAGTGGACCATCCTACAATTCAAAAATATACTTTAACGCGCATTTTTGATAGACCACTATCCTATATTAAGGCCAATTTTATAAATTAGAATTTAATTTTAGTATTAGTATTAGTATTAACCTAACTTAAATTTAGAAATTTTTGACTTGTGGCTGATGCTAATACTAATACCAAAATTAAATTTTGATTTATTAACCCGGCCTAATTCTAAGCCTACTTTGGCTCTGATAAATAAGTTTTATTCCATTGAAGTTACTCGTTAAAGTACATATTTTAAATTGTGATATAGTGTACTCTAACTCTCAACGCCTCAAATATAGGTTAAATCAAAACCTTACATATATTTCTTCGGCAATATCACAAAATAGAGTATCTCAAAACATAGGAAAATTGACTAAAGCCGACATTATTGCTTAAAAAAGTTTCTTCTTAATATCACCAATCGTCTTCAATATCACGAAGTGGCGTATCTTGTTTTTATTTTTTTAAATTTTACCGGAGTGCTTTTTAGCTCCTTTTTTTCTTTAGTAAATTAAAATATTTCAATCATTCTATTTCTATATCTTTTAAGCTATCAAGATCTAACTTGTGCCCCAATTATTATAATAGATTCATCAAATTTTATTTTAAAAAAACACTACAGTTGAGAAAATACTTTTTATAAGTCATATTTATACATTGTTAAAAGATCTTTATAAAAAATTAAATAAAAGAGAAAAAGTTTTTCTTGTTTTATTTCTGAGGAATATCGTCGTGTCACTTTTAAACGTTTAATGCCGAATTTTTATCAGTTCGCGAAAATAAGACAGTCTAAAGTATAAATCTAATTAGTTAGCCTATTCGAACCGTTTACATACAGGCATTCTTTGTCTAATCTCTACCTACTGGTGTTCAACACAAAAAAACTCCATTGGAAGTATCGAGCTTGCACATCGTGTATATGGTTTTAAATCTATAGGGGTCTCACGTAAAAATCAATGTCAGATTTATGGACTTATAGGAATAGTTATAAATATTATTTCAGAAAATGTTAATGGTTTAAGTTTAAGTAGCAGAAGGGTAACCAAGCAATTAACTTTATGCCAGAATTTTGTGATCTCTTTTAAATCTGGAAGTGGAATTTAAAAAATGCCTTTTCAAAAAAAAGTACTTAAATGAATTGCTAGCTATTGATTGTATTACAATGTTGCAAGCAAAAAAAACACAATATGGATATGTTTTAAATAAATAAATTTGTAATTAAGTTATCTAACTAAAACACATAATTTGTTTAATTTAAAAATACAGCGTGATCTTTTATTGAATTTATAAAGTTAAAAACTTTCGTAAAAAGTTGTAATTCCTGATAAGTACTACCGAAAATCGTTTTACAACTTTCCCATGATATCTTATGACTATTAATTATTATGCTTGCCTAAGTACCAAAAACACTTCATTAAAATTTAAAGTTGTGGTATTCAAAGAAAGTTTAAAATCATGCATGTTTTTAATTAGAAATGCAATAATAATTTATAAAATGCTAAGTATTTAATAAATTTTGAATTACATAATATACAGTCCTGAGGATTTTAAAAATATAGTGAACAACAAAAGAAATTAACTCGTTGTTAAATAATATTACCCCACAAAATATTAAGTAGGGAAACAATGCCATACATTTTTCTTTGATTAAACAGTGTGGTTTTTTAAGTGTGCAACAAATAAAAAAATGTTTATGTCCAATTTCTTTAAAAATTTTAGTCGACCAAAAGTTGATATAATTCCAAACTATAAAGAGGTGTTTATTTTTATTTAAAATCTAAAAATACAGAGTAAGCCAAAAAGTCTAAAATCTGCTTTAGAGTAAAGTACCCTAATTTTAAAAAAAAATAACAAAATGTTAAACAGAAATGTTCTTTGAATTAAAACCTAAACTTTAATTAAAATTTCTATTTTTTCTTTCAAATAATCTTGATTATTGATATTCATACATATTTTTTTAATTCCGATTAATTACTTTTTAAAGTAGCTGGCACCTACTTACTTTTGGATATTTTTAAATAATTAAAGGCCTTTTTGTGAAATTTAACTGAATTTACATTTTTTAATCTGATCGCCAAATTCAAGATTGTTGTAAGAATATTTACCATTACCCAAGTATTTTAAAAATATTTTATACATTAGAGCAAATAACTTATTATTACCATTGTGCATGTAGTATTCGCCGATATAACGTACAAAAATTGTTATATCAGTATTTTCAAGCAGTTTGTTTTTGTCGTACCCTGTGTATCCTTAGACTTTTAATAAAACTTACAACAACCGTTCATATACTCGTAGTTTGGGACCTTGCAGTAACTTTTATGAAGAATACCTTTTTCTGACAAATCACTAGTAAAGAAGTTTTCCATTTGTTGCACACTTAATTAACCACACTGTATGAACTTAAATATATATTTTTAATTTTTAAACAACAAACAAAACCATTTATAAAGATTTTCATCAGATATTTTTTTATTGCGACATTTTTTTGTTTGTTAAAAAAATCTGTTTCTAACAAAATATAACGAAAAATTTAAATTTGGTATTTAATATCTAAAAGAAAGTTTTTAGGCATTCTATTGATTTAGTTATTATTAAATATATTTAATAATACCACGGCTAAAAAAATTACCTGGCTAGTTCCAAATTCTATATTAACAGAAAATTTTTTAAACTTTAATTTTAATTAACAAGGTGATTGAATTCTAGATACTCTGACTATTGAATTGTTAGTGATTAAACCCGCCACAATCCCCTATGACATATGTGTCAACATTGTTTAAATACCTACTTAATAAGCATTTATAAACATTTTTTACTGCCCCTGTTAGACTAGGAGTTAATGCAAATCCATGCGGTTAACAATACTGTTTTCTTGAAATTCTAGACTAATTATTTTAAAGATTTATTTACTGCATTACGTATACGGTACTTATAATACATATTTAAATTTTGGCAAGAGATAAACTGGCGCCCAACGTGGGCCAAACAACATTTTTACTTAATGCTGCATGGTACAATAAAATAAAAACACATGACTACAATTATTACAAACGTTAAAAGACAGTTTTACTTATTCAGTTTTTAAACAATATTTTTATTAACTTTAAAAACATAATCAAATTTTATGAACTGGAGCTTAACATGGGGTAAATACTTTTTAATGCTTTATTTAATAGTCAAATACCCTGAGTAAACTAACAAACGATAATAAAAAAGTGTGGTTGTGTGAGCTTAAAGTATATCTTTTTATTATTATAGAAAAAATGTTTAAAATGTAATTTTTTATAAAAGAATAACCAGCACCCAACATGGCTAAATATTTTATGTATGCCTTATTTTACCTAAATACCATGGCGAGACTTACAAACGACAACAAAAAGTAAATTTTATTTGTTAAGTTTTAATATAACCACACATAGATTTTACAATGAGTCCTACGAATCAATTCATAAATAACAGTTTTAATTTTTAATTATTTGTGTGTATATGGTATCATTTGAGTGTCAGTAAAAACAAACAAAAAGTAACTAAATTAGTTTTAATTTAGAAATCTCATAGTATTTTACTGGTAAATTAATATGGTTTTTTAGCACATGTAAAAATGTTGTAAAGTTTAAAATAATAATCAACGATGTTTAAAAACAACACTTCTCTACAAAAAAGTGTCCGGCCTAGAGATACGAAATATGGAAATCAATAGACATTTTTCTTTTAACCCTTAAAAACACTTAAAAACATAAAAAACCATTTTGACGGTTTTCTTTAGCAAAATTCTACATACCAAAGGGTGATAAAAAAGTGACACATTGCTGCGTAGCTCAAGCAGTGACACAATAGTACATCAGAAGCCATTTTTTTGTTCAGTTCTCCAAAGATTTTTCAAATATTTTTTAGAATAAATAAGTGAGTATTTATTGATACAAGTTTCCGTGTATTTTTTGTTTTAAGTAAAATTTGGTAACTAGTTTTGCTTTAGCAACCTTTAACCTTTAATAAATTGCAGAGATTGCCAAAATTGCACATTTTTTTAGGTTTTTGGAGTTTATAAAAAAATTGTGACTTGATGTTCAGACTTTAAAAATATATTTGTGTTTGAAGAAAAAAACAAAGATGACATTTATGGATCTTATATTTTTTTTAAAAGTTTTATAATCATTAGAAAACAATTTATATTACATAACATTAAAAATAAAAAATATTATTTAAATTTAAATATTAGTGTTTTAAGCCAATAGGCATGCACTGCAAAACATGGTCGAATGACCAACCCTGCCTTAAACCAACCAACCAAGAGGGTGGTTTGAAACGTAGGTAAATTGTAAAAAATATAAAGACTAGTTGTTTTACATTTTAAGATATCTTAAGCTATACATATATAAAAATCAGTTATAGTGACTTTATTTTATTTTCTTTAAATTTTATTTCCAGAAAACAAAACAAACTGTTAAAAAATCCTTTAAAACGTTTTATAAAATTACCTAAGACTAAAATAAATCATATTTTTTGAAAGTAATGAATATATAGGTACACTACTCAAAAAAATTATCGCATATGCTCGATTAATTTTGAATCGCCCTGTATGATGTGCTGTTGAAAGGGAGTAGTCAAATTTGTGATTATAAAATATCAGAAATGGGTAAGGGTATAAATTATTAACAAATGAGATTTCTCCCTTTTACCAGCACATTATATAGAGCGATTAAAAGTTATTCATTTTTAATTTTTTTATCACCCCGTAGGATGTATTGATAACAGTAAAAAACAACGGTTAATATAAAGTTATAACTTCACGTTTTCTTAACATTTTCTTTTTTAATTGTCTTAATAACTTAATTATTAAAAGAGATTAGGCCATTTAAATCAAAGCATTTTTGTATTAAAGCTTATGAAAGAAATTGAGCATATGCGATAATTTTTTGAGTAGTGTACTATAAGAATTTTTTTTTCAAAGGTTTTTTTACTTATATCAATAATAAATTAAGTGCATTATTTTAATTATAAAAATTATAATAAAATTACAGATAAATAATAAGAAAAACAAGGATTTTACAAATATATCAAATTACAACAGCACGGACATCTAAAATTAGCTTTTATATGTCAGGATGAAACAGTATTTAAAAATTCGCAATAGCGCTGAGGGTTTTGATACATCTAAAAATAATATTTTCTAATTTTACACCGCAGGATAATTATGTAATGTAATATTTTAGTCGTTTTAACGCAATCCAATGCTAAACGTTTTCATCTACATTGCGTTTTTTAAATATAAACAAAGTTGTAAGCTTCATTTTTGCGCTCGCCTATTTTTAAATATGTGCGCCTCGTCCACTACACAATTTTAAATAAATCAAGTTTAATTAAGCTAATCACTGAAAATGGGTATTTAGCATTAATAAGTTGTTCTATTTATAAAACTAAGCTGGCAAAAACTAGCTACTTACTTTTTGAATGACTAGGGGGTACCAAAATCTTTTCCACCTTGTAAGCGGAAGCCCCAGTTTGGTGAATCACCCCTGTTCAGCCGCACTGTTGTTAGGTTAGCCATTTTGCACTAAATTTGTTATTTTGCACTTTTTGCACAAACTTTACGATTTTATTTACAAGGCAGAGTAAAATGATGTTATTCAATTTTAAAAGTGAGTCGGCGCTTCGATGTAAAGCGTCTCTTAACGAATAAACCGCGCAAAGCCTGCCTGAGTGGGGAGACGTACCGGGTATTAATAGAGTATCGAATAAATAAATTAGGAATTTCGGAATAAGTCTTGTTTATTTGCGAATTTGCGGCTAAGGTTCTGATATGTGGGTCGGGGAAGAAGACTTGAAATGCGTGGAATATTTTTAAGACATGAATCACTAATTATACAGGGAGGCTAGACTAACTATAACCTTTATATCTACGGTTAGCTTTATGAATGTGCGAAAAAATGCTACTACAAATTCCTGAGGCTAAAATATGACGATCTAATCCCAACTTATCTCAGTACGAAAGTTGGATAATTTCGAAAATACAGGGTGTTAAAAATTTATTCTGTTTTAGGTTTTTATAAATAATTCTGTTAATAATCGATATAAAGGCACAATATTCGGCTGACAGAGATTTTGGCCGATGAGAAATTAAAATCTGCATCAATTAATTTTATTGTAAACTTTGGTAGGGGTGCCACGTGTGGAATCTGGTGCAAATTAAAATCGAAATAACTTTTTTGGGCCACTCTGTAAATAGTTTTTAGATAAAAATTCCTATTACACATTAGGTTTGTTTCAGCAGTGCCATGTATTGTAACATTATACAATTGTTTGTTGTTTCAACAGTAGTTTTAAGATGTTTAAAACGTTAAAATGTTGGAAACTGTTTGAAAAGTTTGCAAACTTTCTTTAAACATTACTGACAAATTTTTAACATAACCTTTCTTGTATTGTCGTTGTGTTTCTATCTTAATTTTAAAAAATCACTTTCTGTATGGCCTAGAGAGCTGGCAGTACAGGGTGTTTTAGAATAAGAAGCTAATTTTTAAGAGTGTTAAGCCATTTTTTGCTGTAAATACGGTTCAAAACATTTTTAAAACATTACATTTTCTTGCTCAACAGTGACGTCATATACGTCACGTATTTAACCGCGTTTGAATACATCTCGGACAATGGTTTAAGAACAATATAGTTATTCTTGTCGGGTGGGCATATATAACTCATTTAAAACTTTGTTTTGTTCTTTTTTTTGTAAACTTTTAACATGAGTGTCAGTGGCAAGTGAATATTTTTATTTCCGGTGCAAACTAAAGTACGTATTAACCCAAAAAAATAAAAATTATAATCATAAACTTATAGAGGATCAATCGCCGTTTCGAAAAGTGGCACAATTTGAAGAAAGGGTCTGCGGGATGGCAGGGCATGCGCATACGCACTCCCAATGTCAAAATCGGCGGTATATTCAAAAACATTGATTTATTGAGTAAATATACATAAAACATTAATAAAAAGTGTAAAATGTGGTTTATACTGAAATTTATTAATATTTTAATGACTAAATATTGGTAATTTAGTGCTAATGGTGTATTAAAATCTATTTGGTAGAAGACTATTTTTTTCTTAGATTGGAATAGGTTAATGTGGAAAAATGTATAGGTATAAATTTTAGGGAAATGAGAACTGAAAATAAAAATCTAAATAGAATTATTTCTTGAAAACTAAACTTTTATTGCGAGATTACTTATTTAGCATAAAAAATGGTACTAAATGTAAAAGAAGTGTATAATTTTAAGAAATATATGAAAATAGCATGCTCAAACTTACCAACCAAATAAATTTTAGATTTATGTTGATCCTATTTAGTTGAAAGGTATTATAGTCTATAAGTTAATATTACCTACTTATACTAAGAAAAGCGTAGTAGGATTTCAGTTTCCATAGGCCACTGTGCTTGGTCCATTTTATTCGATATCTACATACTTGTTTTTTTAGGTATGAGGAAGCAGATAAGATTGTAGGTTTTAATTAACAATGAAAATTTAAGTTTCCACATTACTGGATACTTATTTTGAAATAAAATACTTTTGTAATAGAAGCTCAAAAATGCTCGTTATTGCAGAAAAAAATCCTAATCCTAAACATTTTTTTCCACAAATTTTCAATATTGACAAAAATAAGTGTACTTTCCTCTTAATATAAATTTATATTTTTTAAGATCTTTCATATACCTACCACTGAAAACAATTAATATCAAATGGTTAAATTTTTTCGTAAAATTAATAGTAAGTTTGCCTTATGGTACGAACTTAAGTAGACACACTCTATATCTTGGTTTGTACCTTAACTGGGTCAGTTATTAAGTTTTTTAAGTGTTTAGGCTTTAGGCCTTTTTATTTTTCGCTTTAGTATAATTTTTATCACAATTAATACTTTTTAAACTGATCATTTGTCTGTCTTTTACAGTTCAAGCAAATTTTTAAATAGAGAGTGACGCACACAGAAATCCTCTATTGGTTCATTGTGCTTTTACCTCCAGCAAGATATTCATTAAATATATTTTACGGATGTATATAAAATATTAATGTATATAATGTTTTGTTACATAAATAAATCCTATATAAAGTGTTAATTTGTTTTTATTCAAAAAAAAACAACGTAAATAATTTAGAAAATAATTTATTAAAAAACCCATAAATTTCCACAAATTTTGTTTCAATAATTTATATCTATAACACAGGTCACACGTAAAATCAAACCGAATAAAACACAAAACAAATATACAGCCACAACAATCACAAAACATCAGCCATATTGAACATGTGAAAGTCAAGAGTTTTGACATTTATAACAGCCAATAGCAAGCCGGAAAAACAACCTCCCATGCGCATGACGAGTAATCCCGCTGTGTTAAGTTAACCATCAAACCGGTGAAAGTTCGCAAGATATTTGGCTGATAGTATTGATTCAGACACAAAAATGTTACGTAAAAAGTGCGTACTGAAACAAAAAATTATAAATAAATCCATACTTTTAACCAAGCACGTCCTTTTTACCAACGTTAAGCAAGAATAAAATAAAACTTTGACGAGCTCTTTTGGTCGCTGAACACAATCACCAGTCGCAGGTGTGTGCCATTTCTTAATTGGTGGGGGTAAATCAACTGACATCGTGTCTCATTCAGTGTGACTCGGAACTGGCATTGTTAGTTTCTCTTGGATAACATTAGACAGATTGATGGCGTAGGTAAGGGGTGGGTTAAGGGGGTAATTGGCCCCCAGGAAGGTTAAAAAATTTTGAAGGATTATCTTTTTTCTTGCTTTTTTGGCCGACTTTCGATATAAGTCTTACCAAACTAGGTTTGAAACATACATTACATTGCATTACCCCTTCCCCCAGGAAATGCAATTATTTACGCCAATGATTAGACAGACGTTAATGGGTGTAGTTTAGATGTAGTACCTATTTTGCATAACGTTTGGTTCGTAGTGGCACCAATGCTGGTGGTGTCATAAACTGCAATATCTGCATGTTTCAACTTACTTCAATACTTTTTTCGAAATGAACTCCTTTGATATATTAACTAGTGTAATGTTCGGCTACTTGGATATATTTTGCAGAACTTATCTTAAATTAAGAAGATGATACAGATTTTATATCAAAAAATAAAATTTAATTTTTAAACACCATACAAAGTTTCCGCCACCGGAAGTAACATACTTATAGTGAGCAAATTCTATGGCAATAACTTTGATATTTAAAATGGAATTCCCAGTATACTTTTTAAAATTTGAATTATAAAATATTTTTTTGTTAAAAACACCTTTCTCATATCAATTTAAAAATATTGGTCTTAAAGGTGGGTTTTCACGCTCCTGCAATTTGCGCAAGTGATTTTGTGCATACCATTTGTGCAAATTAGACTGGATTATTACAGCCAAACTTTTTGCCTTGCGCAAGTTAACGATTTTCTTTTAAATGCACCAATTTACTTGCACAAATTAGCAGACACAAGTCAATTTGAAGAAAAAGGTTCTACAAATAAAAGTGTTAAAAAAACATGCCTTAGTCTAATGTTCAATACAAGGTGTGCAATTTAAATTTTTGAAGTAACTACATAATGAGGAGTTATTTGGTTATTGGAACACTTTTAATCTTCATTTTCTCTAAAACCTAAAAAGAGGTTATGGATATACAGTGTTTCCATGGATGGACCTAAGTTATACCTGTTAATTTTTTTATTTGTAATATTCTGAAAAAAGTTATTTTTTATAAAAAATATTTGCCTTTTCTCAAATGCTTAAAGCTATATACCAATCGCAAAAATAATATTTAAAGAAAAAAAATAAAATGCTAAGTAAAAAGCATAAGGACTTAATAATCCTTTTTCTTATCGCCTATCAGTACTTGGAAAAATACGGTGTAAACTAAAATTATTTCTTTTTCTAATTGATTTTACCTTTAATACACGGTGTTCCAAAATTTATGCATTAAATTCCAATATTTTACTTTGAAAATCAGCCCCAGTTTCTTATATAAATATAAGTCGGGAAATGCTTCCTTTTAGAGATTTTTAATTTAATGTTAAAATTTCAAGAAAAAAAAACATTTTTTAATATAACTTTTAAACCGCAATAGATATTTAATTCGTATTTGGTACATTCCTTAATAGCAGCAAAAGAAATTTCTTTCCATGTAAAATATTTAAAAAAAATACCAGTGACGTTCGTACCATATTTGTAGGAATTTTTTTAAAGACAAAAATAGTACGCCACTGCCTTTTTCTAAAATAAAAATTATTTTTAAAGTCCCTATTAAATTTGGAATAATTTTTATTTTTTGACTTTTTCCCAAACGATGCACAGTTTTTAAAGAAAAAAATTAAATCCACTTTGATGTATAACGTATTTGAGAAAATAATGACAAAAAAGTTATACCTCTAAAACCCCAAAATTTTCAAGTATTTTTGTGAAGTTTTTATTAACAAATTCCCCAAGCAGCAAACTGACGTCATTATGACGTCATTTTTAAGTCATTTTTGGTCATAGGACGTCATTAGACCAAAATTATGACGTCATTTTAATGACGTGTTTTTGACATCGTTGAAGTGACGTCTTTTCGACGTCATTTTTTGTCATACTAGCTTATAAAGATCTAATGACGTCATGTTTAGAAAACCCGCCCGAAAAAGTGTGTGACATTATATGATTCGTGTCAAAATCCAACCGAAATATCATATGACAGAAAAATAAGACTAATAATTTTACAAAATTGCCATAGGAAAAACCTTTACCAATAAATGGCGTAATGGACAATAAACTACTACGTTTATTCAACATCTTCGCTTTTTATCACCTACACCGTACCGATTAGACAAAAATAGTTCGAGACCGGTCTGCGGTTGGCGATCTTAATTAGCTTTGAAAGAAATATCTTTGGCTAGTGTAAAAATCTGCATCTTCAGGTTGGACGGTGGAAGGGCACTCCACGGAGAAAAATTGGCAAGACTGGGTAAAATCAAAGCTAATGATCAATCCAGTGGTGTCTAGAATTTGCGCATTTCATTTTGCATTGTTTTGGAAGTGAAATTTGTTGAAAGATGTAATTCCAAATGTTTTTATTTAAAGTAAAAGAATTTACAACTTAATTATAATTAAAAACTGTTGTGTAAACAGTTGTTCTACTTCTACAATAAACTGTATATCTCCGGCACTGAACAACATGGCCGAAAAATGGGAGATGTGACGTCATAACACGTCAAAGCAATATGGCCGAATGTCGCGACCCTATATAGACCGACTTTGGTCTTTTGTCTGTGACTTAAGGAGGTCAATTTAAAGTTATTTTGTTGTCATCTTATGACGTCTTTGTTGATCAAATGTGACCAAAAATGACTAAAAAGAGACGTCAGCTTGCTGCTGGGTCGTCCTGCATCAAAGTGAATTTTATTTTTTCTTTGAAAACTATGCGCCGTTTGGGAAAAAGAATACGAAAACTTAGATAATAATACATTTTTTAATTGTTCATTGCTTTATCAGTTCAAAACGAATCATAATAAATATAAAGTGAGATTATAAGTTGTTAGATTTAGATTTAGAATAACAGTTTTTAGGTTTAAAAAAAATTTCAACCATTTTTAAAAACAAAGTTAACACTTGAAAACGATTCGAGATAGATACCACCCGAAAAGTTGTGTATCATTTAAAAATAAAGACAATGCAAGTCCAAAAAAGACAAAACATTTTCTACCACCTTTAATCGTAATGCTTATTAAAAAAACAAACAAAGTAAATATCAATATAATTTTCGTTTTTTAAAAATAAATTTACAAGTATAATAATTTTAAACCAAATAAATTACAGCCTAAGATTTCTTAAATTTTGTTTTTCAAAAGTGCAGAATATATTTGTAACCCTTATTATATGTGCCCTTGTACAACAAACATCATTCCCTTGCTTAAATCGGTAATGCACAGATACATACCATATCTACTTGAAAAAATAAATAAGCTAGGTTAGCAAGGACCCTGGGGCAAAAAACTAAACTAGGGCCTTTTCTTTCCACTACTAACTCCGGGAACCCCGCTTAACTTAAGGTGCCCCCTGAGCTACGCCACTGTAAATAAGACTCCATAATTGCTGTAAATATATTACATATATTGTTTTAAAATATTTAATACAATTTTTTAAAAATATACGATAATTTCAATAAATTATTTTTAATTTTCTAAAAGACTTTATTGTTCTTCTAGAATTTTTTTTAATATATTAATGACCTTAAAAATAAATAACATTTTAAAAATATATCGTCCATTATTACCATTTTTAAAAATCAGTTAGAAAACCCTACACACCCTTAGGGAATGTAATAGGTAATGAGCAATAATTGAGATTAACAGTTTATATACTATTTTGAATAATTTATTCAAACCAAATGTTAGATGCATTATAAAAAAAAGTACGAATAACCCTTAACCACAGAGATCCGGTAATTTTGACCGGCGCGGCGGGACTTTCCGATTTTGGTATGGCACCCCCATCATTTGTGCTAATATGCGTTTTTTAATTTAAAGTACGACACCGGTCAAATTTACCGGTAGTCTGTGTTTAGGTACCAATGAAATTTACATTCATAAATTGCGTATGGATTGTAATCTGGAGCCCACAGGGGAAAATATTAGAATTGCCATCATAAGAATACTTTGTCAAAATGGGCGAAAGAGGTGGATTCTGATGGTTGCAATACCGAATAACATCGTCGACTATATACTAGTACCATCGGGTCATGACTCTCAAGATCGAGGATCGAGGTCAACGAATAAGACAAAAAAATGAAGATGATATTAAAAACTTAAATATATTTTGCGATGACAAGGTCAAAAATTATAGAAGTCGCTATAAATGGTTAAAAAAGGATCATTAGTTCCTAAGAACACACTCACGCTACAACATACTAGCACAAAAAGTCTTATAAACCATATTATTTTTAATGACCGGTAGTCTGTGGATACGTTCCAGAAACGGCACCTCTGTGGTTAAGGGGTGAATATGAAACATGTTAATTGCTTATAGTCTGATTAAATTAGCAAGAAAACAGAGATAAGGTTACTAAAATTCGCATAAAGCTAAATATTGGAACATATGTTCAAAACATCCTTGCTTAGAAATAAAATATCAAAAGTCCCAATATGCAAAATCACACCGCTTTTGTTGGTATATTACCTTGTATTTTAAAAATAAATTATTAATAACCTCTAACAATTAAATTCGCTTTAAGCTTGCTATGTACAGAGCTAAAAAAATGTATTAATAAGTTCCGCAACTTTTGTAAAAACTCTCCAAACAAGAAGTGACTGCAGTTAGCTTGTCTTTATCTAACCTTTGCTTTTGATTAAAAACATTTATATCGGGTATATTTTCAAATTCAATTGTGACTTGGTAATCAAGTTGAAAAGACTGGGGTGGGAAGTTTATTCACAATACATTGGCATCAACTTAAACGTTACTGCCACCTGCACCGAAGAAACTCCTTATGCTAATTTTTGGTAATTGTAAAAAAGGTGGAGTGCTAAGTGCGGTTGCAAAAAATTGGGTGTTTTGTTCATTGGCATGTAGAAATTGCCAAGACAAGTCATGAACTAACATCGAATCTTCACTAGAAAGAGGCGAATACAATCTGAACGAAGAGTCAGCTGATATACATCGCTATTAGAGAAAGTTATTTGCACTCATCAAAAGAAAAAAAAGCATATTAAGACGAGAAACAATAAAATGTATGATTAATATAAATTTTAACGAAAAATAAACTAAAATTTATTAAAATAGCTTTTACTTATTTTACCTATAACTTCTTTTTTCTAATCAGTACATAGCAAACTACGGTTCGTAGAATATGCCTATCGGGAAACCTTACATAAGCGTGCACATTTTGCAGTATATAACTCTCTTAACTTTTAAGCGATGATATATGAAAAACGGTGACTTTTTCGAAAAAAAATGTAGAAACTTTTTTACAAATTATCGCACAATCTAAAATTTTGGTTTATGACATTTTTATAATAAAACCTACCTTTTGGCTAAATAACGAAAAACCCCATTTGTGCTAACTTTCACCTTAATTATGTTTTTCAAGTATGGGGTCGTTGGAGACTATTGACACTTTATTTGTAATTTCCAAACATCTGTAAAACTTTTTAGCTTTATGCCAGTAGTAACTTTTAATGTCTACTTTGATCGGACTATAAGTTTTTTTAAGACATGCTTATATTGGACCTAAAAGGTATTGCATGGTAGGTACCATAATTATTCTCTAGTTTTAATCTATTACTATGTATTATTGTCAAAAATGTATTGTCTTAAGTTTGTAATAAAATGTCATAATATTAGTGGTTTAATATTGTTACTTCTTTAAAATGGATAAACGATAGCCTATGAGCAAGACTTAAAATGTCAATGAGACAGCTGGGCGCCAGAAAAAATAAGTTTTATAAAATAAAACAGCTAACTGCAGATTGTAGCAGCAGGGTCTCGTACTATCACGAGACATCCACCTAAGCTAGCTCGTCAAAACCACACAGTCATATGGTTTCTAAAAGCTAAAGAGTACAAATATATTTTTTTCTCCGAAAATTCTAAAAATTTTGAAAAGAATGTTTTGAGCCTTGAAAATTGATAGGCATATCAAAACGTCCTTATAATGGCCAGTGTCTATTTTAATATTACCCATAATAACGTTAGAGTTTAAGATCCGAAGGACGAGACCTTTATTCATGTTTTACCGCATTTAAACTGTATCGTAATAAAAATATAGTATTTAAACAAAGCTATTGCTATAGAGTTTCCTATCACTAATATATTTTTCTATAATTTTATTACTAAAACTTTGAGAATTTTAAAAAGAAATAGCCTTGAATATATTTTTTTACGCTATCCTATGGTGATACCTTTGTTTAAATACTATCTTTGATACAAAAAAGTTTTATTTGGTAAAAAATAAGTCAAGGTTGACATTTGAGACTTATTTTACTATTTCTTACTTGTTTCAGTCGTTTTCGTGCTATATGTGTTATTTTTCTTTCGCCATACTGTCAAGAAACAAATTATTTTAGGTTTAAGTTAGTTTAATTTGAATAAAATGAAATTTTAGCGTGTAAACGAGGGGCAGTCATAAGGGGGGCCATGGGGGCCGTGGGAGCCACATCCTTTGTAACCGATTATTATTTTTTTACCTAAACACACCGAATTGCAAATATGGACATTCAATAATGATATGCCCCCCTCGGAAAGTTGATATGACCGCCCCTGGTATAAACTACAATAAATCATTTTTGGTAAAATAGGATAACCACTAATATTTGTCCATTATACAATAAACACTGTAACATTTACCTATAATTTATTTTTTTTAAACAATATTTAAATATCACATTATTAATCACAACATAAATATATAAATATAAAATTTAAAAAGGGTATTGTTTAATTATAGTAAAAAATTATGGGAATGTTTAAATAATTTTATAAATGGTAGTAATACAAAAGAAATTTGATATAACATTACATATTAAACAGATTATTAAATAAAGTTAAAATTTTGTTTAACATAAATTGTCAAAGAAGGTAAATACAGGGTGTAACTAAATGGATGGCTGAAATGGCAGGGTATGTTTTTTAGCTTATTTAAAAAAAAAAGTTCATATAATTATATGTCCTAAACCTTTTAACTTTTGAGATACAGAGTGTTACAATTTAAAAAGATTTTTTTATATTTCACCTATCTTTCCCCAGTTTTGTTTTAATTTGGCAATATTATTAATGACATTAAGGAGGTTATTTATTACTAACTTAATTACATTTAATAAGTCAAGTGGCGTCTCGAGAGGCAACTGAAGAATTATTTCCAACAAAAAACGGTACGCCACTGACTGTGTAAATATGCGTAAAATTTTTGTGCTTTCTTTAGATTAGGCAAATAAAAATACTGCTTTCATGTTTCGTAACTTTTTTCGTATCTTGTTTACTTTAAGGGAAAAGAAAATAAATTTTACTTAATTGGATATTTTCAGGCCATAAAAGAAGCATTGCGTGATCTTTTTCTTTTAAAAATTAGGTTTTATAGTTTTTAAATAGCAATTATGTAACAAAAATAATTATTACTTATTTAAATGAGGTTTATATCCAGTATATAACAGCTTTTACTAAAATAAGTGTTTTCGATTTTTTGGTTTTTAAAAATTTTAACACCCTGTATCCAAAAAGTTAAGATGTTTAGGACATTTTTTTATATAAACTTTTCTTCCTATAGGCTAAGGAATCATACCCTGTAATTTCAGCCATCAAATAAATAACACCCTGTATATCCCAAACCTTTGCCTCTACGTCCAATATTTAAGATGGCTTTAAAAATTAAAAACCTTTAATAAATATATCACCTTAAAATAGATAAATATAATTTTCTTTAAATCAGATTTAACACAATTTGTTAAAATACTTAACAGTAAAAATATCATCTTAACAATATTTTATAGCTTTTTAAATTTAATAATACAGACTAGAAGAAACTATTTGTACTACTATATTGCACTACTTGGAACACCTAACATTATTGTCAGAAGGAAGAGAAACATTTAGTTCTATACTGGACAGTCCTAGGAAGACGAATATACTTTATAACTACAATATTTTAGTACTATGCATAGACTTGTAAAATGTATCATGAAACGTCGCGTCGCCTTATACACACGAGAAGTTGAACACGCCCTACGCCTTACGCCTGACGTTTGCATTAAAAGTAATAGGTTTGTTCCAGCAGAATGTTGGAAACATGTTAGCAACAATCGTAAAACGCAGAAATTGTTACAAACATTAGTCATAAATGTTGGCAACAGTTTGCTGCTGGAACGAAAAATAAACAAGGCGTGCATACTGCTTATACGTGAATACATGAAAGGTTATGTTAACAATTTGTCAGTAATGTTTCAAGAAAGTTTGCAAACTTTTCAAACAGTTTCCAACATGTTTCCAACATCCTTAAACTACTGCTGGAACAACAAACAATTGTATAATGTTACAAACATGGCACTGCTGGAACGACAAATTTGACGTGCGCAGAATCCGAACGGTTGCAAACATTTCTGAAGCCTCCTGGAACAAACCTAATGTAACCGTTCACATGCAGGCGCATGTGAAAAGTTACATTACTTTCAATGCAAACCTATTGTCACACGTAGGGCGTAGGGCGCGTCATACGTCTCATGTGTAACGGGACTAATAGTTTAAAAATAGAGAAAATGGTTGTTTTTAAACTATTTTAATATTAGCTGTTATAAATTATTGCCATAATCTATTTTTAATATTTGTAAGAAATTAAATTTAAAACAAAGAGTTAGCTTACCACCTGGTAAATCATGAATTTTAAAAGAATTTAGCAATTTAGGCGTAGATTTGCGAGCCAATACACAAAGTAATTTTATTTATTATACAGGGTGATCATTTTTAAGTTGGCACTATTGCTAACTTCTTTATTATTAGAGATACGAAGTCGGTTAATTTAGCAAAGTAGTAGCATTTTTCCGCTGATTAATGTGCTGCCAACCAAAAACAATTGAACATCGGTTTCTCGATTTATTGCAAAAAATATACTTTTTTAATGGAACACCTTGTATATTATATCACTTTTCGAAAAACCTACTTAAGACCATTAAAAAACTCCTCGTGTGTATCCAATTTTTAATAGTTTCGGAAATATGGCCATTATCGGGAATTTGATAGTCAACTGGAATTTTTTAAATAAAACACCATGTATATTTCATCACCATTAAATAAATATTTTAAGGAGCTTTAAGAAAATACCTACATTTGATATATCTATCTCTTATAGTTTTGAAAATATGGCCATCCAAATATGAAAATTATGTTAAGTTTTTATTATTTAATTTTCAGAATTACTTCAGATACTGTTTTTCCAATGTAAATTAAAATAAACATTTTTATTAAAAACATTATTTTTACAGTGAATAATATGGTTCTGGCTAAATACGAAAACAGCAAAAAAGTATTATTTATTGGAAGTAAAAAGAAATATTACTTTTTATTCTTTTCAGGTAGGCAGAAACTTATCAGATGCAAGATACGCCATACGTTCATATAGGAAGCTGAATCCGACACACAAATATCTGTGTTAAAAGTCGTATTAGCTTTGTTCGTGGGTCCGATTCTGAACCAGTTTAGGGACTATTCGCATGCGCAGTGAAAATATCAGAGGGTAATAAAATTCTGAATTTTTAGTAACAGTTGCGTGTTCGCGGTATTAGCACTTCTTAAATTTTTGTTAAAACTAAAATTTCAGTTCAGGTTTTCATGCGCATTATAGATATGGTCAACTGTTTTTTGTTTTTGTGGTAAAGAAATTGAACGTTGTATTATTATTAATT
The DNA here is from genome assembly GCA_014170235.1 of Listronotus bonariensis. NCBI lineage: Eukaryota > Metazoa > Arthropoda > Insecta > Coleoptera > Curculionidae > Listronotus > Listronotus bonariensis. Next base: position 129,368 of record JACEGR010000922.1, on the reverse strand, counting down.
TGTTTCTATCACTTTATGTCGTTTAATATACCTGTTGAATATTTTTTACGTTATAAGCATCTATAAATATATTATTATTTGTAATTGGTTTACCGTATAAATATGGTTAATTAAAAATTTGATCCAAAAATATAGACAAAATTAAAAGACCAGTTACTATATAATAATTTTATTATTTCTTGTCGTTTTAATTTAATCCTTAGTTAAAGATATATACAATAAAAATAAGAGGAGGCCGCCGAGAGACCTAGAGAGGTTTTCGACAGCATAACAATTTGTCTTTTGATTGGATTTTTTATCGATATGGTATCTAATTTGACCATGAGCAAATACTAACCAGAAAACTAGGTTAGAAAATATCCGCAGCTGTAGAAATTTATTTGCGGTTAATAAAAATCCAGAACTAATAAATAACTAGACATGCGCTTTTAAACAATCACAAACCGGTTAGTTTCCAGTTCAGAATCATTTCACTACTTGATTCACGAACAAAGCTAAGATAGTAAACCAAGAGTTCTCTCAGACATACGCTGCGCAAAATGTCTATCCCGTATGATTAGGATTGGTTAGTATCAGAGAAGAAAAAGTATAATTTAATAAATAGATACTCCCATTATAATTTTAGCGTCCATAGAATCCCGAACCGCTACTGGGTACCAAATTTAACGGTTGTTAAAACAATTAAATAAATTAATGAGTTTACTTAGAGCAATAGTTTGTGGTTTTACTTTGATTGTGTTAACGCAGCTTGTCGTTTTAAATTTGAGCTAACGCATGATACCATAAATAATCCTATTGCTAATGATATGCACATAGATATATTAGCCCATGTATCACTGACTTCATAGAATAAGTACGAATAAATATTGGTAAAAGCAATTCCAAAAACTTGGGAGGCAGCATTTAAAAGACCTGCTTGTGTACCTTCTGGCTCGGGGTAGGTCAACTCCGATCCTAGTTCAAAGCCTACTGGTAGTAATCCTGTCATGAAGAATCTAAAAAAGGGTACTATTAGTTTCGGAGGTTTATAGATAATAGTATATTATGGGACAAAAACGGAATGTGACTCATTTCCCACAAGTATGACTGCCGCACGAGCCGCAGGCGAGTGCTGTAAGTCATACGAGAGGAAAATGGGTATTTGGTGCTAGTTACATACTATACTTTTTAAGTCATACGAGAGGAAAAGGGATATTTGGTGCTAGTTACATACTATACTTTTTCTACAAGTAATCAAGTATCACTAAAGAACAACTTTCTTGTGGATTTATATTAATAAGGGGTGATTCATTTAGCGGTACTTTTTCTAGTAGGTATTTTGGGATAGATGAGAGGATCCAAATTTCAAACTATTTTGGTATTTATCTTCAGTACTGTTAGACAATTTATTCTGAAAAGACTTAGTCCCCGTCACAACGTCTAAGACTTGTTCAACGGTATTATGAAAATCATTATTCTCCGAGAAATGTGTTTCGTGGGCTTCGGGCAACTTATAGTCCACGCATAATCGGCGTACTGAGTCGACTACTAGTTGTACCATCACAAAAATTTGACCTCCAATTTTCATTATTGGATAATTCTTGACCAAATGAGCCACATCCAGCACGTAGTGCAGAAAATTTAGTGGCAGTAGTTGCGAGTGTACATGATAATTCTAACGAATTCATTCGGCACTCGGAAATTGGAGTTAGTAATAATAATGTATTTCCAAAAATCATGAATACATAGTGGTATTCCATAAATTTTCAGTAAACATATGTTTAATTTATATTTTAAAAAATATATTTAAATAACTTATTTATTTTTTTCAGTTTATAAAACGAACATATTTGACATAATCGTGTTAGGTTTTTAAGAATCTTCTAAAAAAAGCTAAAATTTTTAAAATTTAAAACCTAAATAATAGTTAATTTTTATTTTTTTATTTTTATTAATTTTATCTTGACAACGGTGGTAGACTTGCCACCAAAACGTCGATTTTTAGTTTTCTATTTACTTGTTTAATATTTTTTGTTTTTTTTTACTTATTTTTTTTGGTGTGTACCCAAATAACTATCATTAATTTTTATAAGGTGTTTTAATTTATATTTTTTTTTATGTTTTCATTAAGTAATAAAAAATGAAACTTTTTAGTCTCTTGTATTTGTTTTTGTATCTTGCTTCGTTTTGAAAAAACAAACACAGGCACACAAAATTTAAAAAGTTTTCTGAACTGGAACCGCGACATAGTGTTTCTTGCCAATTTCAATGCGTACCATTGACCAAATTTTGAGGTTATATTTGCAATTTATAAAAAAAACTTGTACGTGCTGGACCAAAACGGGCTTGAGATTTGCATTTAGCGCATCGAAAAACACAAATAACACTATGTCCTGGTTTCAGTTCAGAATATTTTTTTTGTGTGCCTGTGCACAGGCCTGTGCAAGGCAGGCAAAATTACGAGTGAACTATTCTCAATTAGAAAAAGAAGAACAACGAGAATTTAACCAAACATTAGGCACACTTAAATAGTAAAAACGATCTAAAACACAAATGAACATATATCACATCAGTTTTTATCTCGTTTTTAAAGTCTCTTTAGTTATAGCAAATAAGTCAACCTCAAAGTCATTGTCAAAGTCAAAGTCATATCAATAATGATTTTGGTAAATGTTTCATGCACTATTTTGGTTTTAATCAAATGTTTTTTCCAAAAATCATGAATATATACTGGTATTTCATTAGTTTGCAGTAAACATATAGGTATAATTAATTTATAATTCGGATAATATAAATTTTTAAAAATATATTTACACTACTTAAAAATATCTACTTATGTCAGTTTTTACTTTTGTTCTTAGGTACAAGCCAACTCCAAAAAAAAGGAAAAAAATGAACTTTGCCCTATGTCAAAAACAAAAAGACTTATGAAAAATAACTAGGTGTCATCTTCTGTTTTACCAAAAAGCAGCAATATTATGCCAAAAACCGCAAGTAGCTATTTCTTATAATAACCAAGATACCCTGCAATTGCAACAAAATCCGGACACCTTGTGCATACAGTGAAGACCTAAAGTTCGTTTGTCGGTCCCCTTCTAATATCTAAACCATTCTGTATATTTTGATGAAATTTAAAACTATAATCGGTGGCGGCGCCAGGGGTGGACGCAGGTAGGCGAGCGCCCAACCTAAATTGTTCTCGCCCAACCCGGTATTTGAGCAAGAAGCAAAGAAACGCAAATAAGCCCTGTTAAAAAAGCATGGTATTCTTATAAATCGTTTATTTAATTCATTTAAATCAGTGTTTTTTAAACTTTTTCATGACATGACACCTTTAGTATGAAAAAATATTTCGCGATCCCCGAGCCTTCTCTTTTTTTATGTTAAATGGTATGATGCTACAAATATTTAATCCATACATTTTTATATTATCATCTTCCTAATTGGGAATTAAAAATAAATACATAGTGAAGTATGTAACACATTCTTTTAGGTCGGTATTATAATGTCGAATTATCTTGACTTTTGTAGTTTTAAGCTAAATTTTATAAACGTCCTATTATCCGTAAAATTAATGTTTAAAGTTGTGATTTTAAAATTGATACTCCAATATCGCTTAAATTTAATATACACAGGTCTTTTTTTCAAGAAAATAGATTTGGTGTTTTTTATTTTAATTTTCAAACTCCAGTTTAATTAAAAGTTTTTTTGCGCAGTTTCTCGACACTTTTATAATATTGGGCTTTAGGACGCGGCCAGCGGCATATCTTCAATTAAAGTCTTCAGGGGCAAAATGAAAATGTCATTACTGCAAAAAGCACAATCCATGGCTTTACAAAACAAATTTTGAATTGAAAATTGAATCATTTTCGCTGACACAGTCGAATGTGAGGAAAACATATAGCTGATTTGAAAATGGTGTTAAATAATTAAAAAAAAATTGTGTCAATAGTTCTCTGTGCAAAAGATATTGGGCACAGATGGATCATAAATCCATTTTTACCTGCAGACATAAATTGGCAAATTTGACAACTAAGCATAAAAAACCTGCTGGAATTATCTGCCGGTGGGATGTTCACTTTGAATTCAAGTCTGCCAATTTGGATACGTTTTGGTTGAAAAGAAAAACAGAATACCGGGAATTAACAACTAAGCCCTTGAAGTGTTTATAGTTATTTATTAGATAAGTGAGTTATATTACATATAAGTCACGCAAGAAAATCTCAACTCTCGAGCCCGAAGGGCGAGAGAGAGTAATTTTCTTAAGTGACTTATATGTAATTACTCACGTGTCTAATTTTATCCAACACTTTCGTATAAATCGTTTTTAATATCGAAAATAATTTGAAAACGTCATCCATTATTTGTTACTTGTCATTGTCAACACCAGCAACAAAATGTTGTATTGTCTATAATTCACTAGTGAGCTAAAGGGTACTTTAGCTCACTAGTGACTTATAGTACACTTTATATCCTCAAAATCTGATCAATTATGTAGATATTATATGTAAGTGTTGGATAAATTTCATTTACCACTTCGTATTTGTGCAACTTGACATTTTTGTCATTGGCCCAAATAAAAAGTAAACAAAGGGATCGCCTAAATTTGAAAAACAACCTAATTCTTAATTTACCCAAAAACCAATGCACGTTGGAAGAAGATGATCAATCAAAAACATTCGAATTAAGATTAATCTGTAATGATAGGATTTTTGTTTTATTCGTTTGTATGCAAATGTTGAAGGGTACAATTTTTTTGTTACCGTCTTCTTAATAAATATATCTTTTTAGACTTAACTTTTTTATATCAGCTAATATTTTCGACCTCTCGCGACTCCCCTAGAAAAGCACCCTAGGGGGTCGCGATCCACACTTTAAAAACACTAATTTAAATAATCCGAAATATGAAATTTTTGAATAAATGTTATATGGTCGCAATATTAAAAATTATCATTTTGTTATGCTGTCATTAGAAACGGAATGTAATGTAAAATTTAAAAAATATTAAATAAAATATTCTGTCAAAATATTTAAAATCTTCCGAATTTTCTCCCATCAGTTATATGTATTTAAAATTTAAATTACGAAATGTACGTCATTTATTAAAGAAAGTAGGATATATCACTAGAGGTAAAAGTAAGATATGTAATTTTTTGGTGTCCACCAGTGGTGTTGCTAATATACGGCTAGGCGGGTCAGTGCCCCAGAGCCCCTAGCTCAGGAAAGGCCCCCGGCCTTAGTACTGAAATACTGGAAAGAAATGGGGAAAAAATGAAGATGAATACCTTTTTGGGGTGGTGAATATTTGAAAAATGTTTTAATAAAGTTGTTTTTATTACATGAGCACCTTTTTTTGCTCCTTGACATTTTTGGGCCCAACTTTTGTTTTCTTTTTGCCCCAGGGCCTTTGCTGACCTAGCTACGCCACTTACCCACAGACTACAAAGCAAACAATTTTCTATAAAACTGTTTGTTTTATTACCAAAATCAAAGAAGCTAAATACTTTGATTTTTTTCTGTGGCCGTCATGCTAGTGTAGCTTAACTTTTAAAAACTTTATTGTACTCACAAAATTTTGGTAATCAACAAGCTTTACCCCCATCAATACTGAAACTGCTGAAAGAAACTTTAATAAATCGACATTTCTTGGTGTAAAATTGGATTTTTACCTTTTTAAAGAGAAGCAATAAATATAGCCACATTTTGCTGGGTCAAATACTTTTTAGGAGCTTTAAAATAATGTGCCACAATATACTCCTTTTTGTTTAATTATTTTCCGAATATGGAGCCTCGGGGTCACCTTGACATTTAGAGTTGTCATTGATATGTCAAAATATTAGGTCCTAGCTCATATACTATCGTTGCAAATTTCATTAGACCATAAAAATTGGTTAGGACTTTAGAAGGGGAGGGACGGACTTAAGGTCCTTACTGTATAATTGATGACACAGATTACACTGTATATTTTAGCAATGTAGCATAATTTAGAATGGGGAGTATCTGTAATAGATGTTAGGTTTTACTTACCCAAGTATTCCAGAAACCACATATACCACAATGAGACCCTTATTAAGTGTAAACGTAAAAAGTAGCATCCCAATCAACGAGAATGCATATACAACTATTGTAGTTTCCCTAAAACATCAAACTGTTTTACAATCTAAAACAGGACAATTACATCTGGGTACATATTTTAATTTTTAACTTTTAAATTAATAAATAGCACATATTACTTACTTAAATTTACGGAACCTATCTAAAACAAAACCACAGCATACAGAGCCCACCATTCCAGATACTGTAATAACAAGCCCAATTCTTCCCGCATCTTGTTCAGCTTTCTAAAAACAAATTGCCAGTAATAATTGTTCTTTGGAAATATATTTTTCTAAATAATAACATTTTTAAAAAATCTTAGTTTAATTTTAAGAGAATAAAATACAGAGTAACCAAACCCTGAAACCGGAAAACCTAAGAAAAAACGGTTAAGTGGGGCGGCTCGGAAGAGACTCCAAAAGCTGTAAAAGAGCTGGGGTCGCCGAAGCTGATACCACAACAAATACGGAGGGGAGTGCTGACCAGAGGCTGGGCAGAAAGACCTAGATCTTCGGGCGATACTCCTACAGGAATAAAGAACCCGGAAAAGAAAATCAGAAAGGAAGAGAGGGTTTCTTTTAATCCTTTGGGGTATGGGGATGCCTTACGGGTGGACAGGAAGGTCGCAATTGTGCCTACTGACTTCCCGGAGGTAACTCTGAGCCAGAAGGATGCCGAAGGGGTGGCCAATGCGTTACTAAGTGCATTTGATGCTATCCCGGAAGGCGAATTTACGCCTCGGTTCGAAGGCAACAGATGGGACCAGGGTGCACTCTGGCTAACCTGCGCTGACGATAATTCGAAAGCGTGGGTTATAGAAGCCACCAAAAGAGTTAAACCGCACTGTGGTTTGGGGCAGCGGCGAAGCCGTCAGCTGCGGAGGCAGCCCAGACTCAGAAGCCACCTGAAGGAGGGAAATCGGTTCCAGTGCCAGCGGCGAAGGGGCAGGCTGATGTACAGACTGGGGAGCCATCAAATAGGATGGAGACCCAGCATGTTCAGAGGCCAGAAAAAACCCCAAAAGCAGCGCCCAAAAAGGTGGAGATAACGAAAAGGAGCGACAAGCCCTCCGGATCGCAAAAAAGCTGACCGAAGTTGGAGTCAGCAAGGGCGGTAGTAAAAACTTGGAGGCAGATGGACCCAAGTGAAGGATCTAATCACCCCGAGGGTCATACCCAAAACAATAATCCCAACCCCCAACTCCCAACCCCACTTTCCACCCTATCGCCATTATCCATCCAGGGAGGGGAGTGTGCGATGCTGGCATCATGGCATCATCGAGCATTCGATTCCCTAGATTAACTTGCAACACTGCAAAGCGGCCTCTGCGGTACATAGCAGAGACCTGACAGTGGAGCAGACAAACATATCCCTCATCCAAGAACCTTGGTCCGTACGGGGGTTGTCAAAGGATTAAACACGACAGGAGGCAGGCCTTTCTATAACGGCAAGGGGCAGGAACCAAGAACCTGTATATATATATAGGTAATGGTATAGATGCCCTGGCCATGGATAGCCTGTGCACCAGAGATCTCACACTGGTCACTGTGTTCGTAAATGAGGAGGGAAGGCGGAGGAAACTAATAGTCTGTTCTGCCTACTTTCCTGGAGACTCGACTGACGCCCCTCCCACTAGGAAGCTAAGGAGAGTGGTCGAGTTCTGTAATAAAGAAGGGTTAGACCTAGTGGTAGGTTGCAATGCAAATTCGCACAATACCATCTGGGGTAGTACAAATACAAACGAAAGAGGTGAAGCCCTATTGGAATACTTCTTTACATGGAATCTAGAAATTCTTAACACAGGATCCAAACCTACCTTCGTAACATCAAGAAGGCAAGAGGTATTGGACATAACAATAACGACAAAAAAGTCACTGAAAAGATGAGGCATTGCAGAGTGAGACGAAAGGATACACTTTCTGATCGTCGCCGCATCACTTTTGAATTAGAGACTGCCACCGCTTCGTCGGAGGAAGCCTACAGGAATCCTAGAGAGGCTGACTGGGCGGAATATAAATCTAGCCTAGAAGGTATGCTCGGAGGTGCCGAGGGTCATCTGAGGACGGCGAGGGTGATAGAGGGGAGGTAACAAGAATCTCCTCAGCTATCAGGCAGTCTTACAAAACATCCTGCCCTATTAAAGTAAATAGAGGAACTAAAAAGGTGGCTTGGTGGAGCAGGGAGCTTAATAAACTTAGAACCAGCTCCAGACAGCTACTTAATAAGGCTATGAAAACCAAAAGGACTGAAGACTGGACTGCGTACAAGGCCGAGCAAAAGGCATATAAGCGTCTGGTTCGAAAGTCAAAATTGGAATCATGGCAAGACTACTGTGAGGAACTGGAGAATTTATCCTTGGTTGCAAAATTCAGGAGAATATTCGCAGGAGGACCACATATTAAAATTGCACCCTAGCAAATAATGAATCATCTCTTGGAGATACACTTTCCAGGATCCAAGAGGGTTGATTCTGACAACAATCAGACCGGGGAGGGAAGTAAACATCCCCCTCTAGGTCTGATTGGAAGATCGTTTGTAAGGTTGTTACGTTCAGCAAGGTGCGCTGGGCGGTTAACTCCTTTGAGAAATACAAAAGCCCTGGCACGGATGGCGTTTTCCCGGCTCTCCTATCTGAATGGGGAGACGAGTTGACGAGGCATCTGGTCAGGGTATTTAGAGCGTGTGTGGCACTAAGGTACACACCCAAAGCCTGGCGTGAAGTGAGAGTAGTCTTCATACCCAAGCCGGGGAAGAACTCATACGACACAGCCAAGGCATTTAGACCGATCAGTCTTACCTCTTTCCTACTTAAAACGCTGGAAAAGGTAATAGATCGTTTTCTAAGGGATGAGATGCTAACTACTGGTAAAAGTTACATCCATCTCAACACGCATATCAACCCGGTAAATTCACCGAAACAGCCCTTCACGCCCTTGTCGGCGATATCGAAGAGGCGTTAAGGAGGTAAAAAGGGTTACTTTGCGCGTTTTTAGACATTGAAGGGGCTTTTGATAATACCTCCTTTGATGCCATATGTAAAGCAGCTAAGGAATTCCGGGTCAACGACACTCTAGTCGACTGGATATATAGCATGCTAAAGACAAGGAATGTCACAGTCGCGCTAGCTGGGACAAGCGTCAAGGCAAGAGTCGACAGAGGATCCCGCAGGGGGAGTTTTATCACCACTGCTTTGGCTTCTCGTGGTAGACAGCCTGCTGGCCCAGCTAGAAAAAATGGGTGTTAAGGTGGTGGGATTCGCTGATGATATCTGCATTGCAGTGCAAGATGCAAAAAGCACTGAACATAGTTGACGAATGGTGCGGTCTCCGCACGAGGACCAGGTTCGTTACCTGGGAGTGACCCTTGACAAAAAACTCAGCTGGAATGAACACATCCGTGTACAAACATAGAAGGCCAAAAATAGCCTCTGGGCGTGCCAGCGTATGATAGATAAAAGTTGGGGACTTAAGCCGAGAGTGGTCAATTGGATCTACTCTGCGATTATGATCCCACAGCTAACTTATGCATAGGTCGTGTGGTGGCCGGCAGCCACCAAGACCATTAACAAAAGGAGAATGGAGAAGGTGCTCAGACTAGCGTGTTTGGGGATTACGGAGGCATTCCGTACCACTCCCACAATGGCTATGAGCTACCTATTCTGCTTAGAACCCTCTGACATTAAAGCTAAAGAAGGGGCGATTAAAACTACTTTTAGACTCAAATCAGGCGGGAAGTGGAAAGACAGATCGTATGGTCATGCGGCGGTACTCGGGAAGGTGGGAGGAAATGATATCTCACGGCCTGAGGACTCCGATGTCATCCCGAGGATCTACCACTTTCACAGTAATTATAAAACAAAGATCCCGGACAGAAATGAATAGACGGGTCATATGGAAGACATTCTCACTCCTAAAGGACTTGTCTCGTACACAGATGAGGCTAAAAATAGGAGTGGGACTGGAGCTAGTGTGTGGAGTGAAAATCCAAAGATGGATGGAGCTTGTTCAAAATATATCAAAAAGGTCCGATTATGACAATAAAATTCCGATTTTAGGGAGATAGACATTATATTTGACTTTGACAAACATAGATAGTTTTTGACTTTGATAAAAAAGAAACGTCAGAAGAATTAGTAGTAAATTTAAGAATTTATAATTATTGATAGAGCTGGCGCTTGCCCTTGGAGATCACTCAACAGTAATCCAAACAGAGGTGTATGCAATCTGGGCTTGTGCCAGATGGATCTTGGACAAGCAATACAGAGGCAAACACCTACATATATGCAGTGACTCAAGAACCGCCCTACAACTACTGAATAGGGTAACAATTGAGTCTAAGCTAGTTAAAGACTGTACAGAGACTCTCAATACATTAGCAGAGTCCAATACGGTCAACCTGGTATGGGTACCAGGACACACTGGTATCAAAGGAAATGAGGCAGCGGATAGACTGGCGGTAGCGGGTAGCAATAACCCAAACCTGGCAGTACCCTGCCCCCGGGCATGTCCGGTGGGGTCCTCAAGCGCTGGGCCAAGGACTGGACCAAAAGAAAGTTTGAGGAACTGTGGTCATCGGAGACAAAGATAATGCATACCAGGGCAATGCTTAAGGGTCCCTCTCAGGACCTGGCATCCAGATTACTGGGCATGAGTAGGACTCAGCTGAAGACTATTACAGGCCTGGTATCTGGACACTGGTATACTAAAAAGCACCTAGCTAGATTGGGTCTGGTAGCAGATTACATCTGCAGGTGGTGGGGAAATGGGGATGAAATCCCTTTTCACGTGATTATGGAATGTAGGGGTCTAGAGGGTCCACGAGGGGACATATTTGGAACCTACAAAATTGAATCCGAATCACTAAACCTTGCAGGACTGGACCTGGACAAAGTACCGACACTCTAAAGGATATTCCCCTGTAAATGGGATTTGCGTACAATGGCCAGCGCTGGCTGAGTGCGCAGCAAATATCTTAATTTAAAAAAACTAACTAGAACTAACCTGCTTTATACAATAAAATATATTCTAAGCGACTGGGAGCACAAAAACTAGAAATAATGCATATATTTTATATTCTCCTTAACAAGTGCTGTCGCTATCAATTTAATTTTTTTGATCAAAGTCAAGAATTTTTTTCACGAAAACTGTTAACCTAAAAATTCTCTTGGGGTAAGTATATAATATTATAATTTCAAACAAAAACAAGGAATCGTATTGAAATTCACCACTGGCAAACATAAAATTTTCAAATTATTTGATCTAAAAACCGGGACAAGGGACCTACACCACCTACAACTTGCAGAGTTATTATTAGGCCTATTCTTTCGAGACTGATCAAACCGATAATTATCATTCTTTTAAAACATATGTGACTAACTTCACAACATTCTGAATGTTTTTTTTTTAATTATGGAGGGATATTGGTAAATTGGTTCCCGATTAGAAGAGTGGTTATAAAGCCATTTAATGTAAATCGCTTCCCGAGTCCCAGAAAGTTCGTAAGATTTGGTTCCTGGTAATAATAGATAAAGATAAACGGCTCGAGCTACCAACGCCGACGGCATCGGCGTAGGCAGACACCGATTATCTGAAAAAAGGGTTTATTTTTATTGGGTTGGGTTTGACTGGCTTATTAGCAACTTTGTATTTTTGCTTTGACTTGTGTGTTGTTGTTTTCTATCTTCATTTTTTACCGTTAATAAATACATTGGTATGCTATATAACAAGTTTGTTAAAATATACAGGGTTTTTAATTATTTTTGAGACACCTTGTCTAATAACTAATAGTGTCAATAAAATATAGGTGTATCCAAATAAACAGTTTTTTACTTTAAGGCTATCTTTGTATCTTGTACAGGGGCGAAGGTATCAAGGTATTTTATGTATAAATAGAGTTGGGACACCCTATATATTATATTAGTTTTGGATTTTGCGCATACCTGTGACAAAATAGATTTTTCTTCGAAAGAGCAAATGGATTTAAGAGCAAAAATAAATATTTACAATTCAAAATTCTACTAAATATATTTGTAATAATATTAAATTAGTTTTGAATTAACTTATATATGTATGTATAAAAGTAAAAAATTATGACAGAAAGGTTTTTACCTGTACAATAATAAATATTTGTAGCAAGATTACATTCATTAAATACAAAACCCATTAAAAAGTTTTTTTGATCAAGCGAATTAATTTATGATATCTTCTGAATAATTTTTTTATTTTCTCGTATTGCCTAACCTTTTTGCTAGTAATAAGTCAAAGCCAAACCTTTAATCGGGTTATATTTGTCTTAGGGAAGTCTCTAACCTCTGTGACACTTTTTCTCGATTCGATCAATATACAGTCTATCGGAATCTTTTACCAAATAAAAAACTTTTTATTACTAACTTTACGAAAGCAAGCGCATATTTTTAAAAATTTCTGATTAGTAAGAAAATAAATGTTTATAAAAATATTTGCATATTGGATGTACAAGGTGGTCTTAAAAGGACTTGTTGCAATATTTCCAAAATTAATATTAGTACAGACTTGTGTTTAAAAAAAACAAAATTAACCCAAAAAAAATTAATTAAGTACTTTAGGTTGTCACAAATGGTTATTTATTTATCTATGAAGAGACAGCCGTGCACAAAATCATTAAAATAAAGTATTTTTGGCAATATGTAAGAAATATCAACAATTGACAGCTTTTATTTGTAATTATTATTTAAAGAAATATATCAAAAAAATAATATAGGGGATTTGGTGTTCGTAATGATGATATAATTTACGTCATTAACGGCCGTATTCACCAAGCTTTGAGAAATATTTATTAGACTAATAGCCGGCTTAAAAAGTAGGCTATCGGTCTGATAAATATTGGTAAGAGCTTGGGCAAGACGGCCGAGAGAGAATTTGTGCTTTTTTTTAATTTCAAAATTTAAACATGCGACATCGACTCGGAAGGGGCTTTACACCAAATTGGCATAATAATATTATGAAAAAACTTGTTAGCTTAACAGAACGTTTTTGAAGCAATCTTGTACAATCAACATACAAATACCAAATGTTCTTGTGAAAATATATTTTCTAAACCAAGTACGGCTTTTTATAAAGATGCACTTTTTTCGTAAAGTTAATAACTAAAAAGTTTTCCATTTGGTAGAACTTTCGAAAACAAGCTGCAAGCTGTATATTAATAAGATAGTTAATAAAATAACTAATAGGTACTTACCTCATAAAATCTAAGAATAACTTCACTTAACAAAGTTGAAATGGCATAAAATACTCCAACATTAATACCATAGGCAACTAGTAGTAACATAAAGCTACGATTTTTAAATAGATTTTTTAAAGATTGCATAAAAGATACTTCTTCCTCCGACTTTTGTTGCTGGGCTGCATAGGAGGGTGGCGTTGGTGGTTCGTTCTTAAAAACTACAAAAATACTCTCATTAGTTTAAAAGGTTTTACGTAAACTTTTAAATGCTTATGGTAAGTGTTTCAAATGCAATTTTCTAACCTAAGAATTATCTTCTTTTTCCATTTATGTTAGTAATTTTAGACTTTAATTATCTTTATTTAAATCATTTTAAAAAAATTTAAAAAGCGGCCACTATTTATCGTTAATTTGTTTTATTTAAAATCATATATATGCAATGTTAACATTTCCGACGTTTTAAAAGTTTGATAGTGTCACTTTTATAATTTTTACTTTCGGCCCACGAAAGGAAAGTTAACTTTCCTCCGTGTGCCGAAAGTAAAAGTAACTTAAGCAACAATCGCAAAAATTTAAAAGTATGCCAACTTGTTTGACATTTGAAACATATCTGTGGCACCTTTAAGCGCGATAAATATCGGGTTATGTAATTATTTAACAAATTAAAAGTCATTTTTAATTAAAAAATAAATTAAATGGAAATTCAAAAAACAAAAATGGTTGTTAATAAAATAGTATACAAACCTCGGTGAAAAGTTTCATTACTGTCACGAGAAATGGTTCATCTCGGCGCTACGCACCTTATTTACAGTCGCACCTGGGGAGCAGGGGATCAGTTACTGACCCCATCGTAGTTTTATTGCTATAACTTTTTAGATTTTACAAATTTTTAAATATTGTTTTTTGACTTTTATACATGATTCCATAGAAGTGTATTCATGCTAAATTTATAAGCTTGTTGCAAATATTTCACAATAAATGAAACGTCCTGCCTAAATAATAAGGCACATTGGCACACTGTTTAATTTGCTTTTAGGTAAAACAAGACGTTAGCAAGGTATCTTAAAAAAAAAGTTATTTTGTCTTTTCCAGGCAGGATATAAAAATTAGGAACGATACGCTAGAAATAATTCTTATGCTATGTATAAGTCAACTAAAGCCTTCATTGATACGTTGTATACAGGGTGTCCGGAAATGATGTTTTCTATTTAAATAAATAAAAATGTACTGGGTGTCCTATTTTAAATAATAAAGTTGAGGTCGTTTCTGGAAAAATCAAAAGTAACAGAAAACAGCCGAATATAAAATTTTGCACATTAAGGTAATATATCTACTTAATACATTTTATTCTAATATTAAAATAAATAAAAAGTTATAACAGCTAAAGACACCAAGTATTTTGGGTACGTTTTCTCGGAAACTACAAAACTAACTAGAACCGACTTTTAAAAACTGAAATGTGTTGAAGAGAGAATTCAAAACCCTTTAAGGTAAGGTATTACTTAAAGTCCTTTCCAATTTAAACTTTTTGACGTTTGAGTTGGTGGGGAAGAGGGTAACATTGGGCAAGTAAAATGTGTCACCCTTAATATAAAAATTGACGTGCTTTAGGATTTTTTATTAGTGTATAAATAAAGGAATTATAGGGGGTGGCTCGTTTTCATTGAAATGCACTGTATATTTATGTTACGCCGAATTTGTGTAATTACCGATTTCATGTATTCAGCAAAATTAAAATTTTGCTTAATTCGTGAAATAAGCAGGTTTGTCACTTTGGGGTGGACATGGTTAGTTCTGGTTAGTTAAATCTTTTTAAATAAATCGAATTAAAAAAATAGATTAAACTAACCAGAGCTAAGCATGTCCACCCCAAAGTGACAGTTTCATTTACTGCGTATTTCACGAATTAAGCACAATTTTGTAGAATAAATAAAATCGGCAATTACACAAATTATACCGAATCAGCTAAATAACGTAAAACATAGGCAATGGGAGGAAAAGAGACACACTAACGTGAGTACCAGAATGTTACTATTTCGGATTTGATGATTCACATACATCCTTTGTTGTTGATTTACTTGGGCGATATACCTTTACCTATTGCTTATCCAGTATAAATAATTTTTGATTGCTTTATACATAAAAAAAACTATTTTTCACACAGTTTATTTAGGATTTGTTTTCTTTACGATACTTATTAATCACTCATATGTCATTTTAAATCCGGGAATATACGGTATATAAAAAATAAATAAACTATTATTATCAGCTATATTATAGGTAATGCCAAAGTAATCCTTAAACAATCAAAACGGGACATCTTTATAAGTGTTCTTAATTATTAAAAAATCATATCTACTTTAAAAGCTCATTATTGACAGGCTGAGATTGAGTTTATAAGATAAAATTATTTTTAGGAATCATAAGTACCAAGATGAAATTAATTTATAAAAAATAATTAATTTTTAATAACAGTTGGTATACCGTGTGTCCGAAATTTATGATAAATATATTGAAATATTGAAAACTAAAGGAAACCTTAAAAGATAAAAAGATGCTTAAATGCGGAAAGTTGCAGGCCATCTAACCATAAAACTAATTCGGTTCTGGTGAGAGTAGTATTTGGTTTGGTTTCTCAGATATTTTGAAAGAACTTAAAATGTGCATTTTTGAAAAAGTCCTTTTTATTTTAAATAATTTTAACAATTTGTAAAAACTTATTAAGACAACTTTTTAGAAGCAATGCATTCCTGCGTTTTGATTTTAATTTTACCTTTTCGGTTTTAGGATACCATAATCAACTTTGTTTTTTTATGGCGGCCATTTTCTTTCTCAGAAAATTTTTAAAGAATGTGTTTCCCTTTAAAATATTTAATAGCATAACAACTAAGAAATACACTTATAATGACTTTCCCAACATAGGTCCTTATTAAAAATTAAATGGCAATTGTTTGTAGAGCTAATAGTTTCCGCAGTCCACAGTCATGGCCAACTCGGAAGAAAAAAACGTTAAGTAAGTAATTTCATCTTCTTAAAACGTTCTTTAAAAACAAAACGACCTCTATAAGATGAAACAATGTTGATGCGAGGGTATGTAAAAACCAAAAAGGTAAAATTAAAATCTCAATGCACGGTTGCATTGCTCTTAAAAAGTTGTCCGAATATTATTTTTACAAAAACCCCGCTCAATCCTTATGGAAAGTAACTTTTTTTTTTTTAATATTGTAGATCTTAACTTCCTGAATTAATTTTTTATGAGAACAATGCTCGATCGCCTCTAGTTTTAGAGTTATGAACCCTTAAATCTGTATATTTGCTAAGTTGAGATTGTGAGTACCTCCTATGATTTGTATTTTTTTAAATCTTACTGAAGCTATCACAAAACATCTTTTAATGCATAGCTATAGAATACTGTAAAGTACTGTAAAGAAAACTATTATATAAAAAGTGTCTATACAAAATGTTTTCTATAGCAGTGGTGACGGAACCCACAAAATTATTTTAATGATTTTTAAAATATACAAACTTAAAAAATTACATTTTTGAGTATAAAAAAGAACAAACGATTAGAATTCATTAATTTCTTAAAATAATAGTGTGCAGATTAAGTTGAAAGATGTAAACACTTTTGGTACCGTTAAAATATACAAAGCGGGTAAAATAAGGAGTTCTTGGATCGTACTTTTACTATGCTACCTAAGTTACGCAAATAAAGAGATACCCAAGCTTGGGTAATTTGTCAAAACTAATATTAAAATCGGTTTAGTAGTTTCCAAGAAAATGTACCCGAAATACCTGGTATCTTTAGCCCAAGTAATTTTTTATTTTTTTAAATAATAAAATAAATTTTGGTAAGTTGGTATATCTTAATGTGCAATATTTTATGAATTCAGTTGTTTTCTGTTATTTCCGGTCTAGCCGAAAATCATCTTAAATGTCTTAATTAAAATGGGACACCGGATATATTTTCATTCATTTAAATAGACAATACCATTTCGAGTACAATGACACCCCAGCAAACACTATTTGTCGGCAATATACATTTTTCATATTGGCATTGATGGTAAAGCATTGGCAATTGGTGGCAATATTATGCCAACATCTAATACGCATTAAAAAGTTAACCCTAAATAAACACTTAATTGCCAATAAATTTTACATGCAGGCAAATTGCCGGCAAGCATACAAAAATGGCGGCATAATAATCCTGATTAAATAAAACATGCCTTTTTGTTGTAGGCAAATAAATATTGGATTTTGGAAGGCAAACCTTCAACACATATTCATACTTTTCAAACCATTATTATTAACATTGGTATTTAACTAACATTCGAGCAAACAACAAACAACATTATTTTATGTTTTTTTACATAATTTAAAGGAAATGGCCTTTTCCTAACATTTTATGGATACAAATCATGCAAATAAAAATTAAGTCAAACAAAATGTTTATTATGTATTTTTGAGAGAATAAAAATAAAATGATGGTAAAATTAGCTAGGTTAATTTCGACGATTTCGACCGAAGGTGATAAATTCAAATTTCCCGCTTAGCCGAAATACAAGATTTGACAATTTGACAGATGAGGCAACCCTTCTTTTGTTTGGCCGCTTTGCGCAAATGTTTTCTACGTGGTTTTCTAGCTTTTTAGTTTCTTTTTTAAAGAAAAGCGTTTTTAGTAGACAGTGTATTCATTACCTAATTAGTGTGTGTTATGTAATTAATTGGTGATGGCTAGTCAAGAAGGCGTGTTATTCAAGTAGACTGTTAGGAGCTGTAAACATTTTGTTTAATACCTTTTAAATTTGTAGTTACCTAAAAAATTATATGAAATCAGGGAGTTGCCTTATTAAAAGTTTTAAAGACCTGTTAATAAAAAAAAAATATATATATTTAATAGTTTTTTTTTGACATGTAAGCCCTTTAAAATATTTCTCCCTATGTTTTGGATCTGAAAGTTTAGTGTAATTGTCCCTTAAATACTTACTATTTTTAAGTGTTTTCTTTTGATTTACTATCTTTTTTTTAATTTTATTACATACGTTTTATTTTTTTTTTTTTTGGTTTATTGTTACGGTATAAAAATTTATATTATGTAATTTTTTTATTGATAAAGTTTTCCTGCCTTTTTTTCTCATTTTTTCGATTACAAAATTCTAAATATGTTATTTAACTTTTGGGACATTCAACTTATAAAACTTGCAGTACTTATTTAATGATAAATGCCATTACAAGGACTGCTTTTAACTAATTTTTATTATTCTTTTATATGTGTTACATTTTAAATTTTAAATTTTATTGGATTATTTTTAAACACGTATTGCATTTTATCAAATTGTTTTTATTGTCAATTAGAAAAAATTTTAAAATTATTTTAACTGTGTATATATATTTGTTTTACTGTATTTGTGGAGCATTTGTTTCTTATTTGTTTATTTTGTTGTTTATTTTTGAAGTTTAAGTATATATATGTGTGTTTATGTATGTATGTATTAATTCTAATCAAGTACTAACTATATGTATAAAGGAATAATATTGAAAAAAAGAATAATATAAAAAGGGCAGGATAAATATAATAGTAAGTTAGGTATATTAGGATTTTGTAAAGAATGGATCCATACGTAAGGTATTTTGATAACGAACCTATAAATACGAATGATGTACAAAGTCTAGAATGTGTATTTAATGTAGAGCCTATGGGGACACAGTTTAGTATATTTCATACCAATATTAGGAGTATTCAGAAAAACTTCGATCAATTTCAGGCATATATATCTCAATATAACAACTTATTTCAGGTTATAGTGCTTTCGGAGACTTGGTTTATACAAGATCGGGACTTTTTCAGTTTGATAATTATCGGAGTATTTGTACAGAGAATAGGCTAAATCAAAATGACGGGGTTATTGTTTACATAAAGAAAGATAGATTTTGATTATAGATTTATTCGGATAGGATTAGCTAACGGCATCTCACTCTCCTTAAGCCTTGGAAATGATAAAGTAAAACTATTTGCTTTGTATAGGTCTCCCTCAACGGACCCCTATGAATTTAATTTAGGGCTGCAAACCTTTTTAGATGGCCTTGATTATAACTCATATAAGTATATGTTTTTGTAGGAGATTTAAATATCGACATTACGAATGATAAAACTCAAATTTGCCAGGATTATTTAAATTCTTTTTCAGAGAAGGGGTTTAAGTCATTAATTAATAAACCAACACGTCCAGCGTCGCGGACATGCATAGATCACGTTATGCTAAGACAAAGATATAATGGGGATATCGTCGATAATGTCACTTCGACTATAGTAAGGACAAATATAACTGATCATTACTCGATTGCGGTGCAATGTAAGTTGGAATTTCAAAATAATTTAAAAACTAACACGTGATTACTTTTATGGGAAATTAAATGAAGATAAATTTAAGGGTATAATTGAGGGAGTCGACTGGCATGAAATATATGGTACTGAAAACATAGAGATTGGGACTAATATTTTTGTAGAAAAGATTCAAAAATGTATTGGGGAGGCTACTCAGAAATTCAGGAATATGAAAAAAGTAAAAGAAAATCATGGATAACAAACGGTTTAATTGCCTCCATTAAAACTAGGGATAAGCTTTACCAAAAATATATTAAGGACCCACTGAACTTAGATGCCAAACGCGAATTTCTGACTTTTAGAAATAAATTAAATGTTCTAATTAAAAAAACAAAGTATAATTATTTTAAGGAAAAGATAGAAATAAATAGAAATTCCTCTAAAAATCTTTGGGATGTTGTTAAGGAATATAGTAATACAAGGGAAAAAAGACACATCCATTAAAAAAATAAATATTGATAATGAAAATATTATAACGGATCCACTAGAAATAGCAAACAAATTTAATTTTTTTTTTCAAACATAGGCAAGATAATACAGTCAGGTATTAAGGGGGTAAAATAAAAAAGGTTAAGAGTAAAAGAGTATGCCAAACAATATTCCTAAAACCAACCAATCCAACTGAGGTCCGGAATTTGATTTTATATTCCAAGAATAAGAAAGCTGCTGGTCACGATGGCATAACTAACGAAATTCTTAAATTGTCTGTGGACTCGATCTCAAACCCATTAAGCTATCTAGTTAACCTTACGTTAGCTACAGGACATTTCCCTTCACAACTAAAATTTGCAGTTATTAAGCCCCTTTATAAGGATGGAGATAGCTGTGTTATGACTAATTACAGACCCATATCTCTTATATCCGCAATAGCAAACATTTTTGAGAAGATTATTAAAAGTCGCTTGGAATATTTCTTAACAAAACATAAAATCATTAATAAAAATCAGTATGGCTTTCAAAAGGAATTGTCCACCGAAGATGCTATTGCTAAAGTGACAGCATTCTTGTACGATGCGGTTGATAGGAAAATGCCAACTTTGGGTGTGTTCGTTGACCTTGCAAAAGCTTTTGATACTATTAGTCACGAAATATTGCTAGAAAAGCTGGAACGCCTAGGAATACGCGGTAACGCGAATGGACTTATCAAGAGCTATTTAAGTGAGCGGCAGCAGGTGGTGGAGATTGATGGTGTGCGCAGTGGGCGGCAAACGGTGGCCTGCAGTGTTCCACAGGGAACAGTGCTCGGTCCTATCCTTTTTGTAATTTATGTTAATGAACTTTTTTCCTTGGAATCCGTGGGTACTGTGCTGTCTTTTGCGGATGACACCGTCGTTCTCTATACTAGAGATTCTTGGCATGTGGTGAAGCAATTGGCCGAACATGATTTACATAACATATTTGAGTATTTTAATTCAATTAAGTTGTCGGTTAATTTTACAAAAACAAAGGTTATACCTTTTACTTCCTATGAACAACATTTGCCAGACACGAATTGCCTAAAAGTCGATGGTGTGTCGCTGGTTTTCGCGTCTTTAATAAAATATTTAGGCATTTATATAGATTCTTTTCTTAAGTGGGACGTACACGTACAAAGTATTGTTAAAAAATTGCGAAGGCTCATGTTCAGATTTTACCAATTTCGTAACTTTCTGGGACATCCTCATCAAAAATTTTTATATTATGCTCTTGTAGAATCTATTATTCAGTATGGGATTATTGGTTGGGGAGGTATAAGGGAGTGTCACCTTAGGCCGCTTAATGTCATTTAGAAAAGAATTATAAAAATAATTTTTCAAAAACCCTTTAGATATCCTACCCATTTGTTGTTCTCTGAGTTGCTTCTGATGGACGTACGTCAGATATTTGCAAAAAAAAACTCTTCTTTTTCTATATAAAAATCCCCAAAATCTTAGACCACTATACCATAACTACGAAACCCGCGGTAGAATGGCAAATGCTGCTGTTCCGCCACGTACCAATAAAACTATTGGCCAGAGAGGTTTTTCTTATCTAGGGCCAAAACTGTGGAATATACTGGCAAAAGAATTAATAAGTTTAAACTCTATAAAAGCATTTAGCAGAAAATTAAAAATTTGGATACTGTCGCAGGACAGACATATTATTAATGATATTGTTAATTAAACTGTGTCGCCCGAACGTTCTTTTCTTTATTTTTTTTATAATTTTTTGTTTTTGGTATGTTTAATTCTGATTGTTGTGGTTAATTTTTGTTAAAAGTTATAAAAATGTGTTTTAATTTTGTTTATTTTTATTTATTTGTGTATATCAATTATGGTCTTTAATTGTAAAAGGAAATATAATTTTATTGATTTAATTTTAATTTATTTATAAGTTATTTTTGTAAAGATTGTTATTAGTTTATTTTTAAGTTATTTTTTGTATAGATTATAAGTAATTAGTCTTTAATCCATTAGAAGGAGAAATTAGGCCAGCCCATAGACAGGTCTTTAAATAGACCTATTTGGGCTTTCTGGGAAAGTTTTTTCCGGTCCTCCTGTTTTTATTGCATGCAAATCACTTATGTATAATATTTTATTTTATATTTTTTTGTATTTTTTTATGTATGTAATAAAAACCTTCATTCATTCATTCATTATTCTAAACGCATTTTTTTGCCAATAACTTATTAATGATGAATGCCATCATCCTAAACGCATTTTTTGGCATAACTTATTAATGATTGATGCCATCATCCTAAAACGCATTTTTTTATCATAAATTATTAATGACGGATGCCATCACATTATCTGCAACACGTGGCCTAATAATGGCCAAGTACCCACTTTGGCGTCTTTTGATACCTTTTGCCAATGCCAGTAAATTTAATGTACAACGCCGGCAAAAAATGTTATAGGGGACTCTACTGGCTAATTTTTAACATCTAGCCTAATATTTTGATCTTTTTATTGTAAAGAAATTGTCTGATGTACAAATATTATGTGCTGTATGTAGAAATAGCAAAATACAAACTAAAAAAAAGGGCTAACGGAGTGCATGGTGAAATGCGGATTTTTATCAATTTTTTTACAAAAGTTGCATTAAGATTTTTAGCACTACCAGCTACATATGCAATATGCCAGCTGTGAATTTTTTTAAACATTTGTTAATATAAAAACTAAGAAACAAAACCTTTCATTGATGGAACGAACAAATAAATTGGTTTTTGTACGATCAAATTTTAAATGTGTTAAAGAACAATTCAAGTCTTTTGAACAAAAAAGTAGACAAAAATAAGACTACAAAGCAGCATGAAACAGAAAATATAGAAAATTTAATGAAGTTACGAGCACTGACTGCAAAACTACAGATATCGAAGCAGCTTTTGAGGTTAATGAATCGGTAGATAATATAGAATAAACTACTTGTGCTTATCAAAAACGCATGTCAATTTTTTTAAACCCTACTATGCATGAACTAAACCCCAGAAAAAATTTCAAGATTACAGCTTCAAGTTTTTAATATTTATCATTTTTTTAACTCTTAAAAATATACAGGGTGATAATGTGCACGGCTGATGCCTGTCAGATGATGATTTTCGTACTTTGCCTGCTATGACGCATTACTATACAAATTTTCAGCCTTACAGGTCTAACGTTACTCGAAGGGTTCACTAGCTCCCCCACTATTTACAATTTTGTCAGTTAGGACATCTGATGACTTGTAGGTGTAGGTAGATCTCAAGGTAGGTAATATTATATGATATTATGATATTTGGTATTATTTTGCAGCATTTTTTAATTGAAATCAAAATATGGAAGAGCTGAGTTTGCTCTGGAAACAATAAAATTTACGCCGGGGAGTATTTAGGGTGCAATCAAATGCTTCCGGCGAAAACTGATTATAATTTTGTACTGTAGGTTCACTACTTAAAATTTGTCAGTAGAATTACTAAATTAAAAAAAAATTCTAAAGTTATATCGTAATACATTTTCCACTAATTCTAGACAAACTGTATAGTATACTTACAAAAAATTATAAGAAATAATAAAACTGAGGTTAAACAGGTGACCCCAATAAAAAGAATATTGAGCTGTTTAGTCACTTCTTCTGTTGTTCCTCCTGTAACTATCATGGGTGGTATAACGAACCCTGCAGCAATTCCAATCTGAAATGTGTAAAGTACAAAATTTTTAAAATCTTAAAGCAATACTTAAAGTTAAAAACAAACATAAATAAGTGAGATAAAAACACCAAAGAAAAAAGTATATTTTACCACCAATACAAAACCATTATAGTAAGGCTATTTAACTAAAAATAATAAATGCACCTAAGATTTAAACTAAATTTACTGAAATACAGGTAGTTTAAAAATTTGATAGAATACCAGGACCAGAAAAAATGACCTGTTATTTAATTACTAGGCTTAGACATCAAAATAGAAAGATGTTTAATTTTGTAGATTGGCCACCGGGTATTTTAAAAAAAATTAGCTTCTAGTGAGCCACTTACTTTATATAAAACCTGTATAATTTATTACTTTTGTGCATTTTATTGTCGCTTTCTTTATTAAAAACAACGTACAATTTTTTCTTAGCTTTAAGTGAAGGAGATACAGCTTAGGTTAAATTCGGAAAAAGTTGTATTTTTTAAAGCTTATTTCCATGCCGTTTAAGAACTTGAAAAATTTTAGGGCCTGCTAAGATATTTGGCAAAAACGAAAATTTGACTCTATCGACTTTATTTTTTTCTGACTTTATTTAAAGAGATATAAAAAAATATTAACACTTTTCATTGGCCCTTTGTAGCTACTACATGATGATATTTTTAGATTTTATATTCGACGTTTCGTTTTCAAGAAGCCATCATCAACTTTATTTTTCTATATGGCTCAAAAAAATATGGTATTTGATCCTATTTTTTGTTACAAATTCAACGATGTATCACATATCATATTTTAAATTTTAGTTAAAAGAAAAATTGCATGTTTCCTATTTTTAAGTAGGCCTTGCAAACAAATGCTTTGACGTTAATACCTGTTACCGTGTCTGTAATAACATAATTTAATGTCATGATAAAAAAGTAATTATCGTTATTATCTTCATTTGCTCAACGAGTTATTTTTAATGGCAATAATTGTTCTTATTGTTACTGTTGTCCTTTATTATTGTATATTGGTGAATAGCTAATATCTATTGTATTTTTATGGTCGAATATATGACTCGGTAACAGGTATTAACATCAAAGCATTAGTTTGCAAGGCCTACTTAAAAATACATTTTTCTTTTAACTAAAATTAAAAATATGGCATGTAATACATCGTTAAATTTGTTATAAAAAATGGGATCAGATAAAGGGTGTACTTTTTTTGAACCATATAAAAAATGATTATGTTTTCTTGAAAACGAACCGTCGGATATAAAATCGAAAAATATTATCATGTAGTAACTAGAAAATGCCAACAAAAAAGTGATATTAGTTTTTTCATATCTCTTCAAATAAAGTAAAAAAATAAAATCGATATGGTCAAATTTCCGTTTTTGCCAAATATCTCAGCAGGCCATGAATTTTTTTTAAGTTTCTAAGCGGCATGTAAATAAGCTTTTAAAAACACAACTTTTTCCTAATTTAACCTCAGCTGTATCTCCAACAGGAACTAAGATTCCCATGCTTAGGATCCTTATCTTGGACACACTGTATAACGTAGGCATAGCGACGCACAGTGCTTGGGGCTTATGGGACTGTTGGATACAATGATTATATCCAAAACCTATAGAGATAGATATATCCAATTTTATATGTTTGTAAAACTCTTTGGAGGATCTTTATAATGGTGATATAAAATACAGGACGTTTCAAATAAAAATATCATCCTTTTGTCCGACCCTGTATATCTTAGGAGATAATAAAATATGATGAAGTGATTTAAAAACTACAGAATTAACCCAATAAATTTTTATTACTTCTATAGGATAAAAGAGAAATAACTTAAGGGGTGTAAATTTATAATTGGACTTTGCTTTGGGTAGTATTTTTACTCACTATATGCAAAAACTGTAAATAATTTTTATAATTAATGGGTTATACTAATTAATATACTTTTTGTCCTCGCCTGTATATCTGAGGAGATAATAAAGATGATAAAGTGATTTAAAAACTACAGAATTAACTTAATAAAATTGATATTTTTATTTATTCTAAAAGGATAAAAGAGAAAAGAGTAAAGGGGAAGTAAATTTATAATTGGACATTAGGTAGTATTTTTACTTACTATATGCAAAAACTGTAAATAATTTTTATATTAATGGGTTGTACTAATAACTTTTGAATTATGAAGATCTTGAATGTTAAAAGCATTTAAAATAAGCTCTATTACAACTTTTTTCTTGTCCTATTGCCGAAACCCAAGCTTACCGTAGGTAACTCTTGTAGAGTAAGAACGATCTGTTTTTAAAAGTGTTGCAAATAACTGTAATTCCAAGTCTGATAGCCTAAATTTGCTACAAAACAGCAAAAATTGCTAATGTCCTTTTTTAAACTTTTTTACTTAATAAAATGGCCAATTAAAACAATAATAAGAAATCTGCACCATTTTCTTTTAATAAAAAAAAACAAATTAATGGACATTAAAATATTTAATCGTTAAGATATATTTTATGAAATTTACATTTACATTTTTTTATTGTAAAATTTCTTTTAATTTACGCAAAATTGTGACTGTTACTAATCATATTTACCAATGACTGAAAAACATTTACTGCCTGCTTAACCGCCTGTTATACACATCTATGATTTTAGGATATGATTATTTGGCCAATTTAGTATCATTTTTACTAAAAATGCTAAAAAACACTGATCGCTGCATAGTGCGACGTTTAAAAGATTATCATGGAATTAGCTATAAGCAGCTAAAACGGAAAATTAATATATTTTTTTTATTTTCAGACAAATAAAAATCAATTATTATTCTAAAAAGTTATGAGCCGTTAAATTTAAGAAAGAAAAATAAGTGGTTAGAATTCGTGCTCTGTCACTCATAAGCAAGAAATTTCTTCTCTACATTCTATTTTCTTTCTATTTCGAAATCTGTAAAGTCTTTCGGCTCGTTCTGCACTTACGAATCGGAAATACGAACGTCTAGAAATGAAAATTTTTATTTTATTTATCCTGTACTATTGTATGGCGTTTTGTATTCAGGGTGTCCCCTAATTAATAATACACAAACCACGGATTCCTTATGTCAAAATATTAAGATTTAAACAAACATACCTATATTCAAAAGTTGATAATAAGGAAGATACAGGGTGTTGAAGTGAAAAATAAAAATATTTTTATCAATAATTTTTGATATGTTTTAAATATTTTATTGAAACTCGGTATCTGAAGGTTTTTTGTTATGTGCTATTTAGATCATTTATTTACTTGTATGTGTTAACTAGAGGAAGCTAGCTACACTATTTAAATTTATCTAAAACGTCCCAGCTTGTTTGTGCTACTCTGTATGTACCATCTAAGTAAACCAGTTAACTCCCCCATGCTTTCTGCACAAAAAGGTATAACTTGTATCCTTGTAAGAATGGCACCAAGCAACTGTTTTCAAGATATTTGCATTTAAGTGGTTTAGTGCAACTCAAAAGCATATTATGGAAGAATACATTAAATCATTCGTTTATCATGAGGCAGTTGTAGTTATGACTAATACTTTGTTTTTAAAGGCAGTTTTTAGTTGCACTAAACCACTTAAATTTAAATATCTTGAAAGCGGGTGCTCAAAGCCATTCTGATAAAGTATACCTTTTTTGTAGAGACCATAGGGGAGTTTACTGGTTCACTTAGATGTTACATGCAGTGTAGCACAAGAAAACTAGGACGTTTTAGAAAAATTTAAATAGTGTAGTAAGCCCTCTGGTCTACACATAACAATTAATATCAGATCTGAATAAGTTATGTCACCCCTAGATACCTAGTTTTATTAAAAAATTAAAATGTATCAAAAATTACCGACATAAATTAAAAATATTTTTTTCACTTTGGCACCTTTTATCTTCCCTATTATCAACTTTTGGATATACCTAGGTATGTTTGGTTAAATCTTAGCAGTCGCACCTGGGACAGGAGGGTCAGTTACTGACCCCAATATCGTTTTATGACTTTAAATATGATCCTTTGAAGTGTTTTCATGCTAAAATTAAAAACTTGTTGCAAATGGTGCCGGCTCGAACAGCATTTTTAGAAGGGTTGCATGGCAAGTATGGCTCACTAATGAAGTGTTTGAGACTAAAAGCGGCAGTGTTGGACTGGGCATCATTTGGCCCACCGGGCAAAAGTTCATAATGACCCCTATGTACAGGGTGTCCCAAATTTGACGGTGACCATAGGGATTTTCGTTATTACAAAGCTAAAACTGACGACTAAAATAGGAAGGCCCAGTGGAATATTTAAAAGTTCATAACTTCAATGCGCAAATGTTTTTGACTTTTAAAATTTATCAGAGGGTTTTATTTAGAAATGTTTAAAAGTAAAATATCAAAAGCAAGTCACTCGCGTATTATTTTAGGGAATTTTTAACCCGAGGAAGCGCCGCGGAATTTTCAATAGCTCATAACTTTTTTGAACAAAATTTTTAAATATCTAAATTTGAAAAAATGAAAAGGCTTTAATTAGAAATATTTAATAGTAAGAAATTTAAATCGAAGCCGTTCGCAAATTTGTTGCAAATTTTCATCACCACGTAGCTGAAACTGGCCACTAAAATTAGGAGGTGACGCAATGGATTATTTAGTAGTTCATAACATTAATGCGCAAAATTTATTGACCATCAAAATTTATTAGAGTGCATCATTTAAAAATATTTAATAGTGAGAAACTAAAATCGAAGTCGCTCTGCAAATTTATTGCAATTTTTCGTTACCACGAAGCTGAAACTGGCGACAAGAATTAGGAGCTGGCCCAGTGGAATATTTAATACTTTATAACTTCAATGCGCAATTTTTTTAACAATTAAAATTTATCGGAGGGCTTCATTAAAAAGTAATTAAAAGTAAGAAATTAAAATCTAAGCCGTTCGCAGATTTATTGCAAACTTTGTTACCAACGAAGGTGAAACTGTATACTAATAATAATAGGAAGTGGTCCAGTGGAATATTTATATATAGTTTATAACTTTAATGCGCAACATTTTTTTACTAACAAAATTTATCAGAGAGCCTTTTAAGATATTGTTACAGACTTTCAAAAATGTGTTTAGGCTATAGAATTTTAGAGAGTTAGGATCATTTAATTTAGTTTGTTTATTTATTCACGTTAATTTTTCCATGTTCTTTCATCACTTTCGAAGGGTTCCGAAAACGCCCGAATTATCCATTGAGAACATTTATGCCATTCTGTACTATGGAATTTTCACGATATTTCTCGAAGATTCTAGATCATTCTTTACTCTTCCACCATACTATAAAAAGGGCGACGGGAAACCTCCGATCAGTTAGTATAGACTCGACTTTTGTACTGTAAACTTCGAGACATTGACAAGTGAAGATTTTGTCGTTGTTGTAACCATAGTTGCGTCCATTGTTAATAAAGGTATAAAAAAGAAGACACGTGTTTTTATACGAGGTGATACGGAACAATATATTTAAAAGTAAAAAATTAAAATCTAAGCCATTCGCGAATTCTCTATCAGGGGCTTAATTTTAAAATATTTAGTCACTGACGTACTGGGCACCATTTGACCCCAGGACAAAATTTCCAATGCCCCCCTGTGCAGGGTGCCACAAATTCGAAGGTAGTAACCATTGGGACTTTAGCAAACGTAAAAATACAAAGTTGTTTAAATTAGCGCAACGTTGCATAACTAGGAGCACTTCAATGTACCTCTCATAAATCTAAAAATTCAGAAAACTTTTGGAGATACATATGTGTAAAGAACCAAAAATTTGTAATTTGTTTTTTTTGTAATGATATGTATCTACCATTGAATTCTCCTCGGAAACTTTATTTAATATAGGGTATTTTCGTTTGCATTGTCCCATTTAAAGAAACAAAGTTAATGGTTTCTCAAAGACAAAAAGTCGCATTTAAAATATATATAGCTCAAAAAGTTGCTATCAGAAAGTGCTTTGAATTTTTAATAGTTTTTTTAAATAAGCTGCTAACAAAATAAAAAAAGGGACAACATTTTTTTAGTCATGGTCAAAAGTTTTCGAATTTCCTCAAAATAATAATAATAATAATACATTAAAAAGCTTCTTAATAAACTTTCTCCTTATTTATATCTCATACGGTTTTTGAAAGCCCAATAGTTACCCTCCAAATTAGGGGCCCCTTGTACAATTTTTAAATAATATATCTACCCAGTATTTAAAAATAATTTTTGCAATGGAAAGTAGCAACATTTATTTAAAAATCCCAAATAATTGTATTTAACGTCCAGTTTACACAAAATGTTTTAAAAACCTAATATAAAATCCTATAAAAACCTATATAAAATAAATAAAAATAAAATAAAATACTTTTTATTTTCTTAAGACCTTTACAAAATGTATGGAAAACGTCATGGTATTATTACTATACAACACGAATTAGAGCTGCAGCTTTAAGAAATAAATGCAATTATGCTATTTACTATTCTTTAAGCATTGCTGTCGTAATCCCAATCTTATAGTTTTATAAAAAAATTATTCTTTCCACCTTTTTTTTGTTTTAAATAATAGCTATTGAAGATATAAATTTGCAGGGTTATAATAAAATTTATATTTTTAAATGCACACTGTTTCAATTACCTTGGATGTTCCCCCGCTTTACCTCCGTAAGTGGCACCCAAGCCGTTGGCCTACCGGGCATTTACCCGATGGCCCGGTGGCCCAGTCCAACACTGAAGAGCGGTCATAACCTAACGAGTGAATTACTAAAAAAGCTTACAGTAGGTAATACCTTAAAAAATATTCCACAAAAATAAAATGGTCTGCCCAAAAATAAAGGCACATTAGGCACTGTTTAGTTTGCTTTTAGGGAAACAAGACATTAGCAAGGTATCTTTCAAATAAAGGTTGTTTTCGTCTTATTTAGCTTCATGATATAAAAATTAAGAACGATACACTAGGAAAAAATCTATACACTATGTATAAGTCAACCAATACCAGCATTGATTCGTTTGATAATTGTGTTAAGGCATACAGTTGCCGACGCGAAACTTGAAGATGCCTGATGGGCTTTTTAAATAAACTCATATAAATGTTTATATTTCTTACAGAGTATTTAAAAAATCTAACAAGTAGAGGGCAGTGGATGTTCCTAAAAGCAAATTGAAATAAAAAGTTAATTGAAATTAAATATTCCGATTGAATATGGAAAACATCTATAAAACAAAAAAAGGATTTCAAAATAACCATATTGCATAGATTTTAATTTACTGATATAAAAAGTTTCCAACTTTTTTCAAAATTATGAGGTAAAACTATGATACTCCACATCTTAGTTAAAAAGATCTGGGGTGAGTCGCTGACCCACCTATCCCAGGTTCTCCAGGTACACAAATATGCCCTAGGTGCGACTGTTAATATTTTGGCATAAGGAACCTGTGCTTTTTAGCGTACCATTAATTAGCGGACACCCTGTATAAGGTTATCTCGCCCTTCTTACTTACTGGACGTTTTCTTTCTTCTATAAGCGTTTCCTTCTCTAAATGTTTACGCGACATTCACGTCATTGCTATTGTGATAATTAATACATTTTTATTATGATATTTGTAAAAATAATATTTGTTTATGTGATGTTTTTATATTGAATAATTATGTTGAACTTAAACATTAAGATGAGGTGTAAGATCAGTGATTAAATTTTTTACACCTTTTAAATTTAAATTTTACTAATTCAAATAAGTTATTATTATGCTCGCATAACCTCCTTTCGTATTATGCGCAAATAAAAACAATGATACATACATTTTTATTATTCAAAAGATAAACTAATAAACTCTGAAAATGTAATAGACTGAAATAAATAAAATACCAATGAATATACTAAATTCATTAAACTGTAAAACATAAGTAAACAAATATATTTTTAAAATAATAACCGCATTTTTCCATAATTTTCCTCTCTAAACGGCCAATGTTTTCAGATCCAGTAATCTATAATTTTTGCATTGCCGCAGATTTACGAACTATGTAGAACAGTGGTTCTTAACCTTTTAGTCCTGGGGGACCATTGAACAAAATTTTCATTATGCTGTGGACCACTCTTGTACAAACGCGCCGAGGCGAGACCAGTGTCGATATCAGACATTTTTGCCGGGCGGATATTTTCGGGGAGGATCCCGAAGAAAAAGAAAGTTCTCAGATCCTAAACTATATTAAGTGCTTACATACTTTTTATGTGTATATTGTAAAAATGTACTTTTAGATTATATTCATGCTAATGAATTGATACACCAAATTTCTCCGGTCGCATTTTTACTCCCTGGATTCACTGCTGTCGACAATTGTCATTTATTGGCATGGTTCGCGGACTACTTAAGATGCTTCCAGGGACCACTAGTGGTCCGTGGACTACCGCTTATATTGTTAATTATTTGGATATACTTACTTGATTTCCAAACACACCAATACTGCATGCGGATGAGACTTGATCCTGTCCGAACCAAATGGCAGCAAGTCTTGCGGGCACGGATAGTATAAAAACTTGTGCTAGTGCTACAAGACTTTGTCCTATAAATCCTATATAAAATCTATCTGGATCAACGGATGCTACCTTAATCCAAGCTCCAAGGCAAGTGCCAAACATTCCTATAGTTACTGCTAACCGAAGACCCTACAATTAATTTTATAAATTAGTAAGTATACAAATTCAAAGATTTTCTGCTTGTTGCTATACGGAAGGTCGGGAAACCCCACCCACCTAAGCCAACATACAGAGTGTCCCAAAATAGGTATTACAAGAACAAGAGGACCAATGAACGAAAAATTTTGGAACTTTTAAACGTTCTTTTAGGAAAACTGGTCACATGGTCCAAAACTGATAAATACAAAGTTTTACTCAGATTGGTAATATAAAGGGTAAGTTATAATTAAAAATAAGAAAAAAGACCATGAGTAATATAGCTTTATTTTTAAAAATAAGACAACATTGCATAGGTAAATGTAGAATTAAATTTTATGTCAAAATTTAAAGTTAAAGAATTAAGGAAAAAAATATTTTTGAATTTTTACATTATGCATTAACAGTTTTTAAAATATTTGGCTTAAGGCAGAAAATTAAAAAATAAATAAATTTTGCTTCCTTTTGCCCATTATTTTAGTGGTAATGCGTAATGGTAGGGGAGCCCAAAAGGGGCATTTGGGATTTACCACAGCGCGGCAGATTAATATACATCCACCAAATATGAGCCCCGTATACAGGGCCTATCATAAAAACAAAAATATATCCATCAGAAATTGTCGAGCTCGTCAGAGTAAGAAAGAGTAAGTTCATTACATGCTAAACAATGTATATTCCACTAATCTGACAATTTGAGAGTGACGTAAAGGAAAAAGAGGGCTACAATGAAAAACGCCCGTTTAACATTTTCGAGCGCGGCTATTTTTTATTTTGATGAAAAATTAAGAGATAACAAAAATTTATAATCCGATACGACCTGAACGATTTCCACAATCCGAAATTATAATAGTTTTTTTTGACATATTTAAAAGTCTATAGCCACTTCCACCGATGAAAAGGTATAAATTATATAACATTTTTTCCTTCTTATCATAAGCTTTTCAACCCAATAGGTCTCTATAACGCTCGAGTAAATCCCCATTTAGCATCGTGTGCTTCCCTTACTATAATGTAAAAATAACAATTACATTTTTTAATTCTCATGCTTTAACTTCAAATTTTGACATAAACTTCAACATATTTACTTATACAATTTTGTTCTATTTTTTAAAAATAAAAGTAGGTTCATATATTTTTTTTATATATACATATAACACTGAAACACACTGTATAGGTCTCTATTAAAAACGACGCTGATTGCTTAAATCTATTGTTTATAATAAGGTGTGCTTAATTGTTGGATAAGTGAACGTTTTCAGTAAACAAAAATTACGTTTTTAAGACCCTACCAATGAGCGGAGATGTCCGATAGGTTGGATAAAGCCATTTACCCAGGGTGGACAAGGCTCGCCCACCAATTAAGATATTTTTATAAAAATTTAAACCATTTTAAATAAACTAAACCATATAACCTAATACATAATATTTATTAAAACACTTTTACACTCTTCTAAATAATTAAATTATAGGCATAAGATTAAAAGGTAAACCCAATATAAAAAAATAAAATATTTTTATATATTTTTTTAAAATATTAAGGAATAAATTACATTGTTGTTATTTTTAACAATATTTTAATTTTTTTACACAGCCAAATAGCAAATATACAAGGTGTCTTTAAAAGGTCTGTACAAAACGCTACCACAAATTCCTTACCTTAGTCGACAAATTGATCGGTTGCAAGATACAGGGTGTCACAGTTTTTATTTTATTTCCAGTTATTTTTAAATATTTTTGTTTAATATAAAATATTTTTTTACAAAATTAAGTATTAGAACGTTTGTTAGAGTGGGAAATCAAAATATGCTAATGTTTTTGTTGTACTTTTTTGGCCTCGATATATTAAAATTTTAGTAAATAATTATTATTCTTCCATCATCCTTGCACCAAAGAAATATACTTTCCTTGATAAATATCTTTACGATTAACCGTTTTTGAGATATTTCAGATTAAACATTTTATTTCATATGAAAGTTTGCCTTTACATTCATTCACGCTTTATCAGGCCACCTGCTAGTGTCCAAAAGGTCTGTACAAAATAATACCACAAGTTATTTGTGCCTAAATATAACGATGGAAAACAAACGCAGAGCGATGCAGATATCTCTTTCGCAGGATCTTAATTTAATATTGGATTAGGGCGCTAAAAATCTAGTCCATTTTAATGCATCCAAAACACAATCATGTTCCTTGTCGCGAAAAGAGTCATCAAATACTCATCCCTCTACTTATGAGCGGCCAAGTTTTACAGAGCAAAGACACCTTTAATCTTGTGGGCGTCACATTTGAAAGTAACCTTAACTGGCATAAACACATTGTATCTATAGCCACGGCAGCTTCAAAAAAGCTTGGATTTCTCTTTCGAGCCAAAAAGTATTTTTCCCCTTCTAATTTATACACTTATATATGTGTCCCAAATCCGACCTCCCTTGGAATATTGTTCTCATATCTGGGGCATGGCGTCCCCCACAACCCTAAGCATTCTTGATTCTATTCAAAGAAGACTATTCGTCATCATTAATGATCGTTCACTTACAGAAAGGCTTCCTCTCTTGCACATCGTCGGGCTGTGGGGGATTTATCGCTTTTTATAGGTACTTCCATGGCTTCTGCTCTGAAGAATTGTCCAGTATAGTTCCTCCACTTACGGTTCCCAACAAGAGAAACTCGTGGTTCCGAGCGTATGCATCCCTATACGGTCCAACTGGACAGGCCCCGAACTTCCCACTTTGTTCGTTCTTTTATCCCTAGAGTTTCTAGGTTGTGGAACCTGCTGCCCGCGGAGGTCTTTCCTTCCCCCCAAATCTTCAATTATTTAAGTCCCGTGTCAACAAACTCCCTCTTACTCTCGCTTAAGACATCCCTGTACTGTTAGTAGTTAGGCTTTTAGCCTTCGTGGTTTGTCCAAGGATAAAAAAGATCTAAAGCAATTTATTTTAGTCAAAAGGTTGCTGGTTTGTGAGATACAAGGTGTTGAAAAGATAAGTATTTATACTTATACCCGTTCTGACTTAAGGACTTTGATTATAATGGCTCCAATAACCTCTCTCCTACCGACTGGCAGATCATCCAGTTGCAAAGCAGCCGTGGAGGGATTTTTTACTTTAACATTGAGAAGCAATTGAAATATTGATAGATAGATATAAATTAACTAAAAATATGTAAAAATGTGCAAACAGGTATGTAGTTAGTATTTCTAAACATAATTTTGGGTACTATAAAAATAGGTAACTTTTATTATAATTTGAATTTTTAAGGAAATAATATGAATAATATGGTTACCCACCTTATTAAGTAAAGGCATAAAGAAAACTACTTGGCCTTTGTGTAATTTGATAAATAGGTACAGGTAGGTAGGTACCTTAAATATAAATTTCAGTAGGCAAAAATCAATTGTAATAAAATAAAGGTAAATCCACATAAGCATTAATTGGCCTATACCTACCTGAATGTTTTAAAAAGGAGTTTGGGTATATATGCCCTTAGGAACAGTAAATAGCTTAGTATTTTTCCAAAATGTGGCGAAAGTGGAGTGAATCTGACGATGAAGCAAGCGACAACGAGCAGCAAGTAGTGTCAGCAAGAGAAAGCACCTTTCTGTTTATGCTAAAGAAATTGTAAAGAATGTATATTTAACTTTAAGAAATGATGTTTCCATACAAACAGCTTTGGAAGAACGTGCAGGTTAACGAAAATACCAAAGTCTACCATAGGCGATATTGTTAAAAACCGATAGTCGAGAGAAATAATACAAGGTATTCTCCGTATACTAAATTTTCCGCGCTGTAGTAAATCCCAAAATCCCCTCTTTGGCGCCACTACCATGTGTAAAAAAAGAAAACTTTTTTTATTTTAATAAAACACAAAAATCACAAATTTGAAAACAAAGGAATGTTGTTTGCAAAAATAAGTTAAAAATAGTTATTTTTGTATCAAGGGCCTAAAATAGCACTTTTTTACGCCCGCGGCTGAACGGGCAACAGTCAGCTATGGGTGTAAAACTGCTTTACGCCAGAGGTGCAAACAATATTTTTTAGAGCGACTGACAATTAAAAAATACTTTATTTTCTGTAGTTAGGAGAAAAATTTCACAACTTTTAATGTGTCAAATTGTAATCGGTATATTTTTAATTTGTTTAATTAGAGATTAATTGTTTTACCAAAAAAATGGGACATTATTTAATTTTATTATTGATTTATAAATTTTTTAAATGCGCGCGTTTTTGATATGTTCTTTTTTTTGCCCTAGGGCGTAAAAAGTGATATTTTACGTCCTTATTTATAAATGCGGGCGGTTATGATATTGACTTTTTTGCCCTAGGGCGTAAAAGAGCAATTTTACTCCCTCAAATGGGGGCGTAAAATTGTATTTTACACCCGGTCGTCCAAAAAATATTATAATAATTATTATTGACCATTACTTACGTACTTATCTAGTAAATAACTTTGCGGAAGTATAAACGGAACATATAAACCATATAAAATTAGTATCCATATAACCCATGCTACAGAGTGTGGTATACAGCTAACAATTAATTCAGCAAGAATACATAATATTCAGCCTATGTGTGTAAGAGTTAAACGCAGACTCCAAACAAAATAAAAATAATATTAACCATCTTATCGATATACTTTACAAACCCCCATCCCATTTGAGGTGGTTGGTAGGTTTAAAGGGATGATTTTAGATAATCGGTAGTAACTGAATCCGCCAATAGTCACCGTTACAGTATATAATATACACACTAATAAAATAAAAAAAAAAAAATTATATAAACCGATTATTATGGACCCAACATTTGATTTAACTAATTTTTTTAATAATAACATCAATTTTGGACAGCTTTTTTAACCATAAAAGACCCAATTCGCGATATGATCAAAGCCAGATGATCGGTTGCCGAAAAGTGCTTTTTTCAGAATTTGTTTAGACCGGATTTGGCACATTTCGCGAACTGAGGTAACCGGAGTTGCTCAAATGGCGAATATGAATATGTTTTGACAGATAATCATTTTTAGTTTAATATTTTGCCGATTGCGCAATTTAGAATGGCAACAAATTGCCGATAGATTGGGTCATTATTATTTATACAACCGCCGTCTCTGCGAGTCTTGTTATTTGTAGTAAAACAGAAAGGAAGCAAGTGCTGTGTTTATTTGTCTTGACTCTATCTTTGCAGTGAACTAGTGCATTATATTGTGTTGCGTTTTGTATTAAAAATATATATATCTTTAGTGTAAATTTAATGAACATGAACGAAGCAGTTTTGATAAACTGGGGTCACCCTAATGGCGTTTTGGAGAAAATGTATACTAGAAACGAGTTTTAGGTTAGTAATATTTTTTGTTTTTGCGTAATGATCTGGTGTACTTAAACAAAAATCTCTCTTACAGTTATCTTAAAGTAAATTTATAAGTGCGGCAGATATTCCATCATCGTCATTTTCATTGAGACAAATTGCAGCTAAGGAAACTAGTTTCAAGCAAGGGTTTACAAGATGTTATTGCAAGGAACAATGCCAAAATAAAAGTGTAAATGTGTTTCGAGCAATATTAAATGTAATAGT
Source organism: Listronotus bonariensis (assembly GCA_014170235.1). Classification (NCBI taxonomy): domain Eukaryota; kingdom Metazoa; phylum Arthropoda; class Insecta; order Coleoptera; family Curculionidae; genus Listronotus; species Listronotus bonariensis. The sequence goes on along the minus strand of JACEGR010000922.1, from coordinate 91,370 downwards.
AAGTGCTATGGAAGTTCTAGTTGTTGTAATAAATAAATAATATTAAGTAGTTTTCATTTGAGTAATAAGCTGTTTCTAAGAAATAAATGTTGTTTTCTTGGATCAATAGCACTTTTTAGTTGTGTTCGAGGTCTGTTTCTTAATTGCGCAATCGGCAAAATATTAAACTAAAAATGATTATTTGCCAAAACATATTTATATTTGCCATTTGAGCAACTTCGGATAGTTCAGTTCATGAAATGTGTAAATCGGCTTAAACAAATTCGGAAATAGAACATATTTTCGGTAATTGATCATTTGGCTTTGATCATAACGCGAATTGAATATTTATTTCGGCGAATCGACGAATTCGGCAAATGAGTCTAACATTTATAATACAAAACCAATCGACACAAGATACATTCTTCTTGCGACGGGTTTTCCGCCACGAACACGTGCAGCTTTTCAGCTCTCGGATCAAATACCTTTGTCGTAAGAAATTCGAAAGAGCCAAGTTAAGATGTAAGTATGCCATCAAGCCTGAGACAATTTCTTGGTGTTAAGTGAAGAAAGGATACACTTAATGTATTTCACCTTAAAAATAATATCGGGCACTTTATAAGGAACTGGGACAATAGCTGGATGATTTACGGAAGGATCAAGGGTTGAATTGGAAGCAAATTGTAAACCAAAAAGTTCTGCCTTTCCTTTAGCGATAAAACTAATTTAATCTTCCAAAGTTACTGGTGGAAAAGAACTGGTACAAAAATTTCTACTTATGTTTTTCGCAAAGAACCAAAAAGATTTACTGCAGTTTGTGCAAGAAGGAACTATGTTTTTATTCGATTATCGAAGAAGTCTTTGACTTCTGAAATTGTTTGATTGTAGTAGTTTCTTGCTTTAATGCTAGCCTGATGGTTTTCTAGACTAGGATTCTATAAAAACTTCTTGTGCTCTAAACTTTTATAACCCAGGTTTATGACAAGATTTAGAAAAGTATTGATCTGATGGTGGCTTTTTAGGATTTAGACCTTGCAGAACTTTTATAAAGAAAAACTTTTTCGTAAAATCAATAATAACAATAAAATGGAAACTTGAGCACAAGCTAAATTGTTACAAACGTTGAAATGAAACACCCTATTTATTAAAACAGTTTTGAATTTAATGGTCAATTATATGTGTTTTTAATAATAGTTTTTAAGTTATTGACGGCGGCGGCGTTATTATGTATAGTTAAAATCGTAAAAATATAAACCTACCAGTTTCTCAAGTAAATAACTTCCAGGAAAAATAAATGGAATGTATAGGGTCATGAAAATCAAAGACGTCCAATTTACCCACTCAGTCGATACACCATAGTAGTCTCTTATGGCACTGCTTATAATAGAATACTGGATCCATTGCATTGCATTTGATGCAGAATAAAATACAAAAAGAATAAGAATTAACCATCTAATTGGATATGATTTAGGCTTTTCGATATTTGGTAAATTTCCTGTGTTTTCGCATTTTGATTCTAAGTCTTGGGTGGAGGAGTTCATTGTGTGGTAGTTGATATGGGTACCTAAAAAGAAGAACATTTTTATTCATAAATGGGTCATTCTCAATCAAGACGTAAAATTCGAAGTTCAATGTGAAAAATTTATTAAAAAGAGTAATATTATCTGTAAAAACTTAGGCTAAAATAAAGTAGTCACTTAAATTAATTTCCAAATTATATTTAATTTTGTCACAATTTTATCTCAAAGTCGGAATATATCTCTCCCTGGGATGTCCCCGTGCTAATTCTGTTTATGTATTAGTAACTTTAAGTACTTATAAAGAGCGGGGAGTGGTAATGGCCAATTTAGTGGGCACAACCCGCACAATAGGTAAAAACTAATGTTTAAAATTTCATTTAGGCCTCTTATTATAAGTAATTAATTCATTTTGATGATAATATGTGAAAGAGTAAGACAAATAACGGGAAAGTGATTTTATAGACTACAATACTTAAATGCTACCATCGATGTGGGCATTTTGGGAAAACTGGTCGCATTGTCCAAAACTAATGAATACAAAATTTTACTTTAATCGGTAATATACAGGGCGAAGTTATAACTAAAAATATGAAAAATGACCAAGAGTAAAGTACCCACCTTTATTTTTAAAAATAAGAAAAAATTGTAAAAGAAAATGTTTTAAAGAATTAAATTTTATGTCAACATTTAAAGTAAAAAACATATTTTTGTCAACTTTTTACATTATGCATTAACAGTTTTTAAAATACTAGGCTTAAGGCAACGAAAGTTAAAACAAATATATTTAAAAATATTAAGTTTTCTTTTAAAATTTGCTCCATTTTGCTCTTTATATAAGTTGTTATGCGTAATGTAACAAATTGACAATTAAATTTTTTTATATTCTTATGCTTTAATATAAAATTCAATTTTCCACATTTACTTATACAATTTTCTTTACTTTACAAAATTAAAGTAGTTAGCTCCTGGGCATTTTTTTATTTTTAGTTATAACTCGCCCTATGTAATACCAATTGGAATTAAATTTTGTATTTATTAGTTTTGGACCATGCCACCAGTTTTCCCAAAATTTTGTTTTAAAAATTAAAAATGTTTGGTCCATTTATCCTCTTGCAACACCTATCCTGGAACACACAGTATATTTACATTTTTGGTTTAACTTTCCTTGTTCAATAAAAATAATTAAAAAATACTTAAGGTGGAACAAGAAAAAGGTTTCCAATCTGACGACTTTAGCCACAGCGTATGATTTAGTTATGTCCATTGATTTTAATGACATTATGTGTAAGAATTTACCGAATTAAAGTATAGAAATAAGAGGTATCTTTTACTGTTTTAAATTGTTTCAAAAAAATTGCATACTATTACAAAAAAAATATCTCCTAATTTCAAGTAGTTGCTAACGACTAAAAACTTATGTTTATCAGCTCTTATGATTGGAATGTTTTGGTTTTTAAGAGCCCATTAACAAATTTTGTATTTTTGTAAAATTAAAAAAAAATCATAGACTTTACAGGGCGTAATTTTTAACTCTTGGACCAGGCGCCCTTGACTTATGCAGCGGCTCTGTATACCGATCTGGGACGAAAACCGCCGACCATAGGAAATATGTGTATTTAATCCCTTCGACCAATCTGCTCTGCATTCTTCTATAATTCCTCTTTGCAACGAGCGCACCGATTCAGGCCGAACGAGATCAGGGGCTGCTGGCTTAGCGCTTTAGCCTTTCGTCGGACGGTGATACTTTTCAGGTATACCCCAATGTTGCCTTTGCTTTGACATACAAGTAATTTCCTATGGTCGGCGGTTTCAATTTCACACCTGTATAATATTTAATATTACACTGCATATGAAACATTTTTTTGGGAATACCCAGAATTAGGTTTGGTGTTTCTTTTATGAGCCTCGCTTCGCAACATTTAATATACATTTATTATAGGTAATAATTTACGTTATCAATTATTACGAAAATAAACGTTTAATTTTATTCAGCTTTTGTCACAAAACCCAATTTTATGTGAAAGATAATCATTTTGCCGCCCCTAGAATAATGGCGCCCAGGTGGTTGCCTCTCTGCCTCACCCATCGGGACGGCCGTTTTGATTTACCTTTATATCTATTTTTTAATTCTAACACTTCTAAATAGACATAATTTTTTTGTTAAAATATTTATACAAAATTTTTGCTAAATCATTTAATTATTGAATTATTCTATTCTAAAGTGCCTTACAGAAGAGTCACAATTCACAACTTATTCTAATATTATTTCTGTATTAATTCAACCGGCCTTTGTTAAATCTTTAAAACATTTTTTATTAAGTTTATCTTTCAAAAAAAAAAAAAAGATTGTACAGGGTGTTCTGATTATATTTTAAACGGGGTCTAGACGCTTTATTGCTTGAGATGGAAAAATATTTTTTAATACGAAAGTTTTAGGGTTTTATAAGAACCGCCAGGATTTGCTAAAAAATAAACAATTAACAATCGCAGAGTAAACAAATTACCATCGACTTTGTTATTTTAAATAAAACACCATGTATATTTTAAGTTCATTGAAAAGGGTATATTTTTCTGTTTTCAAAAATATTTACTTTATCCATGCTTGGACCACCAGTTATCGCAGAAAATGACCCTGAATCCTGGAAAAGGCAGCAGTTCTTGTGCATTGACAATTTAACATGGGCGGCTTTAGTTTTATTTGTTTCTCTAAAAATGGCTTTCCTTTTTTGTTGTGGTTGAAATAAAAAAATAGTTTAATTTAATAAATATTTTTATGTAAAAAAATGGAGCTACATTGTTTTTGCTTTTTATTGTTTACTTAAACACCTTAAAGTTCAATAAGACTTTATAAACAATAAATAAACTAAATTATTTAATAATATACTAAGATACCTAATATTTTATTTAAATTACAAATGTGCTTTAGAAATAAAGGGGCTGCACAGTTTAAATAAAATAATATCTAAGTTCATTATTAAATAATTTTGTTTAATATTTATTGTTAATAAAGTTTTATAGAACTTCAAGTTGTTTAAGTAAAAATATTAACCAAAATACAATGTAGCTGCATTTTCTTTACATTAAAATATTTAATATTTCAAACAATTTCCTTATTTTAACCAAAACAAATAACAGAAAGACCATATTTAGAGAAACAAATGAAACCAAAGCCACTCATTTTAAATGGTCTATGAATCAGGAGCGGCTGATTTTTCCAGTATTCACAGTCATTTCCTCGCGGTAACTAGTGGTCCAAACATAGACAAAGTATATATTTTGAAAACGGGAAAATATACCAATGAGCTTAAAATATATATGGTGTTGCATTTAAAATACCAAAGTTGATGCTCATTTGTTTACTTTGCGATTGTTAATTGTTTATTTTTTAGCAAATCCTGGCGGTTCTTATAAAACCATAAAACTTTGTATCTAAAATATTTTCCTATCTCAAACAATAAACCTTGTATATAACCTGTATATAACCGAACACACATTTGTTTTTCAATGGTTTAACTAGATATCTCCTAAATCGTAAGGAATATTAAAAATTAAATATAGGACTTGGATTTCTTTTTGGAAAATAATTGTAATAAAAATATTTTATGGCTATTGCGATCCATTTTGGAGCAACAGGGTGATTTTCAGATTTTGGGCATTTTAACAACTTTTTGAACTCGTTTGTAATTAAAAATTATTTAAAAACTTAAGATAGGATAATTGTGTAGTTTTTATTTCGTAAAATATTGTAGTGTAATTAGTTGTTTTCTTTGGTGGGCAGTTTTTGAAAAAATCACCTAACTTGTTTTTTTTTCTTATAAAATACCCTGTATATTTTATATATGTTTATTAGGCTTTCTTTGAGCTTTCGAAAATATATACATACAAGTACATATTCTTATTTTAAATTTTACTAAAAATTATTATTTTTCATAATTTTTTTATACAAAGTCAGACCGCAATAACGATGGGCAATAAACAAAATTTTATTTGTTATTGCCTATTTCTGTTTTTGGTTTAACCACCCCAACTTTTCTTCTTTAAAATTGTTTAAAAGTTTTTTATTCATAGAATTTCTCTTTGAAAAAAAATGTGTTTATTATAAATTCCCAGAAATAAAAATAGGAGGTACCAGCTATGTTTATTAAATAATAATGGACTTCGTTTCTTGTTACTTCTAATTAAATTTAATTTATTTTTAATGTCGTTTAGAATGTATTTAAATTATTTTCATTTAGTTAATACAAAATTTTTACTAATAACTTTTAAATACCTAAATGTCACATTTTGAATTTAAGGTCTTCAATTGTATAGATTAATAAGGTAGAAAATAGAACATTAGGTCAAAATCATGGAAAATTGAATTTTATATTAAAGCATAAAAGTAAAAACATGCAACTGTCAATTTTTTACATTTTGTATTAAAACTTAAATAATGGATAGAAGGAAGCAAAATTAAACGGAAAAATATTATAATTTTAAATATTTTTTTAAATTTTGCTGCATTAAGTCAAGTATTTTAAAAATTGCTAATTCAAAAAATTTACTTTAATTCTTTTACTTTAAATTTTACTATAAAATTTAGTTATCTACAAAATTAACTTATACAATTTTTGTCCTATTTTTACAAATAAAGGTACCTCACTCGTGGCCATTTTTCATATTTTTAGTTATAACCTCGCCCTGTATATTACCAATCGAAGTAAAATTTTGTAATTATCAGTTTTGTACCATGCGACCAGTTTTTCCAGAAGAACGTTTAAAAGTCAAAAATGTTTGGTCCATTTGTCCTCTTGTAACACCTATCCTGGGACACAACTTGTACAGGGTGTTTACTTAAGTATGCACCATGTGGAAAACTTTTATAATAATAATTTTACAAAAACTGGTTTTATGCAGAAACTTCTGCATGGTCTAAAACCTAAAATGCAATCTATCAGATATTAATTTTTTGCAGGAATATACTGAGGTATGTCAAAAAATATAGGCCTTTGGCTCGAAGAGGAAGGCCATGTAATCTGAAAATTCCACTCCTGTAGTTTGAAGTGGATGGCAATAGCCATAACCATTTTTACTAAAGTTGTTTTTTGTAAAAACAAGATTAATAGTTCTATATTAGATTTGTTTATTTATGACGGTTTTCAGAGTAACCATAAACCATCATCAAAAATAATACAAAAGCAGCACATACTACTATAAATTGGAGTTTGATTTAACCAAAAATTTTGCCAAAATTAATCTTTTGTTATTTTTATTTTCGCTCTTATTAAAAAAAAGCTACAACTAATCTTAAAATTTTAAAATTCCTTTTGTATCTTGTATAGGAGGCAAGTTATTTTGTGTAATAGGGTCTACATCCCAAAATTTTTTATATTCTAAATACATACTAACCAAATTAGATGCACTGATCTTAGTTTAAAACTATTGGTAAGTTCTCCAATACAGAAATTATTTCACTATAACATTTTCTTAATAATGGTTTTTAAATACGTAACATAAATAGATAAAAACCCACAATATAGTCACAGCAATAAAGTCTATTTTATACTTAAAACCAGAAATGAAAATCACTTAAAAAGTTAAAAATGTAAGTTACGATCCAATTTAGGAATGAAAATTAAAATATTTTTTACCTTTCAGGCAAATCAATCCTTATGTAAATATATTAATGATTGCTACTTTTTGATTATATATTTAAAAATCTTTTATCAAAATTATATCTAAGGACAAACTATACAAATAATGCCTAATTTTTGGTGTAAATATATGAATTTATAATCGTTAATTGGAGAACATACGTTGATTAAAAGGGTAATTTTATCGTTTTTTTAAATCCAATTTTTTTAAATTTATTAAAAATCCCTTTGAGTCATATATGGGCAAACCGCCGACCTCAGCGGGCCGCATGCGGCCCGCCATACGATTTGGTCCGGCCCGCGACGGGATATTTCGAAAAACCTTATTAAAAAAAATAATAAAATAACACTACTTACTTAAACTCACGATATCAAGTGAGCGAACCAGCCGAGTGGCGATGATCATCGGGAGCGGAAGCGTGCAAACATCAAAGCTGATGTTTGCTGCCTTACTGGCGCCGCAAGAAAAAGATTATTGGTTCTCAGTTGTTCAATACACTACAAGGATTCTAGATTATTCCTATGTTTGGCCTACATAAGCGGGTGGACGGCCTAAACTTTAGTTCAGTTCTATTTGAGCTACCGAGATGATAACTCCCCGGGACAAGCTGAAATAAGTGTAACAATTCCAAATTTCACGGTATTTTATAATTTGTGTACCAACTCTACCACTGCATTTTGTTATTTTAATAAAATTGATAGTATAACAACATTGCATATTTCATGCCTGATATCTGCCGCAAAATTATGAACATTAGGTACAACGCTACTTTAAAGTGTAAAACTTTAAACGCGGCCCGCGAACATTTTTGCATACTAAAGTTTTGCCCCGCAACATGTCACAAAAAGGTCGTCTATACCTGCCTTTTAAGTTAACTTCTTAAAAAATGTGTGTATCCGCACATAAGATCAGAAATATACTAAACGTGTTAGCAGGTTGATTCTCCCCATATTTCTCGTTCAACTCCCATATCACTCCACGTTTTCATAAAAGTTAGCTTTAAAAGAGCCTTAGTCAACTAAGGAGCATTTGGTTCTTGGGTTTTGACCGCAGTTAATTAAAATTGTTTACAGACGTTTTACAATCGATTGCACGAGGCAATCTCTCGAGGATCTTTATTCTGGTGAGATAGGAGCACTGAATTCTCATTATGTCTCATTAAAATTATTAGGGTGTTTATGTGAGTCCTCTTTTACAAAAGTTTCTAAACCAAAAGAGAAATTTAAATCATATATAAAAAAAGGCTTGTAAAACCTTCTTAAAACAATTGCGTTTAAAATTCTTGTTCAAAATTCAAGCTAGCAACATGGGTCGTCGTAATTAGCATTGTTCAAAACATAATTCTGCAAAACAATGTGACTAAACTGTTTCTACAGTTTGAAAGTTTTCCACATGACATTTTTCTTGCTGCAACGTATTGCATGCAGTTTTTTGCTAAATTGATAAGATTTCTTGCATGAAATTTTTTACGTATTTTTTTCTGATCTGCACACACACTTTGCAGCAATTCTTAAAAAACCGAAAAATGCATGCGCAGATCGAAAGCGCAGCAAGAAAATTGCTTGCAAGAAAACTTTCAGCGTAAAAACAACTTACAGTTTAAAATTTCTTGGTTGCAAGTGGTTTTGACAATAAGATACCAACTTACCTAAATTAGAAAAACAACTTATTTTAATGATTTTCTAATTTTTTAAGAAAAAGTAGTAATCACCAATAAAATTTTTATTTGTTATATACAGATATTCTTTTTACCAACACTCTCGACGCTCTTCTAGGTTAAGGTTTTTTGTCTAGTACTTTTTTAAGTGAGGTATAATAAAAATCACTTAAATGATTACCAAAATTTTAGAGTTGTTGCAAGAAAATATCATGCTTCATATCTCTTTTATAAAAGAAAATTGCAGTTAGTTTTAAAAACAGAAAAAGTGCGCGTGCGCAGATAGAAAAATTGCAGCAAGAAAACTTTTATGCAAGAAATCTTTAAAATTAGGAAAGCAGCTTTTAGTCAAAATTGACGCGTTTGATATACATAAATGGAAATATTGAATCTAGGTTTGGTTTTTGTAAATAACTTGGTGACAGGTAATAGGTGTGCCTCACTGTCCCAGCTGTGCGTAGCTACTATAAAAGCTAGGCAGGGCACTGACCCAAAGCCTCCAAGCTCAGTGGGGCCCCTGGGCCAAGAAAGTCCCTGGACTTGGTAGTAAAAAGAAAATTTGTGAATGCAGGTGATGACCTTTTTTTTTTGGTTTTCAGTTTTTTGGGATTAGGACCTTACTTTAGTTTTTTGCCCCAGGGCCCCTGTTGACCTAGTTACGCCACTGTGAAAACCACTATCAAGGCCCATAAATTTTGAAGGTTTCCCTCAATTTCCCTAGGCCACGTTGGAAGTATAGGCTTTTAAGTAAATCCGTCCACGGAGTTATCACGTAATATACACACAAAAAAACAGGCAGAATTAGAAACCTCATCCTTTTAAAAGTCAAAACAAATTAAGGTTTGTTTGAGTTTTTTATGTTTTAATATATTATACAGTGCATTTCGTTAATGTCCCCCCTTTATTTTTAAACGGATTGATTTAAAAAATAAAACTTTTCGATATCAAGTTGATGCAAAAAAACTATGTTTTAGAGTGAAATTGACGAATTAAAATTTCAAGATGACGGCTGGGTGCCATCTTGGAAAATAAAATTAAATTGAAAGGGGGTCTTGTGGCACACTATTTTGAAGCTCGTGACTGGAACTTTATATTCCTAAAATATAAAGTCAATACCTTTGGCGGCATTTTAAAAAGTACCTAAATACCTGATTTAGATGGTCATATTTCCGAACCTAATAAAGTTAGATAGATAGTTAAATATCTTTTTAATGGTGATACTGGTGATAATATACAGGGTGAGAAAAAAAGTATATATATTTTTAAAAAAACATCCTGTATAATATATCACCAATAAAATATCTTTAAAAGACCTTTAAAAAATACCCCATTTAGTACATCTAACCTTATTAGTTTTGGAAATATGTCCATCCAAATCAGGTATTTAGGGTAATTTTAAAGTGTCGCCATTTGTGTATAGGTAAAGGTATTGACTTTATATTCTAAGGTTATAAAGTACTTGTAAGGAGCTTTAAAATGATGTAACATAAGACCCCTTTCATTTATTTTTTTTCATAAGATGGCGCCCATCTTGAAATTTTCATTTGTATAATTTTACTCTGAAATATAGTATTTATGCAATAATTTCATATTTCAGAGTTTTAACTTTTTCAAATTAATCCCTTTAAATTAAAGGAAGGGGACATAAAAGAAAAGTACTGTATGTATTTGTGTCCATTAATTAATAACTTCCAAAGATAATAATCGCAAGATTAAATGCAGCATTTTACTATTTCTTTTCAGGAGCAACACTTAAAAAGTGGAAAAAAAGAATAACAAAAAGAGTCCAGCTTTTTTCTGTGGGTAGAAATAGTTTTATTTGTGAAAATAGATTCTTAATTTAAACTGAAGTTGCTCTTTGTTGTTATATATTTGCTAATAAAGAATTATAAAACCTAATTAAACAAAAAAATCTATATTTCGTTTATGCTCAGGAATATGCAATTAATTGTTTTTAAACAAGATTTAAAAAAAATAGAAACATAAAGCTGTATTTTTACTTTAATTTGCTTAATGTAAAGAACGTATGAAGGATTTACAGACCTTTTACAGCCAGTTGCGTACCTTTTTTTATGAAAATATTCGTTAAGGTGTCCGCTGAGAACGGCACTGTTCTTATTAAATTTAATAAGGATACCGCTAAATAAATGTCATAAATGATATTGCCCAAAATGTATCTTTAACACGGATATTCAAGTAGTACTAGATTAAACTTCGTTGAATTTTTAAAACGTTTGTAATAGAAAAAAGGAAACACAACAAAATAAAATAAAACAAAATGCATGAAGTCAAGTCAACTAAATATTTTTGTTACGTCAGGCGGTCCTCTAACAATGACACATCAAACACCGAGACATGCAACATACCAAGTAAAGTAAATAACCTCTTATATAAATTTTAACACATAAAGTCTTAATATAAGCTACTTCCTGTACCATCGTACATCGTGCTCGATTAATTATTGTATTGAGCGACTTCAAATGCATGTAATATTTTGGGCAATATATATATATATATATATATATATATATATATATATATATATATATATATATATATATATATATATATATATATATATATATATATATATATATATATATATATATATATATATATATATATATATATATATATATATATATATTTTAATTATATTTTGACACAAATTTGATTTTTCGACATTTTATTTTATTTGATGCACGGTTTTAGCGTAAATAAATAGGAACCATTTCTCGCCATGGTCAAATTCCTAAGTCAAAAATAAAAATTTGTTTTAACCCTTAAGCCGCGTCCAGACTTGCAACAATTCACCAAATATCCGTCAAAACAAACCAACCTATTTGTGCGCTCCTTTGATACAAAGAACGGACAAGCTCCGAATCATCGCGAAATCATTCGCCAAGCCCTTGAAACGACGTAAATTCCGTGCTCCGCGCTATGTAGGGCTATGTGGCGCGGTATTCGGCACGGCGAATTATTGCAAGTCTGGACGCAGCATACCAGGAATTTTAAAAATTATTCTTATATCCGAAAAATGCAGTGGCGTACCATTTTTTCAATTAAAAATATTTAACCCTTTTATGGACAGCACTAGTAATTTTTTTGTATGCTAAAAAATTTTGGTGCATAAAAGGCAGCCACCAAATTTTTAAAAATACTTGAAATGGTTTAAAAATTATTATATTAAAAAAAAATATGTTTTTTGGAACCCTGTAGTTCAAAAACTAAGACCTTAAGGACATATGTTTTTCATATTTTCTATGTGTAGAATTAGCCCTTACAGTTGTCGAATAAGTTGTGAATTACCAGTATAGATGATTTTAAAAACTTGCATTATACCTTTGATTCACAGACTGTTTATTAATAGAATTAAAAAGACCACTAATAAATAGAAAAAAGTATATTTTAGAAAAAAAAAAATGTTAAATAAAAGAAAAGTATGACTTACGATCACAAAAAGCATAAAAAGTTTAAAACATATTCTTTTCTTTAAGAATAAACTACCTAAATTTATTACCTTGTAAATAAAATTGTTTTTTTGTAAGTCATATTTAAAAAAAATCTTTAAGGAATTACTTTTTTCACTATATTAGCTTTTTTTATTTAATTTACTTATATCAAAATTGTACACTGTACATATTTTTATCATTATATTAACATCTAAAATCTAATTAAAAATTCCTAAGCAAAAAGTCAAGGTGATATTTTCAATGTCATCATCGATTATTCATCCCTTGTTGCCGCCAAAATCCAGGACTTACCCTTAATCCAGGTATAGCGGCAGGGAAAACAATTGTCGCGACTCGTTTCGCGACTGATATAAGGATATGTGATCACTCACTCAATAAGCATTACTAAACTACATCATGCCCCATCAGACAATTATTGCTAATGTTAAATAATAAAAAAATTGGCTATTAACAACACAAGTGCACCGCCAATTGGGCATTGCAAGAGCGCAAACTCAACAGGAGGGACGCCGGATTTGCCAGGACTTTTGATTTGATTCTGTTTTGCCCACACATTTTCGGAGTGTCATAGGGAGCAATTGTTTTATCACGGGGCTATTATCATTATCTAAAACATTATGTTATTAGGTAATGTTTAGTGTAAACGTCACAATGAATGCAATTTATGTTTCTCCCAACTAAAGGTCTGGCCATACATATCCGCACCGAGCCCGAATTCACAATGATAGAGGAAAGTGGGGTAGATTAATTCGAAAAAAAAGCACTTTTAATGCCCCCTAAATTACTAAGCCGAGTCTATTGTTTCATATCTTCTTGTTTAAATAAAACAGATTTTCCTACTTTTATCTTTTCCGTTTTATCCAGACTTTAGGTGTAGTGTAAGTAAAACTATGTTACCTTATTTGTGAAGGTTTATTTTACGACCAGGGGTAATTTAAAGGGTAGTTATCGCATATTTATATAACTGCAATTTTATTAAATACAAAACTCTTTGCATTAGATTTTCGGAAAGTATTACCTGAATATACTTTCTAAATTGTGCTACTCAATCTTTCCAAGACATTTATTTATTGTCCGTGACCCTAATTATATTTCTGTTTTTACGAAATTTATAATCCATAATGTAAAAGCTGCTGCAATAAAAACTTATAAAACATTTTACTTATTATTAAATATTATGTTAAAATTTTCCTACATTTTGTTGGGTTTAAACATATTTTAGAACTTGGTATTAAAAAAGTGAAAAGTTGCAAGTTTAATATTAAATTTCCCCGCATCTCCCTACATTTTATCAGCGAGACGCACGGCTGCAGGGGAGGTCTGGCCAAATGAGCCCGGATTTACTATGATAGAGGAAAGTGGGACAGATTAATTTGGAAAAATTCAAAAGCACTTTCATGCCCCCAAAAATATAAAGAGCGTTTTTATTAAGCCAAGTCTATTGTTTTATGTATGTATACAGGTTGAGCTAAATAACATAACCCATAGGCAATGTGAGGAAAAGAGACAATCTAACTACTAACTAACTAATACTGCTTGTTTTGTTATTATAGCAGTACTTTTTGTTTAAATAAAACGGTTATCTTATCTCTTTTCCTTTGTGTAGTATAGGTAAAACTGTGTTACTTTATAGGTATGTAAAGGGTAATTTTACGACCAGATGTAATTTTGAGCGTAGTATTACAGACTCATATTACTGCAATTCTGCAGTTCTTAAATATACTTTTTCAATAATTGTGCTACCCAATCTTTACAAGACATTTATTTTTTGTCCGTAGCATGATTATATTTATGTTTTTACGAAATTTATAATCCATAATGTAGAAGTTGTTGCAGAGGCAGCTTAAAGAATATTTACTTTAGTTCAATAAATATTACGTTAAAATTTTCCCATATTTTGTTAAGTAACCCTAAGCAGCGATTTCCTTAAAGCTAAATTAGAAGAAGGGAATATTTTTTCTTAACATATTTTCGAAACTTTGTATTGCGATAACGAAAAGTTGCGAGTTTAATATTAAATTGCCACACAACCTCCTACATTTTACCAGCGAGACGCATGGGCGCGGGCTAGTTGCTGTTATGTGTGGCCAGACCTTAAGTGGTTATTGCGAACAAGACCGTTCCGAGAATTATCCGCTTGTATCGGGTGTCAAGTTATAAATCACCTCACCTCCTAAACTTTTTATTTTTTATCGTGCAAAATTGAAAAAAATATACAGGATGCCTCTAAAAGGTGATCTAGCTTAATCCCACCTTTGTCAAAAAGTGGTTGATATCGGGGATACATGGTGTTGGAAATTTATTCTGGTTTTATTTTTTTATAAATAATTTTGTCAATATTGAATGTATTATCCCAATATTTGGCATAGGGGTTTTAAAAGGTAATAAAGTAGAATCTCCTACCCTATTTTATTAAGGGCGCCACCTGCGGTATCTTTTTACAAATTAAAAACTAAATAACTTTTTTACGCCACTCTGTATGTATCACCTAAATTTAAAAAATATTTTTACCATATTTTACATGAAAAAAAAATACATGGTAAAAGTTGATTTATGGGCCCATTTTTGTGATATTTGGATTTGAAAAAATATTAAATGAAAGGTCGGCTGTAAGCTATACAAGGTGTTTTAAAATAAGATGCTAATCCTTAAAAGTGTAAAACTTAAGGCGATTTTAAAAAGTTCAAACAAACCTACAAGCTAAATATCTTTATTTTTGAGATACAGGCTGGTAAAGTTAAAAAAAACAGGTTTTTTAACACTCTGTATTTCAAAAGTTAATACCTAGGGACGTAGTTTTATTTAAACTTTATTTTTAAATCACCTTTAAATTTACGCTCATAAGGATAAACACTTTATATGGCTTAGACCTGGTCATCTATAAAGTAATTTTCTCAAATCCAAATATCTCAAAACCACGTATAGTCCAGGCGGAATACCTGATTGCAAAAAAAACCCTTAAAACAAACTATTGGGATTTTTTTATCTTTGGACAATCCACGAAGGTTAAAAGCCTAAATACTAACGTACCGTGGGTGTCTTAAGCAGGGTAAGAGGAAGTTTGTTAACACGGGACTTAAAAACTTGAAGATTTGGGGGCGAAGGAAAAACCTCCGCTGGCAGCAGGTTCCACAGTCTAGAAACTCTAGGATAAAAGAACGAACGAAATGGGAAGTTCGGGGCCCGTCCAATTGAACTGTATAGGGATGCATACGCGCGGCACCACGAGTTTCTCTGTTGGGAACTGCAAGAGAAGGGACTATACTGAATAATTCGTCGGAGCAGAAGCCGTAAAAGTATCTATAGAAGAGCAATAGATCTCCACAGCTCGACAAGAGGGCAAGAGAAGGAAGTCTTTGAGTAAGTAAAGGATCATTAATAGGACGAATAGCCCTTCTTTGAATGGCATCAAGAATGCTGAGGGTTGTAGGGGATGCCATTCCCCAGACATGAGAACAATATTCCAGAGAGGGTCGAATTTGGGACACAAACAAAGTGTATAAATTGGAAGGAGAAAAATACTTTTTGGCTCGGAAAAGAAATCCAAGCTTTTTGAAGCCGCGGTGGCTATAGATACAACGTGTTTATGCCAGTTAAGGTTATTCTCAAAATGTGACGCCCACAAGGTTAAATGTGTCCCCGCTCTGCAAAACTTGGCCACTCATAAGCAAAGGATGTGTTTGATGATTTTTTTCGCGACAAGGAACATGATTGTGTTTTGGATGCATTAAATTGAACGAGATTTTTGGCGCCCCAATCCAATATCAAATTGAGATCCTGTGAAAGAGATATCTGCATCGCACTGCGTTTGCTTTCCAAGTCGGGTTGAGAGATTGGTTTGGGAACCTGAAAAGTGGAGTGAAGGGTACTATCGTCAGCATAACTATGAATGGGATTGGTTGTGGAAGAAAGAAGGTCGTTGATGTGAAGAAGAAACAAAGTTGGTGCTAGTACTGAACCCTGTGGCACTCCAGCATTAATTTCGTGAAAGCTTGAAGAGTGGCCATCAACAATGACTGATATACGTCGATTAGGAAGATAACTGGAGAGCCAGAGTTTAGTTGGAAGACCGTAAAGGGGAGTTTATTAAGAAGTGCGTCATGCCAGACTTGGTCGAAAGCTTTAGATATATCAAGAGCAACGATCTGGGACTCACCTAGAAACTCAAGAGACTTGTTCCAGTTTTGTGAAACGAAGGAAAGAAGATCTGCTGTAGATCTCTTGTGACGAAATCCGTATTGCCTGTCATGTATTTTATCATAACGATGTGATAAAACAATTCCAGACCAAAATAATTCATTGGGGTGTGAAGGCGTGGTTTAAAACTGTTTATTCGGTTTTTAATTTTTATTTTTTACAAAAATGATTTAATTTAGCTGAAAGAAGCAAACAACTTTATACTATTCTTAATATACTTTGTCTTTATCAAAACTTTTTTACCGCTATTTTAATTCAATGTTTTTTTATCCAAAGAGGTTCGCTAGGAGCTTATTTTTTTGTTTTTTTTTGTCAACTTCTGATAAATACAATAAAAAATAATAATAAATAAATAACCCTTTATTGGTTAAAAGCAAACTTCTCTCAGCTTTCTATTTCTTCAAAAAAATAGGGGTTCCTATTTAAAAAAGGAATTTTAACCTTAAAAATAACTGTGAATACCTCTTGGGTCTAACAATGAATGTTAAAATAATAATATCTATTTAAAGCAAATACCCTAAACATATACGAACTAATGATTTGGATAACTGTGATTAATTGAAGGCACTTATAGTAGTATCTATCTAGGAAATATCTCGACTAGCCTGTTTCCATATATGTTTTGTTTTTTTAAAATATTATTTGTTTTTGTTAAAGTAGTTCGTCACTTATTAAAATTTAAAATAACCTTTAAAATGTATTGTACAGTGTGTCCCATTTTGGTTGTTACTGAGTATCTAAGTTAATAATAAAGATAAAACCTACCAGATTTCACGAACCAGGGGTTGTTTTAAAGTAAGGAATCCAAAGCCACTTATATTTTTGCTGTTAACTGTAGAGAGCCACCTGCAGTCCTTTGCTTTTGTTCAATCACTTATTTTTGCCTCGGAATAATATGATTCTACTTAGTAGATAATTTTTGTTCTCCTATATTTTTGCACACAAAAATATACTTATAAAATATCGCTACGACCACCCGATTTTGAGATATTTTAGATTAAACGTTTTATTTCACATAAAAAAATTTCTTTAAATTTCTTATCGCTCTATTTACGCCATCCGAGTTTCTCTTAAGGGTCTGTACAAATAGTTACTAAAATTCTCTTACGCCAAAATACAACCATTTAACTTTATCCCAAATGGCCTTCGGTAAAAAGTTGATCGTTTGCAAAATACAGAGTGTCCCAAAAAAATGGAAAAATTGACACGCTGGATCGGCAACCTTTAGACTTTAAATTGTATTAGATCGCTGTATTTTGCCCAAATAATTGTGGTAATGTTTTGCACAAACCTTTTGGACACTACCTGGTGACCTAGATAAAGCCTAACTGAATGCAATAGTACTACAACTTTGGTATGGAATAAAATGTCTAATCTGAAATATCTCAAAAAGGTCGATCGTAGCGATATTTATTAAGACTATTTTTTTATGGAAGAATCAAAATTCTAAAATAAAATTATAATATACATAGGCAAAAAAAGTTATGACACTTTGAACATAAGCAAAGGACTGCAGTTGGCTTTCTCTATGTGTTACGACTAAAATATTAGCATATTTCTCAAAAATCTTTGCTTAAGAAACTCCTTTCTAGATTAACATTAAAAAACATTAATAATCTTCTTTAAAAAATCGTAAGCACTACTACAGCAATCAAGTCAATCAAAGAAACTGTTAACTGATTGATAAAATTGTGAATGTAAATTATGAAATTGTGAAATTTTTTTATTGTTTATCAAAATAAAGCCAGATATGAAGAGATATATTTTTAAAAAGCTTTTGAAAATGAAATATTTTTTAAATAAATATACAGGTTGTTTTAATTTTAAAAAAAAACAAAATTGTTTCAATATTTTGAAAAAATAATATGTACCCCATTCTATTTAAAAAGCTGTGTAAGATCCGTTTTTACCTTTTTAATAATGTCTGTCAATTAAGATACAACCGGAAATGCAAAGTATTTTTAACATCGCCCTGGAGCTCAAAAACTGAAAGGCTAATACGGCTTCGTTTCTGGCATCTTCCGTTTCACAAAAAAAGTACCTTAGGCTCGCGAAAACCGCAAGCTGCCTACCGGGTGGTGCCAGTGGTGCAAGGAACTAGGGCGCAACGCTGCAGGCGGCAAATTGTAGGCTGAAGGGCAAAAAGGTAAGAAATGAAGGGCGCTATTTAGGAAGTGGTGATGTTTTGAGATTTGCAAAGCAGTATTATCCTCAAGGGAAGATCTTTTTTATACGTCAATACACATTTTCTTGTAGGAGCGGCAAATAATTATTTTGCACCACGGCGCGAGATACCCTAGGAACGGCCCTGACTGCAAGATTCTATCTTTATTATTAACTAAGATACAGACATGGCAGTCGCAACCAAACTGGGATACCATCTGTATAACAATTGCCAGCTGGGAAAAAGTTGGCTGGTATGTCCGTGCATAGAGAAAATCTAGATCTCCAAAAGTATGTACATGTGTCCCATTTTGATTGCGAATGCGGAGTATCTTAGTTATAAATAAAGATAGAACCTTGCGTTTTACGCGAACCTAAGCTACTTTGTTGTAAAACAAAAAGAGCCTTTTAGTTTCTAATTTACAGGGTGATTTTAAAAATATTGTATTATCAGGAACCCCTTGTATTTCAATTGACTGACAACTTACTAAAAAGGTAAAAAATTTTTATCCGCCTGAAAAAGTCGTAAGAACAAAAAATGAAAAATTCCATTTTCTATGAATACTTGAATTCAAGTTAACCATTTTAGCTATGGCACTCTAGATTAAAATATAGAAAAAATAACAGCAGAAATGTCAAAAAATTACATGTGCGGTCTATCATAATAAGATAAAATATTTCGGTGGCGCCATTTAAAGTACAAAAGTTGCAGTCATTTACGGTAAAACTACAAAGTAATGAAAACAAGTGAATTGATCAAGGCCGTAAGGCCGTTATGCAGGGGGCAATTACCCCACCCAAGGAGTGGTGTAAATCGGTGTTTTTTTACGGAAGTGGAGGTGTAAATAGAGACGGCATTATGGGCCTTTGTTGGCGTTTTGCTCCAACCCCTGGACAGAAAAGTACGTTGAAAGGTTGGGACCTTTTTTTTGTAATTTTTTGCTGTTTTATACTTTTTCGAAGGTGAAGACTTATTTTTGTTTTTCCCTGTTTTTAGGTTAATGTTTTTTATACTTTTTGCCTTCCCCCACAAAATCCATTTCTGCGCATGGGCCTGGGATTGATCAATTAATCAATATTTATGTTAGATATCGATATACCAAAGAACCCCGAGAAAATCAAATGGGTTTCAGTCAAACTTTTTAAAACCACTTGATTTAAATAGTTTTTGGACAGTAGAACAAAAGTGTCAATGGTCATTAGGTTCTAAAATTTCAATATTAAAATACCTGTATTTGCCTTAGTGTAATATTTCTTTCTATTTTTATTTTTAAGCGAAACTAATACAGTATAATTGATACTTTTTTAATGTCATATCCTAAAAATCACTTCCGGTTTAACCGGAAGTACTAGCAACTTTTGATGTATCCTACAGGGTGTCTCTTTTTAAATTGGCGGCCAGAGAATACTTTTAATTAAAATAAAGTACCGATATTATTTTTTCCAATTCTATTTGTATCCTTTTTTTTGGTAAGTAGACTGTGGAAACAAAAGAAAACCACCTTTTACTTTTACAGATAGTAATACTGACATTTTTCATAATAAACTACTTACATTTTGTAATTTTAGTGTTTATTGTAATTTATGAGAGAAAATTCAAAAACATTTTAAATGGAAACACCATTTCATTTTATATTTTAATTTTTTACTAAAGTCTCTTTCTAATATTATGAAAAATATTATCGATATTTGATTTTTCTTAAGTATTCTCTTGGCGCCAATTTAAAAGTAATACCCCGTATGATATATCATTAAAAAGATAATTTTATAGATATTACAAATATAGCAAAAAGTAAATTGTATTTAAAATAAGAAAGTTGATGATACTTCCGGTTAAACCGAAAGTGATTTTGAGGTTATGATAATAAAAAAAACATGTCAATTTATGCTTTTATTATACTGTAAAATTTTTATTAGTTTCGCCTTGAAAATTAAACAGGGAGAAATATTGAAGTTAGGCAGGTGCAGGTATTTAAATATTAAATTATGGACCTTCAATACCTTATAACTTTTGTCTATGAGTTTTTAAAACCTAATTACCACTGACGCTTTTGATCAACTGTCTAAGAACTATTTAAATTAAGTGGTTTCAATAATTTTGACAGAAACCCATTTTCCATTTTCCCATTCCAAGGTCTTTTCATTTTTCTATTTTAGAAGGTAAAAAAGTTATAGGGGGAACCACCTTCGAGACAAACACCCGGTAGTAAGAACAGCCTTATTATTATTTTTTTATAATGTTTCTGATCTTTTAAATTTTGACAGTAAAGTATGTTACCAATTTTTTTCATGAATTTTAAATAATTTTGAGCTACCTGTAATAAAAATTAAAATCCAGAAGCAGCAGCCATTAATAAATCAATTAGTAAATTAATTACCTCTCGATGAGATAATTGCATTATCTTATCTCGTAACCAAATATTATTTCCTTTTCATAGCAATGTTAAAAATTAACAAGCTGCCTAAAAACAAAGCAAAAAAATATAAAGTCGAGGCAAAAAGTGAAACAATTATGTTTATACACGATAAGATAAAAAGATATGTTTTGCATTGGCGGATTTATTTACACTCCAACCTAAAAAGAATAAACCCGCTTCGGTTATGGCCCCGGGGTATAACAAGCTAACCCCTTTAACCGCCTATCCGGGTGCCCACAAAATTACTAGCAAGCCTGTCATTTTCTTGAAAAGGGTTACAAGATTTTGAAATTTTGATCGGATGTATAGTTGGATGGGATGCAGATTTATGATGTTTTAGATTTTATGTGGCACATCCGGTTTAACCGAAAGTGCTCTTAACTTTGATATTTTAATTGGAACACCCAATATATTTTTCTAAAAATTAATTTTACAATCAATTTTTATTTAATCCAATATTGTCAATCTTTGAACCAAAATGGGGTAGACTTTGTAACTGTTTTTGCATACAAAAACTACTGGAGCTCAGTCAGCATCCTAACTAAACTGGTACAGGTTTTGTAAATTCACGGCCGGGCTATGTTATATACTATGTTACTTAATTACATTGTTCTTGAAATCGGCGTCGCTACTGTAGGAAAATGCTAGCAAAAACTGCATAAAAGTTTTTTTGTTGATAAATATTAAACTGTATAGAATATGAAAACCGAATAAGTCCTTAAAAAATATAATGGATTGGTGGCAGCATGCCGGAGATACACAATATTAAAGTCAACTACTAAACGTCTAATTGGTAAAGGATAACGAGAGTCCACTAGGTGGCTAGAAAGATTCCCCTACCTTATGATTTTAGACACGTCTATGGGAGACATTGGTAAAGCAGAGTATATGAAGAAGAGCATGCTACTTTAAAATACTAAAAAAAAATATTATCGCTTAAATTATAATGATTAAAAAAGTGTATTTTTGTAGTTTCTGGTTAAGATTTATTTTTTTTAAATTTTTATTTGCACAATTAAATCAATATTAATTTTTAGTATGTTTAATAAACTATTTATTTTGAAAGTTTATTTAAGACAGCTAAAAACGTCACTTTATCCAAATGTGTACCTATTTTTTATCGAATATGTGGTATATATTATTTAAAAATCCCATTCTGCCGTCAAATGGAAAAACAACCTATGTCCATTTTTATAGCTTTTGAGAAAATGGCGTTTCAAGATTTGTCTCATAAAATTCCTTGCTGTTCACATATAAGATATAAGTTTACGGGGTTGGGGTAAGGTTCGTAATTTAACTTATTTTTGTCTTATCTAATTGTTAAAGATTTAAAGAATATATTCTCAAAATTTTCGATTCTAGTAAAGCCCTTGTAGTTATTGTTTAGTTTAGAACCCCGTTTTTCACCATACGTATAAAAAGGCAAAATTTATTTCTTATTTTAGGCAGTTTTTTTATTGATTTTTTTGCAACAATAGAAAGATTGAGTCTAACAGAATACCAAAATATAAAAACTCATTAAAGAAAAATTCACTATACTGTGTTTTTCCATTGGACAGCAGCATTAATAATAAAATTCTGTACTGAAATTTGGGGTTTTAATTTATTTAAATTATGATTTTTGCTTTTCTGCCAGTTATGCAAAACATTTAAATTAATATTTTTAAACCCTTAAGAAACTTAATTTCTTTTTGTAACGAGTCATTTTTTATTATTTAAAACATAATTTCGTGATTATATTCTTGATTACAATCTCTGCATACACTGAAACTTACAAAACATGGATCAAAATTTAAATAAATTATAGCATATACGAAGTAGGTGCAAATTAACGATTATGACACAAGAGAAAACTAGCTTTACTTTTAAACTTCATAAAGAAATATTATTTGGAAAACTTGTTTAGAGTTAAAAGTTATGTCATATTTAAAAGCAGAGCCTTCTCTTAAAAAAATAGAAAAATACTTATTTTTTCACTTACCCCATATAGAGATTAGATCTAACTAAATAAACTGCCGCACACTATCCATATTAGCCCTTAAATTAAAAAAAAATCTTTATTATTCCTAAATCATTTGGGTACATTTAGATCGGTTCAAAAAACAAAAGTAAATTTTTGCTTTTTGTGGTTTAATGAGTCAAAAATTTAAAAGCCCCTTTAGATTAATGTTCTATATATTTTTGCTTTATAAAAAAGGTCAATGTATTTTAAAATTAAATAACTCATCTTGTTTTTTTAGATTAATCATAAATTATTCTTAAACTTCTATGAACTTTTTTCCTATTATCATAATCCAAAAAAGATTAATTTTTAAATGCTGTATAGAAATTGATTAAATAAAAAATCATAAAGAAAATTTATATTTTTAAAAGCAAAAACGTTTTTATAAGGCAAAAACAATGTGGAACATGAATCTAAAGGGACTTTTAAATTAAAGCCTTACTGAACCACAAAAAAGCAAAAATTACTTTTGTCTTTTAAAGTGATCTAAATGCTTCTTAAGAAAATCTAAGCTGAGACATTTTAATGAAATTTAAGGGCAATAGGGATAATTGACGGCAGTTAATTTGGTTAGATCTCTTCTCTTTACGGGGTAAATTGGAAAAGTTGTTTTTTTTCAATTTTTTTATTTGGAGGCTCTGCTTTTTAAATAGGAAGTAACTTTTGATTTTTAACAATTTTTGAAAATAGCATTTTCTCTGAGTACAAAAATAAGGGCAGTTTTTTTTGTCATATTTATTAATTGGCACTACTTCGTATACTCTCTGGACTATTTAAATTTTGATTAGTGTTTTGTAAGTTTCAGTGTATGCAGAGATTTTTATAATGAATACATTTTTTATGAAATCAAAAATTAAAAAGTTTTCCATATGGTTCAACATTTCTGGAGGTGACTGTACATAAATATATTTATTTACGTATCCTAAAAAGTGGTTAAAAAATAAAATCAATGTAACAAAAATGTTTTATAAACAAGCTTTTCATAAAATATAAATTGTCGAATGGCGTTATACATATGTTATTAGTAAAAATTTTAAAGAAAAGTAATTTAACTCTTTTATTGCTTTTTTATGAAAATTTATTATTATTTATTTTTACTATAAAAAAATAATTAGTCCCGCATCTTAAATGTTTCGCCATGTTGGATTTAAAATGACATCACACAGCTAACCGTCCATCGTCATCTAAACTAAACGTATAATTTATAAGCAATAGTTAATGGTATATCGGCTAGTAATGCAAACACAAAACAAGCACTATTAGTCCCATGTTAACATGCCGGTATTCGCGTTAGAATGTATCTCTTCCACGCATTGCCTATATGTATAATTGACTGGCTGATTCCGTATACAAAATTTTAGCTTAATCACTTAAAGATATTTGATACAAAATTAAGTTGCAAGATTCCACCTAAACATTTACATTCATATATTGCAACTTCACACAGAAATCTTTTAAAGAAATATAATTAGGCGAATTTATTTTGCTAAACATATTTAACCTCGTCAGGACTGTGCACAACCACTGTCATTATAAAAGCATTTATATGGGTGTGTAGTTAGGAGTAGTCGAACATATTCAGCAAAATGAATTCGTCCATTTTTGCGTAGACAATACAGAAAATCTTTAACCTATTCAGAATTTAAATTGCTTTTAATTTAAGGATTTTTGTATGTTTTTTTTTAATACGACAAACAAAATCACCAAGTTACTTATTACATGTTGCAACTATATTAAAGACAATTATTTTATGAGATTAGCTTTGATATAATTTATAATTATTATTCTATTGATGTAATTAATAAAGGAACGTAAGTGCTTTGTAAATAAAAACAAAAAAATATTTTACTTTTTGTTGCGTTTTTAACAATATAATAAAAAATACTATTGCTAGATTTATTTACATATTGTTACAGACTTTCAAAAATGGGTAATTTTCTAGAAACCGGCGGCAACTCCGATTTTGACGAAATTTGGTATACAGGGTTTTTGGGGCGCTGATCACGAATCTAACCCATGGTACCGTTATCAAAAGTAGGAGGTTTCATTACAGTTGTTGAGGTACCGCTTTCTGAAATTAACGCCTGGCGTAACTATCTTTTGAATTTGCCGCTGTAAATGTTGTACTTCTTGTTGTATTTGGCCTTGAACTTGACTCTGAAGTAACTGTACTGTTTGCTGCATTTGTTCTTCCACTTCTTCTTTAACATCTTCTTTCGTAAGTTTTAAATCAAGCAACATTTGTTTTCTCATCTCATCTTGGCTATGATAAAATTCTCCTTTTAGATTTTCTCTGATTTTTACCATCTTCTCTTTTAGTTCTTGTTTCATCTCCGCTTGGCTCCGTTTAAGGTCTTTTGGATTTTCTCTATTTGTTGTCTGGTTTCTTCTTGACTAGTTCGGATTTCCTTCTTCATTTCTTCTTTCAGGGATTCTTGACTGATTTTCATGTCTTCTTTCAGGTTTTCTTGGCTGGTCTTCATTGCTTTTAGATCTTCTTTCAGGGATTCTTGACTGATCTTCATGTCTTCTTTCAGGTTTTCTTGGCTGGTCTTCATTGCTTTTAGATCTTCTTTCAGGGATTCTTGGCTCGTCTTCATTTCTTTTAGGTCTTCTTTCAAGGTCTTCTTGTTTTTCCATCATAAGCTTAATTAGTGCACTAATTTCCTCCATAACGGCTGTTTGTTGTCTGGTCTCAACTGGCATTCAAATTTTCTTCTTGACTACTTCGTCTTCCTTGGGTAATTACGTTCCGCTTCTGACACCAAATGTTCCAAAACACCTCGTATAAAAACACGTGCCTTCGTTTTTATACCTTTATTAACAATGTAACGTAACTATGGTTACAATAACGGCAAAATCTTAAATTGTCAATGTCTCGAAGTTTACAGCACAAAAGTCGAATCTGTACTAACTGATCGGAGGTTTCCCGTCGCCCTTTTATAGTATGGTGGAAGAGTAAAGAATGATCTAGAATATTCGAGAAATATCGTGAAAATTCCATAGTACATGATGGCATAAAAGTTATTAATGGATAATTCGGGCGTTTTCGGAAACCTTCGAAAGTGATGAAAGAACTTGGAAAAATTAAGGTAAATTATTTAAATAAATTAACAAACTAAATTAAATGATAGCAACTTTTGATGTATCCTACAGGGTGTCTCTTTTTAAATTGGCGGCCAGAGAATACTTTTTAATTAAAATAAAGTACCGATATTATTTTTTCCAATTCTATTTGTATCCTTTTTTTGGTAAGTAGACTGTGGAAACAAAAGAAAACCACCTTTTACTTTTACAGATAGTAATACTGACATTTTTCATAATAAACTACTTACATTTTGTAATTTTAGTGTTTATTGTAATTTATGAGAGAAAATTCAAAAAACATTTTAAATGGAAACACCATTTCATTTTATATTTTAATTTTTTACTAAAGTCTCTTTCTAATATTATGAAAAATATTATCGATATTTGATTTTTTCTTAAGTATTCTCTTAGCGCCAATTTCAAAAGTAATACCCCGTATGATATATCATTAAAAAGATAATTTTATAGATATTACAAATATAGCAAAAAGTAAATTGTATTTAAAATAAGAAAGTTGATGATACTTCCGGTTAAACCGAAAGTGATTTTGAGGTTATGATAATAAAAAAAACATGTCAATTTATGCTTTTATTATACTGTAAAATTTTTATTAGTTTCGCCTTGAAAATTAAACAGGGAGAAATATTGAAGTTAGGCAGGTGCAGGTATTTAAATATTAAATTATGGACCTTCAATACCTTATAACTTTTGTCTATGAGTTTTCAAAACCTAATTACCACTGACGCTTTTGATCAGCTGTCTAAGAACTATTTAAATTAAGTGGTTTCAATAAGTTTGACAGAAAACCATTTTCCATTTTCCTCATTCCAAGGTCTCTTTCATTTTTCTATTTTAGAAGGTAAAAAGTTATAGGGGGAACCACCTTCGAGACAAACACCCGGTAGTTAAGAACAGCTTTATTATTATTTGTTTTATAATGTTTCTGATCTTTTAAATTTTGACAGTAAAGTATGTTACCAATTTTTTCATGAATTTTAAATAATTTTGAGCTACCTGTAATAAAAATTAAAATCCAGAAGCAGCAGCCATTAATAAATCAATTAGTAAATTAATTACCTCTCGATGAGATAATTGCATTATCTTATCTCGTAACCAAATATTATTTCCTTTTCATAGCAATGTTAAAAATTAACAAGCTGCCTAAAAAAACAAAGCAAAAAATATAAAGTCGAGGCAAAGTGAAACAATTAGTTTATACACGATAAGATAAAAAGATATGTTTTGCATTGGCGGATTTATTTACACTCCAACCTAAAAAGAATAAACCCGCTTCGGTTATGGCCCCGAGGGTATAACAAGCTAAACCCCTTTAACCGCCTATCCGGGTGCCCACAAAATTACTAGCAAGCCTGTCATTTTCTTGAAAAGGGTTACAAGATTTTGAAATTTTGATCTGATGTATAGTTGGATGGGATGCAGATTTATGATGTTTTAGATTTTATGTGGCACATCCGGTTTAACCGAAAGTGCTCTTAACTTTGATATTTTAATTGGAACACCCAATATATTTTTCTAAAAATTAATTTTACAATCAATTTTTATTCAATCCAATATTGTCAATCTTTGAACCAAAATGGGGTAGACTTTGTAACTGTTTTTGCATACAAAAACTACTGGAGCTCAGTCAGCATCCTAACTAAACTGGTACAGGTTTTGTAAATTCACGGCCGGGCTATGTATACTATGTTACTTAATTACATTGTTTTTGAAATCGGCGTCGCTACTGTGGGAAAATGCTCTAAGAAGTGCAAAAACTGCATAAAAGTTTTTTGTTGATAAATTTTGAACTGTATAGAATATGAAAACCGAATAAGTCCCTAAAAAATATAATGGATTGGTGGCAGCATGCCGGAGATACACAATACTAAAGTCAACTACTAAACGTCTAATTGGTAAAGGATAATGAGAGTCCACTAGGTGGCTAGAAAGATTCCCCTACCTTATGATTTTAGACACGTCTATGGGAGACATTGGAAAAGCAGAGTATATGAAGAAGAGCATGCTACTTTAAAATACTAAAAAAAAATATTATCGCTTAAATTATAATGATTAAAAAAGTGTATTTTTGTAGTTTCTGGTTAAGATTTATTTTTTTAAATTTTTATTTACACAATTAAATCAATATTAATTTTTAGTATGTTTAATAAACTATTTATTTTGAAAATGTGTACCTATTTTTTATCGAATATGTGGTATATATTATTTAAAAATCCCATTCTGCCGTCCAATGGAAAAACACCCTATGTCCATTTTTATAGCTTTTGAGAAAATGGCGTTTCAAGATTTGTCTCATAAAATTCCTTGCTGTTCACATATAAGATATAAGTTTACAGGGTGGGGGTAAAGGTTTGTAATTTAACTTATTTTTTGTCTTATCTAATTGTTAAAGATTTAAAGAATATATTCTCAAAATTTTCGATTCTAGTAAAGCCCTTGTAGTTATTGTTTAGTTTAGAACCCCGTTTTTCACCATACGTATAAAAAGGCAAAATTTATTTCTTATTTTAGGCAGTTTTTTTATTGATTTTTTTGCAACAATAGAAAGATTGAGTCTAACAGAATACCAAAATATAAAAACTCATTAAAAGAAAAATTCACTTACTGTGTTTTTCCATTGGACAGCAGCATTAATAATAAAATTCTGTACTGAAATTTGGGGTTTTAATTTATTTAAATTATGATTTTTGCTTTTCTGCCAGTTATGCAAAACATTTAAATTAATATTTTTAAACCCTTAAGAAACTTAATTTCTTTTGTAACGAGTCATTTTTTATTATTTAAAAACATAATTTCGTGATTATATTCTTGATTACAATCTCTGCATACACTGAAACTTACAAAACATGGATCAAAATTTAAATAAATTATAGCATATACGAAGTAGGTGCAAATTAACGATTATGACACAAGAGAAAACTAGCTTTACTTTTAAACTTCATAAAGAAATATTATTTGGAAAACTTGTTTAGAGTTAAAAGTTATGTCATATTTAAAAGCAGAGCCTTCTCTTAAAAAAATAGAAAAATACTTATTTTTTCACTTACCCCATATAGAGATTAGATCTAACTAAATAAACTGCCGCACACTATCCATATTAGCCTTAAATTAAAAAAAAATCTTTATTATTCCTAAATCATTTGGGTACATTTAGATCGGTTCAAAAAACAAAAGTAAATTTTTTCTTTTTGTGGTTTAATGAGTCAAAAATTTAAAAGCCCCTTTAGATTAATGTTCTATATATTTTTGCTTTATAAAAAAAGGTCAATGTATTTTAAAATTAAATAACTCATCTTGTTTTTTTAGATTAATCATAAATTATTCTTAAACTTCTATGAACTTTTTTCCTATTATCATAATCCAAAAAAGATTAATTTTTAAATGCTGTATAGAAATTGATTAAATAAAAAATCATAAAGAAAATTTATATTTTTAAAAAGCAAAAACGTTTTATAAGGCAAAAACAATGTGGAACATGAATCTAAAGGGACTTTTAAATTAAAGCCTTACTGAACCACAAAAAAGCAAAAATTACTTTTGTCTTTTAAAGTGATCTAAATGCTTTAAGAAAATCTAAGCTGAGACATTTTAATGAAATTTAAGGGCAATAGGGATAATTGACGGCAGTTAATTTGGTTAGATCTCTTCTCTTTACAGGGTAAATTGGAAAAGTTGTTTTTTTCAATTTTTTTATTTGGAGGCTCTGCTTTTTAAATAGGAAGTAACTTTTGATTTTTAACAATTTTTGAAAATAGCATTTTCTCTGAGTACAAAAATAAGGGCAGTTTTTTTGTCATATTTATTAATTGGCACTACTTCGTATACTCTCTGGACTATTTAAATTTTGATTAGTGTTTTGTAAGTTTCGGTGTATGCAGAGATTTTTATAATGAATACATTTTTTATGAAATCAAAAATTAAAAAGTTTTCCATATGGTTCAACATTTCTGGAGGTGACTGTACATAAATATATTTATTTACGTATCCTAAAAGTGGTTAAAAAATAAAATCAATGTAACAAAAATGTTTTATAAACAAGCTTTTCATAAAATATAAATTGTCGAATGGCGTTATACATATGTTATTAGTAAAAATTTTAAAGAAAAGTAATTTAACTCTTTTATTGCTTTTTTATGAAAATTTATTATTATTTATTTTACTATAAAAAAATAATTAGTCCCGCATCTTAAATGTTTCGCCATGTTGGATTTAAAATGACATCACACAGCTAACCGTCCATCGTCATCTAAACTAAACGTATAATTTATAAGCAATAGTTAATGGTATATCGGCTAGTAATGCAAACACAAAACAAGCACTATTAGTCCCATGTTAACATGCCGGTATTCGCGTTAGAATGTATCTCTTCCACGCATTGCCTATATGTATAATTGACTGGCTGATTCCGTATACAAAATTTTAGCTTAATCACTTAAAGATATTTGATACAAAATTAAGTTGCAAGATTCCACCTAAACATTTACATTCATATATTGCAACTTCACACAAAAATCTTTAAAGAAATATAATTAGGCGAATTTATTTTGCTAAACATATTTAACCTCGTCAGGACTGTGCACAACCACTGTCATTATAAAAGCATTTATATGGGTGTGTAGTTAGGAGTAGTCGAACATATTCAGCAAAATGAATTCGTCCATTTTTGCGTAGACAATACAGAAAATCTTTAACCTATTCAGAATTTAAATTGCTTTTAATTTAAGGATTTTTGTATGTTTTTTTTTAATACGACAAACAAAATCACCAAGTTACTTATTACATGTTGCAACTATATTAAAGACAATTATTTTATGAGATTAGCTTTGATATAATTTATAATTATTATTCTATTGATGTAATTAATAAAGGAACGTAAGTGCTTTGTAAATAAAAACAAAAAAAATATTTTACTTTTTGTTGCGTTTTTAACAATATAATAAAAAATACTATTGCTAGATTTATTTACATATTGTTACAGACTTTCAAAAATGGGTAATTTTCTAGAAACCGGCGGCAACTCCGATTTTGACGAAATTTGGTATACAGGGTTTTTGGGGCGCTGATCACGAATCTGAAAGAATTATTTGGCGGAAACGTTTCGTTCTCGAGATATTCATTATCAAAGTTCAAATTTGAACTAAGCTTATTTTCACTATATTCCCCCTTCTTTTTGAACACAATTCTTAATTTCAAGCTAAAGTGTCACAAAATGTTTGAATTTCACCTCTTAAAACCCCGTTTTTTACGTATTTTACATTATTTTTGCATTAAATTGCATAGCTATACTTTGAATCATTTCAATCCCAGTGTGCCATGAAGCTCTATGTGTATGTGTTGCCGCATTATCAAAGAAAAGCCACGCAATTTATTGCAAAAATAATGTAAAAACGTAGAAAAACTGGGTTTTAAAAGGTGAAAATGATCATGGAAGACTCTTGAAAAGGTTCGAGAGAGGTTCTACTGGCTGGGAAGTCGTGCAGACGTAAAAGACTAAAGGTGCAGAATACTGTATTTCCAGCAAGGACCGGAAAACACGTGAAGCCATGGCAAGATGAAGCAACATAATGTAGGGACACCTTGAAAGAATTGCCATAGACATAGCAGGCTTCATTTCCAGTTAGTAAATCAGGGAATCGCCATATATTGGTAGCGATGGATTATTTCGTGCGAATGGCCAGTAGGTCTACCCAATCCCAACCAAGAAGCTATCAGCTGTTGCCGACGTATTATTCTTCAACAACGCTACTGTCGTTGCTGGAGTTCCTAGAGAAATACATTCCGACAAAGCAGAAACTTTGAGTCCGATCCTTTCAAGAACCTTTGTAATCTCTGGGAATCCATAAAACAAAGAACAACACCTCTTCATCCCCAGTCCGATGGTATGGTGAGCGGTTTAACATAAACTTCGAGACATTGACAATTTAAGATTTTGCCGTTATTGTAACCATAGTTACGTTACATTGTTAATAAAGGTATAAAAACGAAGGCACGTGTTTTTATACGAGTTTTTTTGGAACAATATTATTTAAAACAGGGGAAATCAAGATAAAGCAATTCTTGGCTGTATATTTATTTATATTTCATTATATTCTATGCTACACTGGTTCCACGACCATGATATTGGGAAGGAACTAAATGAACGTGAACGTGTCACACCTAAAGCCGCGTCCAGACTTGCAACAATTCGCCAAACATCCGTCCAAACTAACCAACCTATTTGCGCGCTCCTTTGATGCAAAAACCGACAAGCTCTGAATCACCGTAGTATCATTTGGCAAGCCCTTGAAACGACGTTTGTTTCGTCCATGTCCAAGTCCGAGCTATGTGAGACTATGTGGCGCGGTATTCGGCACGGCGAATTGTTGCAAGTCTGGACGCGGCTTAATATGTTTCCAATATTTGTTTCTCCATTGGTCAGTACGTACTGTGTGGCCTTAAAGTCTATTATAGGTAGTTTAGTTTAAAAATTATTTTTCAAATATACCTAATATTTACTTAATCCTTTTCCAATGTTACTTACAAAATTGTCTTAATATTTTTGTGTTAGTATACCTACTATGGGTCTACTTATAAAATTTAAACCTACGGTTTCTACGCTACCAGAATATTAAAATATGTATAATCTCAAGGTAATATTTGAATGTTACAATAAGATATACAGATTAAGCTTAATGAAGTCGTTCATTGGCAATGTCAATTGACGGCATGTAAACATGTCGGATTGGATGCCTAATCGTGTAATCTTTGTTTTTGTTTTAGTGGCTGATACCTTAAAATATTGCTTATACTGGCTTATACAGTATATATTTTGCGATTGATTTCGGACATTCTTGGTAGGTAGAAAACAAGAAACTATGTACCACAAAGCTCGGTACTTTTTAACTCATTTTGAAAACTGTTCACATATGTGGGGTACACGCTGCATTCAAAAAAATTAAAGATTTTTACATAGCTAAAATTTAAAATAATTCTTTTAAAATAGATATGATGTACAATATCTAATAACAATATTTTGGTGTCAAAATCTAATAGTACACTATCCGTTTATTCATTATATCATCAAGGTAAAAACCTTTATAATAGTATCCCTGAACTTATAAAAAAATTAGATACTATTACCTAAATTTAAAAACTACTTAAGGAATCATCTCTTTAACTGTACAAATTATTTATAAAATTAATTTCATAGTAATTTAATTAACTCTTTCAGCTGTTGTGTATGTATATGTATTACCAACCACCATATGAAAGTGTTGTAGTTAATAGTGTTCGTAAATTTAACATAGTTTAGGAAACATTGTACATGATTTTTATTCATATTTTGCCTGCCAATTTCAATGATAATAAAAAGGATAAAAAAACCTTTTTTATAAAAGTTTCTTGGATTTTTATATATTATCTCTTGAACATACCAAAAAATAAAAATTGATACAGGTATATTTTTAGTCAGGAAATATTTAAAAACTTGAATGTTAAAAGTTCTATATTTATGGCTACAGCCAAAGACAATTATAGTGAAACTGTAATTGTCATTGCTACGATACAGCGGAGCGCTGTTAGGTATGAACAAGAGAAAGACAGACATACTTGGAAAAGAACGCCGGAGCTGTAAAATAGACTTTGTAAAGAAATAAAAAAAACATAGTTATAAATTCAAAATTGTCAAATCGCTTACTCTACAATTGTTACAAAAAGTTCTAGGATTATACAAAAAAATATATTATGTGAAATTTTTCAAATTGTCATATCTTATTTACATGTTAAAGTTATACCTAATTACACATTTAAATTTTAAATTTGAATGAATATAACTTAATAAATAGTAATTTTTGACAAAATGTAAATAGCCGTTTTCATTTAGAAAATAGTCAAATAATTAATAAAACTTTTATTTAAATTGTTTTTACGAACAAAATAATTTTTGATACATTGGCGCCCATACCTCCTAGTCTAATAAAATATATTAAGTATTCACTACCATGCATTATCAAACTGATTTTTTTGCTATTTTATGAATGCCTAGTATAGGTAAGTATTTTTTATGAGGTCGTTTTAAGTAGGAACAAAAGCGATTAAAATAAATCCTGATAACAAAATCTTTGTTAAAATAGTAAAATGAATAAGTATTGCACAACTAGAATATGCATCATAATTCCTTAAAAGTTTAAGGGATATCTTAAAAATCAGAGAACATTTATACAAAACTAAAGCCGATTGACATAATATGATTAAATAATTTAATTATTGATATAGGTAATTGTGACTTTCCATTATATTTAATTTTTTATTGATACACAATAATATTATTACTAATACTATGAAAACAATATTTTATCTTTGTTATTATTAAAATAACATCTTTCAATTGAAACTGCCTTCGTTTTATTAGTAATCAAATGAAATTATAGATTCCCTGGATTTGATCATTAAGCGATGAACAAAATACAGCCAATGTGTTGATCAAAAACGTAATCAACACTTTTTAAGGGATGCTTTCCATGCATATAGTTGCCTATAATTTGGAGTTTTTAGATAACTCTAATTTATTATAAAGCAAAATATAAATGTAGAAAGATACAAGTTTCCAAACTTATTTTGACAGTATTTAAATGTATTTACAATATTTATAGATAAAATATATTTTTTTTTAATAAATAAAATGTACATAAAAGGTAGAACTATTCCTAATAGTTTTAAATAAAAAGTGACCACTTTTTATTATGGTTTTTACGCTGACATAACATTTTTAAAGCTAAATTAGGCAAATTTTTGTGTCTCCCAAAAATTTTGTTTTTATTAATTCCATAAAGGTATTTACTATATTAGGCTATTTAAAAATAATTTTATGTGTTCACCATATTATGCTATTTAAATATTTTAAAAACTTACTTCGCTTGCGAATATGGAGATCGGTTTCGTTCCGCGGTTTTTCACTAATTTCTATAGTAACCACTGATTTTTCCATTTTATTATTTATTATTCTCACAATTATGTTGTTTTCTTCAATTTACCAGGAAGTATTGTATACCTCTACGCGTACACTTAAACTGATTATATAGTAAAAACTTTGAAAAATTACTAAATACTTATGTTAAAGATAATTTTTTTATTATATATACAATGTGATAATGACCTGTTCATTAAAGGTGTAAAAATAAATTGATACAGTGTGTAATAAATGGAATAATTTCCATAATACATAAATGGGGACATTTTCGAAAAAACGCTGAAAGATGTCGGTTGGAACTTTAAACTGGGCAATTTTTTTAACAAACCAAAATTATACTTGGTCAGTCATGTAACTATGCCAATAACAACTTTTCTATTTGATATATAACACCCTGCATATTATTATTTACTAACCAGAACTAACCATAAAATTATTTGATTGCAAAAATTTGCTACAAACCAATAAATACAGGGTGTCTTATAATGGATTTAAAGTTTTAAAGGAATAAAAGGAACATTCAAGCAGTTTCAAGGCGGCTTCTTTAAGCATGGGCGGAGGAATAAAAATTTAATAGAGCAATTATGATAAATTAAATAATAATAATAACCTGTAATTAAAATGTTTAATAAGATATAAAATTAAATCAAATAAATTATTATTTTTTTTTACCGGGTGACCAGTAATATCGAGGAAAGGCAGCTAATAATTACTTATAAACATAATTATTTGAGATTTGGCTATGTTTAAAAAAGATAATGAGTGCATTCACCTGTACCAATATGGTTGTTATGTTTTTAATCATTATTTTATCAATTTTGGCTTCGTTTCGTTAAAAAACGCCTACGGTTTTCACAATTTAATAGAAATATTCGCCCAACCAATTATTACAGTAAATTTG
This sequence comes from Listronotus bonariensis, assembly GCA_014170235.1. Lineage (NCBI taxonomy): Eukaryota > Metazoa > Arthropoda > Insecta > Coleoptera > Curculionidae > Listronotus > Listronotus bonariensis. The sequence continues at coordinate 55,375 of JACEGR010000922.1, read as the reverse complement.
GTTTAATTTGATAATTTTGTTGTTTTATTTTTAGTGCCGGATTATGGATTTTTTTAGTAAAGCGAACACTAGCACTATGTACGATGCAGTAGAAAATCGTCCGGAAATTAAATAACTTTTGAATTACAGGTCGTAAATTTTTTTTTCGGGTATCATTTAAAAGGCTAAGTCATGTAGAATACAGGAAAAATCTTAACCCCAAAAATTAAAATAATGCATTTAAAAATTTAAAAAAAAATGTCATAATTCAGTCGCCAAGGGCTATATTTTATTACTTGTGGTCATCTTTTTTTTATATCTGGACAAACCACGAAGGCTAAAAGCCTAAATACTAACGTACCGTGGGTGTCTTAAGCGAGGTAAGAGAGAGTTTGTTGACACGGGACTTAAATACCTGAAGATTTGGGGGAAGGAAAAACCTCCGCGGGCAGCAGGTTCCACAACCTAGAAACTCTAGGGATAAAAGAACGAACAAAGTGGGAAGTTCGGGGCCTGTTCAGCTGGACCGTATAGGGATGCATACGCGCGGAACCACGAGTCTCTCTATTGGGAACCATAAGTGAAGGAACTATACTGGACAATTCTTCAGAGCAGAAGCCATGGAAGTACCTATAAAAAGCGATAAATCCCCCACAGCCCGACGATGTGCAAGAGAGGGAAGCCTTTCTGTAAGTGAAGGATCATTAATGAGACGAATAGCTCTTCTTTGAATAGAATGAAAAATGCTTAGGGTTGTGGAGGACGCCATGCGCCAGATATGAGAACAATATTTCAAGGGAGGTCGGATTTGGGAGACATACAAAGTGTATAAATTAGAAGGGGAAAAATACTTTTTGGCTCGAAAGAGAAATCCAAGCTTTTTTGAAGCTGACGTGGCTATAGATACAATGTGTTTATGCCAGTTAAAGTTACTTTCAAATGTGACGCCCACAAGATTAAAGGTGTCTTTGCTCTGTAAAACTTGGTTGCTCATAAGTAGAGGATGAGTATTTGATGACTCTTTTCGCGACAAGGAAAATGATTGTGTTTTGGATGCATTAAAATGGACGAGATTTTTAGCGCCCCATTCCAATATTAAATTAAGATCCTGCGAAACAGATATCTGCATCGCTCTGCGTTTGTTTTCCAAGTCAGGTTTAGTAATGGGTTTAGGAACCTGAAAACTAGAGTGAAGGGTACTATCGTCGGCGAAACTATGAATGGAATTAGTTGTGGACGAGAGAAGGTCGTTGATGTGAAGAAGAAACAATATTGGTGCCAGAACTGAGCCCTGAGGGACTCCAGCATTTACTTGGTGAAAGCTTGAAGAATGGCCGTCCACAATAACTGATATACGACGATCAGATAGATAACTAGAGAGCCAGGTACAGAGTTTAGTTGAAAGACCATAGGAGGGAAGTTTATTAAGAAGTGCGGCATGCCAGACCTGGTCAAAAGCTTTGGATATATCAAGAGCAACGATCTGGGACTCACCTAGAAACTCAAGAGACTTATTCCAGCAGTGTGATACGAAGGAAAGAAGATCTGCTGTAGATCTTTTGTGGCAAAATCCATACTGCCTGTCATGCAAAATTTTGTGTTTTTCTAAGTACTTAAGAATTTGTGAATTAATTAGTTTTTCCATTACTTTGCAAAGAACTGAGAGAATTGAAATAGGTCTATAGTTAGATGAAAGAGATTTAGATCCTTTCTTGGGAATAGGTTGAACACGTGCAGCTTTCCAGCTTTCCGGAAAGATACCTGTGTTGTAAGAAATTCGAAAGAGCCGAGTTAAGATTGGTGCAAGTTCTGGAGCACATTTTTTAAAAACGATTGCTGGTATGCCATTCAGCCCAGACGATTTCTTGGTGTTAAGGGAAGAAAGGATACGCTTAATGTGTTTCACCTTAAAAATAATATCGGGCATTTTATGAGGAACTGGGGTAACCGCTGGAATTGGATGATTTACGGGAGGGTCAAGGGTTGAATTGGCAGCAAATTGTTTAGCAAATAATTCTGCCTTTCCCTTAGCGGTAGAAACAATTTCATCTTCCAAAGCTAGTGGCGGAAAAGAACTGGTACAAAAATTCCTACTTATGTTTTTCGCAAAGTACCAGAAAGATTTGCTGCCATTTGAGCAAGAAACAACTTTGTTTTTAATACGATTGTCGAAGGAGTCTTTGGCTTCAGAAATTGTTTGATTGTAGTAGTTTCTTGCTTCAATGCTGGCCTGTCGGTTTTCTGGACTAGGATCCTGTAGAAACTTTTTGTGAGCATGAACTTTTGATTCCGTCAGTTGACTGCAAATTTCAGAAGGATCACCAGAAGAAAAGCAGATGGAATTCCAGGGATAAGTGGCGAAGAAGTCCCTCAGGCCATCCCAGTCGGCTGAGTTGTAGTGCCATACGGTGCGTGGTGGCTTGTATTCATTTACCTCGGGATGTGCAGGGTAAGATATAGTAACTAAGCCATGATCTGAGCGACCTAGGGGAGCTGAGACAGATGTTTGATAGAGTTCGGGGTTGGTAGTAAGAAACAGATCTAGGGGATTTGAACTATGATTTGGGACTCTAGGAAAGTAGGTGGGTTCCATAATAAGGTTGGTAAGAGAGTTACTGACTGCGAAGATTTCGGCTGCTCTGCCTTGGGGGTCAGTTTTTGAAGAGCCCAACCAATCCTTATAATAATTTTATATAAAAAAATATTACATCAATATAAATGGAAGGCGAGAAGTAACATGAAAAATAATCTATTTTGACTGAATTATCACATTTTTTTAATGCATTATCTTGGAATTTTAGAGTCAAGATTTAATTATTCTCACAATTTTTTCTACATTAAGGAATAACTATACCTTTTAAATAATACCAATGAAAATTTTCTACAACATATCGTTCAAGAGTTGTTTGATTTCCGGACGATTTTTTACTGCATCGTACATAGTGCGTCGTTTGCGCCTCTCTCCCAGTATATAATAGAAACGAAAGTAGGTACTTCAAATGGAAAGTGAAAAGCAAAAAGAAAAAAATAGGCCCACGCCGACAAAAACGCGCCTTTTCACCGTTTGCGTCTCTCTTCATATGTATAATGGAAACAAAAGTACTTTAAATGAAAAGTAAAGAGCAAAAAAAGATCCTTGCCCTCAAAAACGCGCCCCTCCAGAGTCATCAATCAATCAGAATTTTTAAACCTGTAAACAGGGGTCACCGACCTTTGGATATTTTTTTACAAGGAATTTACGTTTAAATCGTTATTAAGGGTAAGATACATTTTTTTAGGTTTATTTCGTGATTTTATTTTATGGTATGCAAGTATTGGTTTATTTTGTCAGATAAAAAAATATGATGGCAAAAAGATGACGTCACAAACATAACCTATATTTTCGGACAAATATAAAAAATCGAGCGCTCCTTATTAAAAAGTTTATCTTCCTTGGGTTAAACCTCTAAAAACTCTACACCCACGATACTCTGGTACTTAGGCATAAGCCTAAGTTCGGTATCACAAAGATTAAATAAAAATAATGTTATTTTAATGTATATATATATTTTTTTAATTTTGACCTCTTTAACATTCCCGTTAACAAACGCCCATGACGCACCCAACTTGATATAATCTAACCAAAACAATTTTTCGTGAGCTATAGAGTCAAATCAACGTGGACTCTCTACGGGGACTAATCAACTATGATATAGGCTATTTATTTTAATGAGTGATGTGGTAAACTGATAGAACCCCAATTTTTGTGTTGTCTGAATTCACTTTACAAAGAGTATAACATGAGCGTCGCTAGCCCAATGGCTAGGGGGGAAATGAGTTGATAAGGAGAAAAGTAGGATTTTTAGGAAAAATCATAAATATTATCACTTGTAGTACGAGCTTTACATCTATAGCGATTATAATAACAAAGGTGCAAAGTCCAACGTCTGAATCTACACGACCTCTTGACCGCAATGTATTTTATTATTTAATAATAATAATAATACTCATCTTTATTTCTAATTATGTCCAACATACATTCTCTGTACAATGTACAAACAAACATAAAAAACATAAAAAGAAATGGCGTCGTAAAAAGGGAAAATAATGTATTGTTAAACTATCTATCATCTCTCTATCTAACTAATTACTAATATCTAACATAATCTTGCAATGAGTATGGTTCCAAGTCAATTAACAACTTTTTACACTGTTTTTAAAAACTTTTTGACTAGTTATGCACTGTATGCTAGCTGGTAAATTGTTAAAAAGTTTAAGACACATGTAACTTGGGTTTTTTCTGTTAATGTTAATCTATGGACTGGATAAGTTACATTTAAAGTTCTAGTATTGTACTGATGAAATGTTTCCAGCCCGAACATACTTCTGTTATTAAAAAAAAAACAGTAGATACTCATAAATGTAAACACCATACACTGTCAAAATTCCACATGCTTTAAAAACTCCTCTGCAACTTTCATTAAAACTCATTTTTTAAGTATTCTTGCACATTTTTGCACAACAAATATTTTTTCTATTAATCTATTACTACCCCAAAAAATGATTCCGTACTTCAATACTGATTCGAAATTTGCATAATATATTATTTTTAAACTCTTTTCATTTAAGTATTTTGCAACTACCCTAATTCCATAGCAGACTGAGTTTAATCTCCCGATAAGTGAGCCTATATGGTGTGACCAATCTAGGAACTCATCCAAGTACCCAAAAATTTTGTGTGTTCCATCAAATGTAAGTCCGATTCTCCAAAAGATATTTGTTGTGGTTTAAGTACGTTTGCTTGTTTAGTTCTAAAAAGAGGACGCTTGTTTTGCTTTTATTAAGCAAGAGTTTGTTTTCCTCAAACCAGTCGTTGGTTTTGTTAAAAAATGTTTTTGGAAAGTTTACATAGTTCAGCCGGAGACACTGGTTTTAAGAACAAAGATCGATTATTTTTTTAATTCTGGAAGTTTTTGGCCAAATTTTTAAATTCTTTAATAACTCTGGCACAATAGATAAAAGATATTCATTTTATTGTTTTGGTATTTCTTCAGGATTCCCTTTAATACCAATATCAGATTCTTTGCTCCTATCACCAGTTATCTCTCTGCATATACTCCACATACATTTAGTTTTGTTACCTGCAAATCTTCTTTTTTTTCATACTCCTCCGACCTTACTGCCCTCAACAAAACATCATATTCTTTTTTAGTTGCATTGTATGTTTGCTTAAAATGATTATTTACACGGGTTAATGTTAATAAAATATCCAATCTATTTTTACAATCTCTAATTCTTGGATCATCAGGAGTTTTTCTTTTATATTTATCTTTAATAGGTTTAAGAGGAAAGCAGTGATTGAAAATATTAGAAAAACTATTCATTAATGTATCCCATTGTTTATTTACATCATGATTATTCACTTCGTATGTTTGAGAGCAATCCTTTGTCTTTTAAATTATTTAAAAATAAGAGTTTATTTTGTTCAGAAAAAAATCTTTTGTACTGTATAATGTTAGGTATTGGTTGATTTACGTAAAACGTAAGTTTTTGTGCAGTATGGTCGGAGATAAATGTATTAAGAACCTTACTTTCTATATACTCTAAATTTACAAAAATATTGTCAACACAAGAAGCTGAGGTATGAACTATTCTAGTATTTTCATGTATTGATTGTTTTAAATTAAAGGATTGCAGCAGTGATTCAAAATTTGTTTTGATTCCGTTTTCTTTAAGCATTTCTATGTTAAAATCCCCAGCAATAATAATTTTTTTATTTTCCTCTGTAATACTAAGAAGTTGTCAAAATTCTCTAAAAATAATTTACATTAACAGACGGCGGTCTGTATACACACACAAGTATCACTTGCAATCCGTTTAAGTTGCATTCAATGGCAGCATACTCACATTCATTCTGTACAGACAATTTGTTTATTTTATTTCTAGGACGACACTTTACACTTTTATGTACATAAATTGCACTTCCACAATGCTGACCTGCTTGACGACAAAAACTATTTCCTAATTTAAAGTTTTTTATGGAAAGTACTTTTAATTGCTCAGAAGACTTCCAGTGCTTTGGAAGACATAAGATCTTACAATTGGTATGTTCCTTTATTAACTCATTTATTTTGTCTACTGAGTTCCCAAGTGACTGGGTATTTTGGTGAATAATACTAATATTTATAAGGTCTTTTCTTGAGGAATTTTTATGGACAAATTTGTTTGCATTTTGTTTGATAGCTTGCTGGCGCTTGCCTATAAAAAAATTTTCATCATAGTTTATTCTGTTCTTAAATCTGGCTATTCTTCGTTTATATACCGGCCAATTTATATCTCTGGCTGAGTGCTACAAATCTAAAAGTTTCATTTTTTTACAATTTGGGCAGTTTAATTTTTCCTCTTTGCAGTCTTTAGCTAAATGTTGTCCCCCACATTTATGGCAGCACTCTTTTTCGGTGCAGTATTTGGCTACGTGATCATAACCAGAGCATTTAAAACACAATGCAAGATTTATGTGTTCTTGTGCATAGACTGTTACTAGGTCAAAGAAAATAGTACGTCTTTTCAAAAACCATTTTGTAATTTTTGCTGGAGCTTGTAAAATCCACTTTTCTTTTGTCGGATTTCTGCATTGTCTTTTCGTAATTACTTTGATTTTATCCTTAATACTTATCTGAAGGTCGTCGACAATGTCGTAGTTTAACCTTTCTAATTCTTCAAGAAATTCACTATCCGAGAAGCCGGATTTTAATAAAAACTTTATTATTACTTTTGTTTTAAGTGTTGTAGATGTAGGTGTTTGTTATAGAGAAGAGAAAAGCAGTACTATTAAGAAGAAGGAGAAGATGATGATGATATTATGCTGTTATCAACATTAGATGAGAGAGTTGACGCTAGTACTGTATTTAAAAGGAGAAGGACTAAAGAAACATTTAAAGTTATAATGGGAAACCATTTAAGACATAACAAAAAGTTTTAGAAATATTTTAGATTAAGTAAAATGCAATATTAGGAAAATTGCGATATCATAGCGCCTTTAAAAGAAAAGCAGCCAAATATATTTTTTTACCAACCAATAACTGCATATAAAAAACTAGCTTCCCTCATCGGAATGTTTACAACTGCTGCGGACCAGTTGTCGAAATCGCCCCACGGTTAACACTGACGCATGTGCGCGACGACCGTTTGTGTTGCGCATGCGGAGTCAAAGATACATGTATTTCTCAGAAAAAAAATTACCTCCCTGCTTTTAAAAAATTATGTAGTATGTTGGAGCGACGAGGAGATCAGCGAGGTATTAAAAAAGCGGCGAAAGTAGCGAAAAATTTATTTGTTGATTTTCAATCTACTCCTGTAATAAAAATCAATAAAAAATGTTCACCCCCGAGATAAAGTGGCAACCAACTCCGTGTTTTGACGCCCTTTTGTTTGATATACAGGTAGATTTTGATCTTTAAGCTATTTTCTATCTTCTGTTAAAATTTCAAATTAATCCATGCACAATTAAATAATTGCGAGGTCTTACCCTTTTTGAGCCTTATTTCCCGTACTATATGTAAATGAACGCGAAATGTGTAAAAAAATATTTAATTAATATTATGGTAGGTTTATTTCTTTATTGCATGATATTTATGTCAGACAGAAATTCTGACCTATGTAAATAATTGACCGTTTACATTAGCCAGAAATTTTGTCTGACATAAATATCATGCAATTAATGTCAGATGTAAATCTACCATTTAGGTCATACATACTACTCGCTTAGAACTCGGTTATTGTACGCTCAGGGTTCGGTCAAATATTTTACACGCTTTTTAAATGACTGACCCTAAATAATATTTAATTAGCATGTAAGATATTTGACCATTTTATGGCGGCCGCCATCTTGGATTTTATTTTTTTATAGTAAGCTCTATTCTATTAATCAAGCTCTTTCATTTAATACCCAATTTGAGGCTATAGTGAAGTAATATATAATCCACCATTTTGTATCGGCGGCCATCTTAAATTGACAATCATAAGAATAAATATTATATAGTATTGTCATCAAGATAAAGAGTGTGTACCAAAGTTCAGATCGATCGGTCGTCAGGAAGGAGGTTAAACTCCAATTGCTAGCCTTGACCCAAACAAATAACAAACAGGCCAAGTTAAGTAAAACCGTTTAAAAAACAAACAGGGACAATTTTGGATGTCACGTATTTTTAAAAGTAGATCTCAGTATAGTGGCATTAACCTTCTTCATAATGTTATGTTTCTCTTTATGTCAACGACACGAATATTCATGGCCGCACTATTTACAGAAACAAGGAGCGCGGCTCTAATACCAAAGCAAAGAAAAAAACTATTTAAAAAATATTTTCAATAATTTACTTAATTTTTTTTTATTTTTTAGAATAAAATAGTTACAAGAATGGCCTCATGGTATAGAGTGGCATTCAAAATTACGAATTTGTGTTTTTGATTTGATATTAGAGATATAAAAAAAATCGTAAAAGAAAAGTTTTAGCGATTTTTACGTAGAATTCAGAGGCGCACCTATTTTTTCCATTGACTTTATTTTTAAAGTTATGACACAAAGTTGGGTTTTTAAATGGAACATCCTGTATATTTTATCACCCATAGTAAGGTCGCCTAAAACGTCGCAAAAAATACCACATTTGATATATTTAATTTGTCATAGTTTCGGAAATATAGCCATCGTCAGAAGTTCAATAATAAAATGGCACTTTTTAAATAAAACACCCTGTATATTATATCACCATTAAAAAGACATTTTAAAGAGCTTCAGGAATTTATCACATTTAAAAAGATTTTCTAGTTTCGGAAATATGAGCTTTCAAATCTTAGTGCGTATATCTACTATTTTTTAGATTTAGATGGTCATATTTTCACAACTGTAAAAGATAAATTTATCAAATGTGGTATTTTGTTAAACCTCTTTGAAATATCTATGCAACGGTAGTATATTATTTTGAAAAAAATCCTGATGACGGCCATATTTCCGAAACTATTAAAAACAGATATATCAAATGTGGTATTTTTAGAGCTTTTAAGAAGACTTTGCGACTGATGAACCATTTTAAAAAACCCAACTTTGTGTTATAACTTTAAATTAAAAACAAATTTAAAAAATATAGGTACGCCACTGAATTCTACGTAAAAATCCCTTTTTATTTACGATTTTTTCTATCTCCAACATCAAGCGAGTTACAAGTGCCTGGCCAAATTGACAAAATTTAAAAGACACTCTGTATCTCCAAAACGAATTAAGTTGGCCATGATTTATTTTTACCATTGCATTTGTTTCGAAAACTGAAATCGAGATTGCGCAATCAGATTTATTCTATCTCTTTTAGTTTTCGCTGTTCTCTACAAGGTCAACGAAAAGGCGCCACCCTGTACATGTATGAAGGGTGGTCCAAAAACACTTACTCTTTGCCAAAAGGTCAATACATACCGTGGGCGTATATAAGGGGAAGGGGAGTTGGGGGTTTAAACCCTCCCTCCTTATTAGCATGAATAAGAAAGGCAATTTATATGGAAAAGTCCTTTGCTTGTTATGTTTTTAATGCGTATGGTTAAGTGAACCCCTTAGCATACGGGAAGAAGGGAGGAGAACATGTGCGCTGACGGTAGGGTTAAATATCTTACATATTATTTATATGTCATTCAAGGTCATTCATTTAAAAAGCATGTAAAATATTTGACCGTACCCTGAGCGTACCCAGATCTAAGCGCGTAGTATTCAGGACCTTAATATTAATAATTAAACATTTTTTACATTTTGCTCTTTATTTACATATGGTAGGGGAAACTGGCCTAAAATGGCATACTCAGGTAAAATGACACACTGCATAATTTTTGAATTTCTCGCTTTAGCAGCGACTTTTTAAACGTGTTGGAGCGTGAAAAATAATGACTACAGTTAGTATTAAAATTACCGTACAGGTGCATTTTCCTCATTTTTTCGCACGACATTCAAGTTCAATTTCCAATTAACCAACCGCAAAATTATTTTAATCAATTTAGAATTTGTGCATTTTTGCATGCTATGCTAGATTAGGTAAAACTTGGCTTAAGTAATAACTAAGAATAAGTTATAAAGGCACTTTACAATTTGTTATCAATCGCATTATTATTTTTTGAAATATAGGCAAAAATCTATAAAGTATGTCATTTTAGGCCATTTCCCTACAGGAAATAAAGCTCAAAAAAGGTAACACCTCGCAAGTATTTGATTCTGCATGGATTAATTTAAAATTTTAACAAAAGATAGGAAATAGCCCAAGGATCAAAATCTACATGCACATATATCGAACAGAAGGGCGCTAAAACCCGGAGGGTGGTTATCACTCGATCTCGGGGGTGGAAATTTTTTATTGAATTTTATTACAGGAATCGCTCGAAAAGTGATTTTAAATAAAATAATGTGTTAAACGATTTTTTAGTTATTTGCAATAAAAAGTAACAAAACAAGAAAGATTTTCGCCCCGCTATTATTACCTCGCTGCTTTCGCCGCGCTGTTATTACCCTGCTGGTCTCCTCGTCGCTCCAATATAAACATAATCTACAGAGTTTTTAAAAGCAGAGATAAAAACCTTTCAGAAAAAAATATGTCGCGCTGCTTTTGCCTCGCTGTTATTACCGCGCTCTTATTACCTCTCTGGTCTCCTCGTTCCTCGTAGCTCCGACATAAACACACCTATATCCTCGCTGTTCCCTTTGCTTAACTTTCCAGCGCTGCTTACCGTATTACTCCACTATAAGCACTTGCATAAGAAACTACGAGGGACTTTTCTTTGCTTTGGTAGTGAAACCGCGCTCCTCGTTCCTCGTCACTCCGACATAAACATACACCAAGGATGCTTCGGTCAAGCGGAGCGGCTAAACAAAATCACCCTTATGGAAGGCTGTGCTTATGTCGGAGCTGTTTCAAGCGAAGTTCGCAGCGCGGCTCGACGGAAGCATTTTTATGTTACTGTACCGTAAAGGTGATTTTGTTGAGCCGCCCTCCTCGTTCATCGTTTCTCGTCTCCGACATAAACACACCCTTAATAAAGCGCATCAAAAATTATATGGGGTAAAACCTTGTTCCCTCTAATGTACCCCTACTATTTATACAGGGTGTCCGCTAATTATTGGTACACAGAAAAACCACAGATTTTCTATGCCAAAATATTAAGATTAAAATACAAATACCTATATCTAAAAGTTATATTGGTGTCAAAGTGTAAAAAATGTTTTAAATTTATTTTTATAATTTTTGATAAATTTGGAATATTTTAATAAACCTTGGCATCTAGGGTCTTTTTTTAACATGAGCTATTCAGATCTGCTATTAATTTTTATGTGTAAACCAAAGGGAGCTTGTGCTACACTGTATGTACCATCTAAGTAAACCAGTAAACTCCCCTATGGTTTTTACACAAAAAAGGTATGATTGTAAGAATGGCTCTGCCCGAACATATCAATCAGGAGGCATGGGTTCTCGGCCAGGGGCCTATGTCTTTGCATTGGTGGTTGAGCAATCGGGCGCGTCTCCAGGTGGCAGATGGGAGGAACGCCGAGGATATACGTAGTCTGCCTTCGGGTGACTTGCGGGTCTTCGGTTAGTAAGTGCCATAAATGCTTGGGGCTACGATGTAAAAGTCGGCTTACCGAGCATGGAAGCCACACGGCGGAACAGCTCCCCTAAGCCTATGGTGGAAGCAATCGTGCTGAGGAGCTTAATTGCACCGGGGCTAATGGTGTAGTGAACAATGGCCTTAGGGTACCAGGTGCAACCCTATTGTTTTTAGTCACCTTGCTCGCGTAATCAGGTTCTGGGTGGGTCGACCTTTATTTCCTGACTACTCGTAGGAGTTTTATGGATAATAAAGGAACACAAAAACAGCGGATGTTGGAAACAACGATGGTGTCTCGACGCCATCAAACGCTCCTGTAACACATTTCCCAATGGAAGGGATAGTACAGGAGACATCCCGGAAGTCGAATTTACGCGTCGGTTCAAAGGCAACAGGTGGGACCAGGATGCATATAAATTGAATAAGTGATTTATGAGAAAGGGATGGTAAATTTTTAAGGAGGGCTTTCCTGTGTCTTTTTTTGTTTCTTGCTTAATTACGTTGGACAAAGAGTTTTTGCAAGAACTATTTAATTTGGTTGCTCGCCAAACCGCACTTACGTCTAGCGCTGCCTCTGTTTTAAAAATACTAAAGTGTCTTAAAAGTGTTTTAAGTAGAATATCCTGAAAAACTACATTTATATTTATTAAGTGTAAATGTTTAATATAACTTTTACCTTTAATTTTCTTAAATTGTCTTTGTTTATTATCCCCAAACCAAGTAGTATTATTATTATACTTACTAGAGACCTCTGAAGCTAGTGGCTCCATGTTTTACATGTTAAAATTTAAATACCGTTGAAATTATATAATTAAAACAAACCAACTATTCACGTCACCATCGTGGTACTGGGGAACTTTATAATAAATCAGCAAAAAATTGTAATTTTCAAGTTCAGTTCTAATAATAATTTATGGGTAATAGCATAGAGTAAGGAAATTATCCGTAGGTACGTTATTTTATGGTAATAGGTAGGTTTTTTTCAACAAATTTAATAAGTTTTAAAAATCATACATATACTGCAAAAATATTGCAGCTAATTATTACTTTTAATACAGCTGAGTTTGTTAAAACTAAATATATTTTATAATGAAAATGATGATGCAATGGAAAAAGGGTGGAAAAATTTAAGGAACGATTGTACAGGGTGGAGCCTTTACGTTGACCTTGCAGGGTATAATGAAAACTAAAAAAGATAAAACAAATTTGCAGGTGGATCACGACGGGTCGATGTGCATCTCCATGGATTAAGCCACGACGTTCTGTCTGTTGCCGAAGGTAAACTCGATGGTGCCGTGGCTGAGTTTGTGGAGATGCGCATAGACTTGCTCGATTTGATCGAGTCGAGTGTCATAATTAATGAGACATGATTTACTTTGACCAATTATTTCAATTCACTCGCCACCCTGTACTGGGTGTCGAGTTATAAATTTACACTTTCTTTTTTATATGTTAAAAACTTAAAAAGTTAGAAAGACGTAAAGTTTTTATGTTTCTAATGGAAAATAAATATATATATTTTTTTAATTTCCGTATCTCCGCGAAGCTAGTTAAAAATGCATCCAGCTTGTCTACTTAAGTTCGCACCATATAGAAATCTTTTTAATTATTAATTTTACGAAAAAAGGCATTCCTTATAAAAAGTTCTGCATGGTCTAAAACCTACATTGGTTTCATTAATTTTTTTTTCCGTGATATACGAGATATGTCAAAAAATATAAATTTTGCTCAAGAAGAAATTACCCTTAGTTTACATATCATCGAATTTTTAAGATTTTAGGTTTGAACACTAGTGCATACTTATTTCAAAATGTAATATGTAAAGAAAGCCTTAGAACCGTCAAAACAGCGAAAAGTCACAGAAACGATCGTTATCGCAAAAAAAATGTTGAAATGGTTTTTTCTTTAAATTAACCAATTTGCATATTGAAAAGATCTTTTTAATCCTAAACATATTGTTTCTACACAAAATTTCGATATTATAAAAAATAAAGGTACTTTCTTATTGAGAAACATTCATATTTATTGATATACCTCGTATACCACTGCAAATATTTATATCTAGTTAATTACTGCATTTTGGGTTTTAGACCATGCAAAAATTTTTGAATATAAGCGTTGTAAAAGCAATAACTTTTTTGTCTAAAATTAATAGGTAATAAAAAAGTTTTCCCTTTGTAGTGAACTGGAGTAGACACACTGTATATTAAGAGTAGTATTTTTTAAAACTCTTGATTTATTAATATATATATATATTATTTAAGGTGTTCCATTTAAAAATATCATACTTTCTGTGGTACCCTGTATATCATGACAGTAAATAAAATTCTTAATATTTAATAAAGTAATTTATTAATTTAAAATGTAGACTTTTTTATTTTTAAATTAAATTTCTAGAAATACAGGTCCGTATTAGGATAGGGTTTAATGTTATACGTGCGACACCATCAGAATAAAAAGTTGTCAAAATATCACAAAAACCAAAAGTCTATTTTTTTACGTTAAAAGAAAACTCTAAAGAAAACAGTTTTTTTTATATACAGAACAAAACCTTGTTGCTGATATAGCATCCAAACATTGGTCCTCTCAACCGGATGCAGGTTACCAAGATATATAGTCCCAAAAGATCAGTCCATTCCACCGAAGAAAAAAGCCATTTAATATACCTATATAGTCAAAAAAGGTCAGTCCATTCCATCGAAGAAAAAGCCATTTAAACCAAGTTAGTTAACCCATAAAATACTGGTTAAACCATTAGCCGATCCCATATGTAAGCAGCCTATATCTACTTGAACTTGGTTTAAAGCGGTTTATAATGTAAAGATGCGTACCTAAATTACTGGTGCATTTAAATTTATTTATCATATATTTTATTTGCTTTATTAATTTGTCAGCCTGACAGTTGTGTCTAATTTTGCAATTTACCTGTAATTTTTGGCGTAAAATAAGCGATAAAATTCTTGAAATACCTGTGCCTGTAGGGAAAATATAGTCTTTGTATTCTGTGGTGGCTTAAAAGTAAATAAACGAAATTTTTATCGACTAAGTTCAAGTCAAATTAATACTTTATTTACAGTAAATACAATTTGTAGACCTAAATTTCTATTCTCTATTTTCTATTTGTATTAATGAAATATTTTTTTAACAAGTCTGTGTATTTGATTTTTATTAGTACATATATAACTGGTAAAAATCTAAATAGGTGGCAAGATAGGCTAAATTTCCTCGGCACAGCCTGATAAAAATTTAGAAAAGGCCAGACTCGATTTAAAATGTCTTGTAGCGCGGTGAGATCAAATAAAAGGCCAAATTACACAATTTCATAATTTCTTAACGAAGTTTACACCTTCGGAGCTAGACAAACCCTTAAGAATTGTTTAAATTCAGACTCGAATGGAAACTTTGCAAAATGCAATTGATGAGTTTGATCGTTGTCAGAGAAATATAGAGCAACTTTCTATCTCATATAACTTTAGTGATGCCGACGAATAAGATTAAACCCGTGACGAATTTAAAAGTAATTATTTTTTGGTTATGTCTAAAGTTAATTCAATTTTAGAATCTGCATATATAGCCTTTAAATTTGGCAAATCAAACGCCTATTGTGAAAAATGTTAGTGTTTCTCCGGATATTACAAATATTGCTACAAAATTACCATCTATTTCGATACGTGAATTTACCGGTTCATACGGTAAATGGACTCAATTTTACGAAACTTTTGAATCTCTTTTGATAAAAACACTTTACTATCTAATGTTCAAAATTTTTTTATTTACAATCCGCTTTAAAGAACGATGCGTTACAAATAATAGACTCGCTTACTGCTACGGATAGCAACTATAATATAGCATGGGATCTTTTAAAACAGCGGTACCAAAACAAAAAGGCCAGTATTCATTCGCACATAAAAGCTATTTTTAATATATCTGCATTAAAGAAAGAAAGTAATTTAAATTTAAGAAAGTTTTTAGATACTTTTCAAAACATTTTCATCTTTCAGTAGATGGTCAATGCCCATTATGCAAAAAAGCCATTTTATTTATTCTTGCAAAAAATGTATAGACTTACCTGTTAATTCCCAATTTAATAAAGTAAAACGCATAAATATGCACGAATTGCCTCCGTCCTGGACATGCAACTTTTCAATGCAAATCTTTACACACATGTAGATTTTGTCAACGAAAACATCACTCGTTACTACATGTAACTTCCAATCCTAATAATAGCCAAACTTCTAAAGATAAGCCACAGAATCAAACAACTGAACGGTCAACTTATTTGGCCCAAACAAACCTAAATGCATTCAACGGCAACTTCGCCAAATAAACAACCCTCTACAGCTTTTTCACCAATTTGTAATAATTAACCCACAGCACCTTCGACAATTTATAACCAATCTGCTGCACCTTCGCCGATTTATGGTCAGTCCACAGTTTATTTACCAACCTCACAATATTCTACGGCTCCTACGCCAAATTATCAAAATACTGCTACGTCTTCGGTAAATTTGAATTTGCCAACAATTAACAACGAATCAGCTTCTCAATCTTTAACAAAGTTTACCCTGTGCAAACCGGAACTCTATACTTCATATATTTTACTCGCTACCGCATCTATTTATATCCTTGACAAAAATCATTCTCCTATTCTATGCAAAGCTCTTCTTGATGGAGGTTCACAATCGAATTTTATTACCAAAAATATGTTTTATAAACTGGGTCAATCTTCAGAAAATATTAACATCCAGTGTGTAGTATCAATCAAGGTACAACTTTTATTACTAAACGAACTAATCTTGATATTATTTCTAGAGACACAAAATTTAAATTTAGAAGGTACACCCTTGTCAATGATAAAATAACTGAAACTCTTCCTCAACAATATTTTGACATCTCTCAATTTAATATTCCTAATATTCAACTTGCTGACCCAACTTTTAACGAACCCTCTAAAATCGACTTGCTTATGGGAGCATCTCTATTTTTCGAACTCTTGTTGTTAGGAAAAATAAAGTTAGGTCCAAATTATCCAGTTTTACAAGAAACTAAACTTGGTTGGGTTATCGCTGGTCGTATCCCTGCTTCTATAATTAAACCGTTAAAAACCTCATGTCTTCTTAGTTTTACCAATAATGAGCTACATCAAAGTCTGGAAAAATTCTGAAAAATTGAAGAACCCACAAATAAATCAAATATATTGTCTCAAGAAGAGGTTGAGTGCAAAACCCATTTGTGTGATTCTTATTTACGAGATTCCTCTGGGAGATTTCAAGTCAGCTTTACCTCTAAAGAATAATTTATGTCAATTAGGAGATTCTCGCGAAGCTGCCATTAAAAAATTTTTATCTATAGAACGCAAACTTCACAAAGATGCAAGCTATAAAGAAACTTATACACATTTTATTCATGAATACCAAACTTTGGTTCTCATGACAATAATAGGCCCCAATAATAATGCACCATATCTTGTATATTACCTTCCACATCATTCAGTCGAAAAGCATGATATGATAGTATTAGCACCAAACTCAGGGTGGTATTCAGACGCGTCAGCGAAGTCCTCCTCTGGTCTTTCTTTAAATGCTACACTTAAGGTCGGACCTACTATACAAAAGATTTATTTTCGATCCTTTTACACTTTCGACAACATAATGTAGTACTAATTGGTGACATTGCAAAAATCTATCATCATATACTTATAAATCCCGAACAAAGAGATCTTCAAAAAATAGTTTGGCGTAATAATATTGATGAGGAACTTAGCCACTTTCAATCTAAATACAGAATGGCACTGCTGGTTGCATCATTTCTTGCCACTCGATGTTTAAAACAAATTTTCATAGAGTCTTAAGCCTGATTTATAGTTTCAGTAACGTAAGACTTAAGACTTAACGTTAAGCCGTAAGAAAATGAACATGTGACAAGTAACCTGATAATTTATAGTGCCAAAAACTTAAGCAGTAAGAATTAAGCCGTAAGACGTAAGAATTAAGAAATGGTTCATTTTCATTTCTTAAGTCTTAAGTCTCGGTTGACATCGGTCGTTTCCGCCGATAATCGGCAGCGTCATGTTTACCTTTTTGGTTATTTATGGGCCATTTTACATTAAATTTTATTTTTGTTGTCCTTAATGTCTTTTGTGAACAGCCAATAAGCCAATCTACCTAAATTATATTTTATAAAATACATTTTTAAAAATGACAACAACAATATTCATAACTTAAAAACCGTAAGGAGATACTTTAAATTAAGGAACTATAAATTGACCTGTTATTACTGCTTACTTTTTACGTCTTAACGCTTAAGTCTTAAGTTTTACGGCTTACTTTACTGAAACTATAAATCAGGCTTTAGTCCACATTTCCTATTGAAAGTCGTATTATTTCTCAAGATTTCTATGCTGATGATGTCCTAACTGCATCTAATACAGTTGAGAGCCTTATACACATAAGAAAAAATCTTGTTAACCTGTTCAAAGAATATGGATTTGATTTAAGAAAGTTTGCTTCAAACGACCCAGATATTGTAGCAGACTTAATGAAGAATCCGTAGATTATGTTATAAATGATTCTCAAAGTTCCAAAACTCTAAATGTTACCTGAAGTTCCCAATCTGACACATTTATGTACAATTCAAATACAAATCTTACAAAGAAACAACTTGTCACTAAACGATCCATATTTCTACTATAGACCAAATCTTTAATCCTCTAGGACTTTTAGGTGCTATGATCAAACAAGCAAAGATCATACTTCAAAAGTTGTGGCTTTTAAAAATACCTTGGGATCAACCCATCCCTACTGATCTTTACAAAATTTTGATTCACTTTGCCAAACAGCTTGCTGAGGCAAATTCCATTAAAATTCTCCGACAAATTACCTCTAAAAATCTCCAAAATATCCAAATTTACGGATTTTGTGATGCGTCCATAAATGCTTATGGTGCCTGCATATACATGTGGCTGAAGTTTGCGAAATATTAAATATTGTTTATAAAATAAAGTTTACTGTGCATATATTTATAGAATAACATTTAAATTTTCTATGATTACATAAAAATATACAGACAGAAACAATGGCAGAGGGCGCTGTTACAGAGTTCATTTTATAAAATCGTTCAGGAATCTTAACAAACAAAAGTGCTTGATAATTCAATATATACGTGTTAAAGGCAAGTTAAATAAAGATATTGACGTAAAACAAAATTTCTACGATGGTCGCTCAGAGCGCTCCGCCTGTAGTTTATTAAAAAGAAAAACGTCCATTTGAGCTGACTAATCAAAAGTGCTCAATAATTCAATATACACGATTTAAAGGCAAGTAAAATAAACATATTGATAATTTTTTTTCTATCATGGCGGCTCAGAGCGTTACGGCCGTAGTTCTTTTTAAAAAATGGTTAGTGGGGCTTACTAAACAAAAGTGCTCAATAATTCAATATACACGATTTAAAGGCAAGTAAAATAAACATATTGATAAAGAATGTTTTTTTCTATCATGGTCGCTCAGGAATCTACGGCCGTAAATAATTTAAAAAAATCGTTCATGAAGCTTAATAAAGAAAAGTGCTTAATAATTAAATATACACGTGTTATAGGCAAGTTAAATAAAGATATTGACAAAAAAATTCTATCATGGTCGCTCAGGGAGCTACGGTCGTAGTTAATTAAAAAAAATCCTTTATGGAGCTTACTAAAAACAAAAGTGCTCAAATACATTTTCATAGTTAAAAAAATTTGCGCATTGAAGTTATAAAGTATTTAATATTCCACTGGGCCACCTTTTAATTTTAGTCGCCAGGTTCATCTTGGTGATAACGAAAATTTGCAATAAAATCGCGAACGGCTTTGATTTTAATTGTAACTCTTAATTATCTCTAAATGAAGCTTTCTAATAAATATTGATAGTCAAAAATATTTGCGCATTGAAGTTATGAAGTATTACATATTCCACTTGGCCACCTCCTAATTTAATTTGCCAGCTTCATCTTCGTGGTAACGACAATTTGCAATAAATTAGCAAACGGCTTTGATTTTAATTTTTACTGGTAATTACTTTAAAATAAAGCAATCTCAGAAATTTTAATGGTCAAAAGATTTTGCACATTGAAGTTATAAAGTATTAAATATTCCACTGGGCAACCTTCTTATTTTGGTCGCCAGCTTCATCTTCGTGGTAACGAAAATTTGCAATAAATTCGCAAACGGCTTCGATTTTAATTTTTCTTTCTATTAATTATCTCTAAACAAAGCTTTCTTATAAATTTTAATTGTAAAAAATTTTGCGTATTAAAGTTATGAAGCATTAATTATTCCACTGATGGGCCACCTCCTAATTTAAGTCGCCATCTTCATCTTCGTGGTAACGAAAATTTGCAATAAATTCGCAAAAGGTTTTGATTTTAATTTTTTACAGTTAATTATCTCTAAATGAAAGTTTCTTATAAATTCTAATAGTCAAAAAATTCTGCGCATTTAGGTTATGAAGAATTAAATATTCCACTTGGCCACCTCGTAATTTAAGTCGCCAACTTCATCTTCGTGGTAACAAAAATTTGCAATAATGCGAAATTTTGATGGTCAAAAAATTTTGCGCATTGAAGTTATGAAGTATTAAAAATTCCACTGGGCCACCTTCTAATTTTAGTCGCCAGCTTTATCTTCGTGGTAACGAAAATTTGCAATAAATTCGCGAACGGCTTTGATTTTACTTTTTTTTCTGTTAATTATTTCTAAATAAAGCTTTCTAATAAATTTTGATAGTCAAAAAATTTTGCGCATTGAAGTTATGAAGTATTAAATATTCCACTGGGCCACCTTCTAATTTTAGTCGCCAGCTTCATCTTCGTGGTAACGAAAATTTGCAATAAATTCGCGATCGGCTTTGATTTTACTTTTTTCTGTTAATTATTTCTAAATAAAGCTTTCTAATAAATTTTGATAGTCAAAAAATTTTGCGCATTGAAGTTATGAAGTATTAAATATTCCACTGGGCCACCTCCTAATTTTAGTCGCCAACTTTATCTTCGTGGTAACGAAAATGTGCAATAAATTTGCGAACGGCTTTGATTTTAATATTTTACTGGTAATTATCTTTAAATGAAGCTTTCTAATAAATTTTGATGGTCAAAAAATTTTGCGCATTGAAGTTATGAAGTATTAAATATTCCACTGGGCCACCTTCTAATTTTAGTCGCCAGCTTCATCTTCGTGGTAACGAAAATTTGCAATAAATTCGCGATCGGCTTTGATTTTACTTTTTTCTGTTAATTATTTCTAAATAAAGCTTTCTAATAAATTTTGATAGTCAAAAAATTTTGCGCATTGAAGTTATGAAGTATTAAATATTCCACTGGGCCACCTCCTAATTTTAGTCGCCAGCTTCATCTTCGTGGTAACGAAAATTTGTAATAAATACGCGAACGGCTTTGATTTTAACTTTTTACTGTTAATTATCTCTAAATGAAGCTTTCTAATAAATTGTTATAGTCAAAAAACTTTGCGCATTAAAGTTATGAAGTATTAAATATTCCACTGGGCCACATCCTAATTTTAGTCGCCAACTTCTTCTTCCTGGTAACGAAAATTTGCAATAAATAATTCGCGAACGGCTTTGATTTTAATTTTTTACTGGTAATTAATTATCTCTAAATAAAGCTTTCTAATAAATTTTGATGGTCAAAATATTTTGCGCATTGAAGTTATAAAATATAAATATTCCACTGGGCCACCTCCCAATTTTAGTCGCCAGCTTCATCTTCGCAGTAACAAAAATTTTCAATAAATACGCGAACGGCTTTGATTTTAACTTTTTACTGTTAATTATCTCTAAATGAAGCTTTCGAAGAAATTTTGATGGTCAACAAATTTTGCGCATTGAAGTTATGAAGTTTTAAATATTCCACTTGGCCACCTCCTAATTTTAGTCGCCAGCTTCATCTTTGTGGTAACGAAAATTTGCAATAAATTCTTGAACGGCTTTAATTTTAATTTTTTACTGATAATCCCTAAATAAAGCTTTCTAATAAATTTTGATAGTCAAAAATTTTGCGCAAGGAAGTTATAAAGTATTAAATATTCCATTGGGCCACCTCTCTAATTCTAGTCGCCAGTTTCATCTTCGTGGTAACGAAAATTTGCAATAAATTCGCGGACGGCTTTGATTTTTTTTTACTGTTAATTATCGTTTTGTTAAACAAATGAAGATGGAAAAATGGAATGGCGCAAAAATAAAAGTTGCGGTTTTTCCGTAAGTGTCACAGAAATATACTTATGAAAATAAATTTGTTTATTTAAATTAAAACACTTTTTTAAAACGGACCTTAGACAATGCAACATGTTGCACGACAGGTTGTACAACTCAAATAGATTCGACGATCGAAACGATAATCGCATAAGCTGTGGCGTTGTCGTTCAACTCCGTTCGACCGATTGGATGTATCTGTGAGCAAAAGTCTATGCACCTTGTCACACCGATTGCCTGCAATACTGTCGATACAACGCGCCCTCCTGAGTTGACAATATAATTGATAGCAGATTATAATTTCTCACATCTTGGAACCCCCTTTAAAAAACCAAAACCAAAATACATTTTGTGTGTGATCTCCAAGATCATTCACTTTTGGACAGAGATGAGTTGAGTTAAATCAGTTGGATTGTCATAATTTAGCTTTTAGAATAACCCTGGTATATCACAGTTAGGTTTTGACGCAGGATTTAAAAATGAAAATAAATATAGCTTCTGTCTAATAAAACTTTAATATGGTTAATGGTCGTCGTTTATTTTTAAGCAATTGTATACAAGAAAATCAGCTTAAAAACCGCAGCTAAAAATAAAAATCGAGAGAATTGATAAAAATATCTCGATAGCTGTGGACTTTGTTAGGTATAGGACATTGTGGTGATTTTTTGCGACTCTATTTTTTAATCCCATCATAAAATTTTGTTGGAAATACCTCTAAAATAATTCCCTAAAAGTTTCAGCCCTTATTATTAATTTATTTAGTACTCGCCCAAAGCGTGTGAAGACTTTCCATTTAAAACACACGTTAACTTTTATATTATTCTTGTTTTGAATTTTTATTACTCGCAGCAGCATTTTATACTATCGTCTCCCAAAGACAGGATCTTTTGCGGCAAAGTAGGAACTTCACTGGCGAGGTAGTACGGGTCACTAAACCATTCTTTTTCTAATTATTATTTTTCTGTCATTTTCTCATAAATGACAAGAGCTACACAAAAGATAAAGGACAAAGGTGTTGAAAGTTTAATTTTTGTACCAAAAAGTCCTAATAATTGGATCGTTAGGACCAACAGTTCTCAAGATTAATAATTGTTTTAAACATCTTTTTTTCTTTTTTGTTTCATCACATTTTCCATTAAAAATCTCAAATGACCGTTAAGGTCGAGATTAGAACTCTTGAACAAGATCAATAATAATATAATATTTAAGCTGTGTTGTAAATAAAAAGTTAAAAAAAAAAGTTTTTTTCATTGCAATTTTTCCAAATTTTGTTGTGTACTAGCTAACTACTTATAATTTTTAAGGAAAAGTATAACTATTAATTAATCTATCGACATATTTACATAATAGTAATTATATATAATACCTAGATCTTTCCAGGTTATTTGAGACAATTAGTGGAAAATGTGATAGAACAAAAAAGATTGGTACAAAATCCAACTATGTGTGAGATCTTTAAGTATATTAGATTTGACTTCGCCAGTTTTCATTGTATCAATTATTTTATAAAGTTATCCAACTTATTTAAATATATATATTTTTAATTCTTATAAAAACTGGCCAAGTCAAATCTAACCTACTTTAAGATCTCGTACATATTTGGATTTTGTACGAAGCTTGGCACTCATTTAGATCTTCATTGTTTTGCGGCAGAGCCCACAGCCAAGCATAATTTTAGATTGAACCAGGCTTACCTTTTTCATATTTATGTTTTTGGTGGGATATCATTAATTTTTATAAAGAAAATATAAAACAATATAATTACCACTAACCATTTCATTTCTTTTATGCCTTGTGTATTCAGTTTTTTTATTGGGGTGGCAACAAAACAAGGAACATAATATTGCTTTAGTTGTCAATATATTATTGAAAATTAAAAAAGAAAATATAAAAAGTTATTTTTCCGCTGGGGATCGAACGCGTGTTAGGCGAAAGTGATAACCACTACCTCACACCAACTTATCACATCAAGTAGATAACTTGCGATAGGTAGTTCAAACGCTACAATAAAAAAAAGTTTCTATGTGGATCCCCTCTATTTTTAAACTTCATTCATTTTCAGATTTTTTCTACTACACACAATTACCGAGCTGAATTCCAAATTTCATCTTTCTAGGTCATCTGAAAGTGGGTTAGCTTTTGATCTACAGTGTGTTCCAGGATAGGTGTTACAAGAGGACAAATGGACCAAAAATTTTTGAATTTTTAAATGTGCTTTTGGGAAAACTGGTCGCATGGTCCAAAACTAATAAATGCAAAATTTTACTTCAATTTCTATTATACAGGGCGAGTTATAACTAAAAACATGAAAAATGCCCAGAGGCTAACTACTTTTATGTTTTTAAATAGAACAAAATTGTATAAGTAAATGTTGTAGAGAATTAAATTTTATGTCAAAATTTTAAGTTGATTGAAATATTCATAAGAGTAAAACAAATTGTAATTGTCAATTTTTACATTACGCATTACAACTTAAATAATGGGCAAGTCGCGACAAAACTTAAGAGAAAATTAAATAATTTTATTTTTTTAAGTCGCTGCCCAATCAGCACAGTACGTCTTATGTATGTACTTTAAAGTACATACATAAGACGTACATTTTAGAACAATTTTACGTAATTACCTCCAGGGATCTAAATTGAACATATTATGTACGTATATCTAATACGTCTTATGTATGTACTTTAAGAAACCACTCATAAACGTACATACATCTTATATATACAGTGTGTCTAGGTAATTAAGTTGGCGTCATAGGGAAAAATGTTTTATTATTCATTTTACGAAAAAAGTTATTCCTTATAAAAAGTTCTGCATAGTCGAAAACCTACAATACAATTATCAGATATCAAATTGTGTCGGTCATCTACGATGACGGACAAAAATGTAATTTTTGCTCAAGAGGAAAGTACCTGTATTTTTTTCTAACATCTTAAATTGTTATAAAAAGATGTTTAAAATTTTTAAAAAATTACCTTTAAATATAAAATTTTGTTCATTTCTAAAAAAAGATTTTTTCTGCGAAAATTGAACAAATTTAAGTTTGTACATTACTGGCATTGTACATTCTTTATATTTTAGTAACAATAAATTTTAAAAAATATATTTAAAACTGTTCTATGACATTTATAATCATGGAATGTAGTGCACTAATGTACAAACCAAAATTTTCACCTTTATCGAAGAAAAAAAATCATTTTTTTTTTCTGCGATATAACACTTTTGATATTACCAAAAATACAGGTACTTTACTCTTTTTACATTTTTGGTCAATCCTCGTAGATGACTAATACAATTTGATATCTGATGGTTGCTTTTTAGGTTTTAGACCATGTAGGACTTTTTAAAAAGAGTAAGTAATTTTTTTCGTGAAATCAATAAACAAAAAGTTTTTCATATGACGCCAAAAGTAGACACACTGTATAGAGCCTATACAGGGAAAACCTTTTATACAGAACGTTTTTTTCTATGCTTTTGTTATAGTTAAAAATAGGTGGTAACATTTAAATGAAAACCCTGTACGTTTTCGATTTTCAAAAAATTCAAATTTTAGAAAGTCATATTTTTTCACTCAATTTACGTCCAGCTTACTTCTATAGTCAAAGAAAATGTACAAACATAGTACGTACAGTACGTATGTACATAATACGTATAGTACGTATGTACATCAGACATACAATATCTACGTACAGTGAATGTACATGGATGTACAGGGTGTTTCCTCAAATTTTGACAGCTTATATATACAGATGGAAAAAAATTAGATAAAAATTGTAGGGTATCATCCATACCGTCCGAATTTGCTACTTAAAGAAACAATTGAGCATCACCGGTAAACTTTTTGATTTATTGTATACTTTTTTAAATGAAACATCCTATATATTATGTGTTTATTGGGTAGCGCCTAAAAATCGCTTTTTAAGAATATTTATGTTGCCTATAATTCATTCATCCATTGTCAAAATATTACTAATTTACTATATGAAACAAATCACAGTAACCATTGGAAAACAAAGTTATCAAAAATGACATATCCGGTGGCATGAGACATAACATTTAGTTGTCAATTCGTTTTTAAATTTTGATAATATTAAGTCGCAAAATGGGTTATACTGAAGAGGAAAAGAGGGAAGTAATTTATTTCTTTTATAAGAATAATAAAAATGCTAGTGCAGCACAACCCAGCAAACACTATTTGCCGGCAATGTACATTTTTCATATTGGCATTGATGGTAAAGCATTGGCAATTGGTGGCAATATTATGCCAACATCTTATACGCATTAAAAAGTCAACCCTAAATAAACACTTAATTGCCAATAAATTTTACATGCAGGCGAATTGCCGGCAAGCATACAAAAATGGCGGCATACCAATCCTGATTAAATAAAGCACGCGTTTTTGTTGCAGGCAAATAAATATTGGATTTTTGAAGGTAAACCTTCAACACATATTCATACTTTTTAAACCATATTATTAACATTGGTATTTAACTAACATTAAAGCAATTTTTTTGATCTGTTTTATTTATAATGGCAGCTAAACAACAGTATTTTATGTTTTTTTACATAATTTAAAGGAAATGGCCTTTTCATAACATTTTATTGTTAAAAATCATTGCAAATGTTTATTATGTATTTTGGAGCGAATAAAAATAAAATGATGGTAAAATTAGCTACGTTAATTTCGACCAAAGGTGACCGCTTTGTGCATTTGTTTTCTACGTGGTTTTCTAGCTTTTTAGTTTCTTTTTTAAAGAAAAGAGTTTTTAATAGACATAATTAAATGTATTCATTACCTAATAAGTGTGTGTTGTGTGATTAATTGGTGATGGCTAGTCGAGAAGGCAAGATATTCAAGTAGACTGTTAGGAGCTGTAAACATTTTGTTTAAAACTTTATTAAAAGTTTTAAAGACGTGTTAATAAAAAATATTATATATATTTAATAGTTTTTTGACATACCGATAGATGGCGTAATGGACAATAAGCTACTACGTTTCTGCAATATCTTCGCTTTTTATCGTCTAAACCGTACCCATTAGGCAAAAATAATTCGAGAGCGGTCTGCGGTAGGTTATCTCACTTAGCTTTGAAAGAAATATCTTCGGCTAGTGTAAAAATCTGCATCTCCAAAGTTGGACAGTGTTCCGAGAGATGGTACTTTGCATTGCAAGGAAATTGCATGCAGTAAGGAGTTTTTTCCTATTTTAATTTTCAAATAAAATATCGTATCATTTTAGCTTTTAAAAAAGTATATGCGACAATTTTCGTCAATAAGACGTCAGCTTGCTGCTTGGGAGTATCTGCATTTGCCCACTTTCGTGTCTTTTTGTTATCTTTTTGCCAATAACTTATTAATGATGGATGCCATCATCTTAAACGCATTTTTTTGCCAATTACTTATTAATGACGGATGCCATCACTTTATCTGCAACACGTGTCCTAATAACGGCCAATTGCCCACTTTCGCGTCTTTTTGATACTTTTTGCCAATGCCTTGCCATTAAAGAGTGTTGGCAATGTCAGTAAATTAAATGTACAACGCCGGCAAAAAATGTTATATGGGAAGTCGATTATCGAGTTTTTCACCCAGGTATGCCGGTACCGTCAAGAGGCACTTTCTATAACATAGGATTCACAAAAATTTGTAAAGGAAGAAAAGATTAATGAATATAGATGAGGACGAAGAATTAGAGATTTTATTATATTTTCAAGGTAAATGACTAATGACTAATTAGGATTTTAAATTTTGTAAAATTAATTTCAGTGTGTGTTTGTAGAAAATCCTTCTTTTTCCACTGAAGATGCCAGTAAATATTTCAATAGGTCTAAAAAGAAAAATAGTATTACCCTTCGTAAATATTGATATCATCCATACAAAATTTTACCTGTTCAAAAGTTGACGGGGGAACAAAAAGTTATTAGGCAAAATTTCTGCAGAGACATGCTTCAAAGAACATTAAGGGATCACGATTTTTTCAAAAGATATTATGGAGCGATGAAGCTACTTTTACCACGGCTGGGATGTTTAACAGGAGAAATAGTCATTTATGAGCATTATAAAACCCTCGCGGAATGTGTGAAATGAAATTCCAAGGCCGAAGATCAGTTCATGTCTAGTGCGGCATTCTTCACACTCAAATTATGGGTCCTATTTTTTACGAGTTTTTTATCTTTGACAAACCACGAAGGCTAAAAGCCTAAATACTAACGTACCGTGGGTGTCTTAAGCGAGGTAAGAGGGAGTTTGTTGACACGGGACTTAAATACTTGAAGATTTGGGGGAAGGAAAGACCTCGCGGGCAGCAGGTTCCACAATCTAGAAACTCTAGGGATAAAAGAACGAACAAAGTGAGAAGTTCGGGGCCTGTCCAGTTGGACCGTATAGGGATGCATACGCGCGGAACCACGAGTTTCTCTGTTGGGAACCGTGAGTGGAGGAACTATACTGGTCAATTCTTCAGAGCAGAAGCCATGGAAGTACTCTATAAAAAAGCGATAAATCGCCCACAGCCCGACGATGGGCAAGAGAGGGAAGCCTTTCTGTAAGTGAAGGATCATTAATGAGACGAATAGCTCTTCTTTGAATAGAATCAAGAATGCTCAGGGTTGTTGGGGACGCCATGCCCCAGATATGAGAACAATATTCCAAGGGAGGTCGGATTTGGGAAACATATAAAGTGTATAAATTAGAAGCGGAAAAATACTTTTTAGCTCGAAAGAGAAATCCAAGCTTTTTTGAAGCTGCCGTGGCTATAGATACAATGTGTTTATGCCAGTTAAGGTTACTTTCAAATGTGACGCCCACGAGATTGAAGGTGTCTTTGCTCTGTAGAACTTGGCCGCTCATAAGTAGAGGATGAGTATTTGATGACTCTTTTCGCGACAAGGAACATGACTGTGTTTTGGATGCATTAAAATGGACGAGATTTTTGGCGCCCCAATCCAATATTAAATTAAGATCCTGAGAAAGAGATATCTGCATCGCTCTGCGTTTATTTTCCAAGTCAGGTTTAGTGATGGGTTTAGGAACCTGAAAACTGGAGTGAAGGGTACTATCGTCGGCGAAACTATGAATGGAATTAGTTGTGGACGAGAGAAGGTCGTTGATGTGAAGAAGAAACAATGTTGGTGCCAGAACTGAGCCCTGAGGGACTCCAGCATTTATTTGGTGAAAGCTTGAAGAATGGCCGTCCACAATAACTGATATACGTCGATCAGATAGATAACTAGAGAGCCAAGTACAGAGTTTAGTTGAAAGACCATAGGAGGGAAGTTTATTAAGAAGTGCGGCATGCCAGACCTGGTCAAAAGCTTTGGATATATCAAGAGCAACGATCTGGGACTCACCTAGAAACTCAAGAGACTTATTCCAACAGTGTGATACGAAGGAAAGAAGATCTGCTGTAGATCTTTGTGGCGAAATCCATACTGCCTGTCGTGCAAAATTTTGTGTTTTTCCAAGTACTTAAGAATTTGTGAATTAATTAATTTTTCCATTACTTTACAAAGAACTGAGAGAATTGAAATTGGTCTATAGTTAGATGGAAGCGATTTAGATCCTTTCTTGGGAATAGGTTGAACACGTGCAGCCTTCCAGCTCTCCGGAAAGATACCTGTGTCGTAAGAAATTCGAAAGAGCCGAGTTAAGATTGGTGCAAGTTCTGGAGCACATTTTTTTAAAACGATTGCTGGTATGCCGTCCAGCCCAGACGATTTCTTGGTGTTAAGGGAGGAAAGGATACGCTTAATGTGTTTTACTTTAAAAATAATATCGGGCATTTTATGAGGAACTGGGGTAACCGTTGGAATTGGATGATTTACGGGAGGGTCAAGGGTTGAATTGGCAGCAAATTGTTTGGCAAATAGTTCTGCCTTCCCTTTAGCAGTAGAAATAATTTCATCTTCCAAAGTTAGTGGTGGAAAAGAACTGGCACAAAAATTCCTACTTATGTTTTTCGCAAAGGACCAGAAGGATTTGCTGCCATTTGAGCAAGAAAGAACTTTGTTTTTGATACGATTGTCGAAGGAGTCTTTGGTTTCAGAAATTGTTTGATTGTAGTAGTTTTCTTTAAATGTTGAAAGATATTTAGGTGATTACCGATCGGTAATCTTGGTTAACATACGGAACCTTACGTTAGAGTTTCTTGAGAACGAGATAGAAAATTATTTGGAAAATTTGCCTATTCGTCAGTATAATGACATAATCTGGCAGCAAGATGGAGCACCACCCAATAATGTCTTGGTTGTCCGCAATTTTCTCGACAATCGATATCCCTTATGGATTGGTAAAAATGGTGGCATTCGATGGCCACGCAATAGCCCTGATTTAACAATTTTATTTCTTTTTTGGGGTTATGTGAAAAACACAGTTTATAAAGAAAAGCGCATCGTTGGAGGAGTTAAGAAATAAAATTATAAATTGCATAAATAATTTAGACGAGGAAAATTTTCCTCGACTAAATTATTTAATAAAAGCTTAAGCCTCATTTTATTATGAATGCTATTCATAAAATAGATGATTACACAAAGTGCCTAAATAATAATGGCGGGCATATAGAAAATATGTAAAACTTTATATTGCTATTGTTAAATCAAATTTTTTATTGTGTTTGGTATTAAAATTGTTGATTATTTCAATGGTTACTGTGGTTTATTTCATATAGTAAATTAGTAATATTTTGATTTTTAATAGCGAATATTTTAACAATGGATAAATGAATTATAGGCTATATATTTTTAAAAAGAAAATTTTAGGCGCTATCCAATAAACACATAATATATAGGGTGTTTCATTAAAAAGTATACAGTAAGTCAAAAAGTTCATCGGTGATGCTCATTTGTTTCTTTAAGTAGCAAATTCGGACTATCTGGATGATAACCTACAATTTTTATCTAATTTGTTTTTCTATCTAGAATGATAAGATCGCTTGAAGCTGTCAAAATATGAGGAAACACCCTGTACTACGTACTTTTGTGTATGTACATAAGTTGTACGTTACATCCTATTGTTACGTACATAAGACGTACATAAAACGTACATTGGCTGATTGAGCGCCTTAAGCCAAATATTTGAAAAACCTTTTAATGCATAATGTTAAAAATTGAAATATTTTTTTACTTCTCTACAACATTTCCATATACAATTTTGTCGTATGTTGAAAAAAAGGTACTCGTGGTCATTTTTCATATTTTTATGTTTAACTCGCCCTGTATATATTACCAATCAGAGTAAAATTTTGTACTTATTAGTTTTGGACCATGCGACCAGTTTTCCCAAAAGGACGTTAAAAGATTCCAAAATTTTTGGTCCATTTGTCCTCTTGTAACACCTATCCTGGGACACACTGTGTCAGTCGGTCAGTCAGTGAGTGAGTCAGTCAATCAGTGGAAAATTGGCCATTTTTAGACCTTCCTATTTTTATAACCGTTTGAGCTAGCTTATGAAATTTGGGCTACTAATGTCCTTATGGGTATAAATAAACACATGTAGTTTCATGTGTACGTTAAATAGGTTTTGAGTTATTGAGGGGTCAAAAGTGGCACCAAGTGCGGTTCGTGTAATATTACACGTGACGGTGTAGTCAGTTCCTTTGCTTAAACTTGGTTTGACAAGCTGCCGGGAGCCTTGATCATCTATTTGTTTAAAATGGGTAAAGCTCAACAATTTTTTAGGTATTAATAGCATGTAACAAAAGACTGCCTCAACTACATAAAAGGACCCCGCTGAAATGGAAAATTAGTGTTGATTAAACTTTTTGAAACCACTTGATTTAAATAGTTCTTGGAGAGTAGATCAAAAGTGTCCATGGTCATTAGATTCTAAAAACTCACGCACAGGAGTTATAGGTTAATAAAAGTCCTTAATTCAATATAAATACCTGCATCTGGCCTGGTGCAATTTTTTCTCTTTTTTTTTAGTTTTTAAGACAGACTAATAACAATGTTACCGTATAATAAAAACATAAATTGACATACTTCATCATAACCCCAAAATCACTTCCGGTTTAACCGGAAGTACCAGCAACTTTTTTATTTTATATACAAGTGCCTATTTTTTTCTATATTTGTATTTTCTTTTCTATAATATATCATACAGGATGTTTCTTTCAAATTTCATTATTTCTGTTTTAATTTTTTGTATGGTTAGTAGGCTGTGGAAACAAAGGAATGACTTATTTTACTTTCACAAGCATTGAGAGTGATATATTCCATTTTCCTTAAAAAATTACTTACATTTCGTAATTTCGATCTTTAATGTATTTGAGGGTGCATTCAAGGTGCCGACCATAGATGATTTGATGGTTTTTAGTAAAAACAATCAATGAGATTTCTATAGTGCCAAGGTCAAGTTTTTTTGTTCAAAAACAAAAAAAACTAATGCTTATAGAACCTTCAAATATATCTCTAAATGCGCAAAATACAGCTATTTTTACGAATATATTACCAAAAATATTCTGGGATATAGGTTTATTAAAGTTTTTTTTATATCCTGACCATATTAAAAACCTGACATTGGCTTTTTTGACCAAAAACCCTTAATTTATGAATTTCATGATTTGGAAGTGAATAAATGATCGATGCCACCATCTTAAAAACAAACAATATGTTGTGATATGTTATTAGAAAGAGATTTTGAGTATAGAATTAAAATAAAAATTAAAATAGGAGTATCCCTAATCAGAACTAAAAAAAAGATAGAGAAAGGTTGCTAAAGGCAGATGCAGGTATTTAAATATTGAATTTTGGACCTTCAGTAACTCTTGTCCCTGAGTTTTTAGAACCAATTTCCCATTTGATTTCCGCGGGGTCCTTTATAGTAAAATAATTAAAGAACTTGACTTCCTAAAAAAGATTTATGGGTCAGGTGACAAAGCTTAGCAAATGCTTCTAGTTAAAGTAAAAAAAATATACAAATTTGCATGAGCAAAATAAAGACAATTCTAAAGTAATAGCATTTGCTTAACTTTATTCACCTGATCCATTGTATTTTTACAAAGGTAAATAAAACACTAAAAATGGTAAAAAATAAAATTTACTTTAAACGTTGCAATAGTGCAAATGATTTATAATACATTATACATGAAATATATGTACAGATTACATCTTAAGTTTTACGAAGATATTCAACGTCCATCTTTAGCTTCATCGTTCTTCGTCACAAAGCACTATTTAACAATCAACAAAAAAAATAACATTCAAAAACCTGAAATAATTTTTAAACTTCAAAATACCTAACGTTATAAAAACAATTTTAAGAGGATATTTTCTATAAGGCGAATATAAGTAAATATTACAGGAAACAGTTTTCAGCAAATAATATTTTTTCATAAAGTAGTTTTAAATTTGTGGGGATCATTTAAATCATATGAGCCGTTTAATAACTGACTTACCAATTTTATTATATCAAGCATATTCGTAATACATACATGGTGTTTCAAAACAAATACTAAAAAAATTAGATGATTCAGCGTTTAAAATAAAAAGTAATTTGTTGTATAAAAGTTCGGTCAAAAGTCAATCATTAGGGAGCGCGAAAAAATAAAAAATGGTTTAATCTTTATATTAAAAATAAAGAGTGTTATATTTAAACCAGTAAATTGTGTCAAACAAATAAATATTCAAAACGCCGTAATAGGTGAGAGCAGATATTTAGGTTTATTCATATAATAAATTTCCCCGTCGCGACATTTATTCTTTAATTTAAAATCCGTAAGTTTAGTAAAAAGAAAACAGGAATTAAAGAAGTTTCTTAATAAACCATGCTAAACAAATGTATTTTTTATGTTGTTGCGTAAGTTAGTAGTAATCTATAATAGCAATATCAGGGTTTTCACTTAAATTTGTGAATAAAAAAGTGGCTCAGTGACCCACAATATTAAAAAAAGTGACTCCCTAAATATTCACAGGAATTTTATTCCAAACTTTTATTTTAATAATTGAGTCGAAAAAATATTGTTTAATTAACCTTAACAAAAAAGTGATACTAAATCTATCTAAAATTGTTTATTTTTTTGGTAGATATTTTGCAAAATACTATGAGTTCTATTATTTTCTTAACTCGTTGGAATAATAAGAACCACAATTATCAACTATTCTAAACCAGGATTCCAAAACTTTACAGTTCTAACCCATTTTTAATTGATGTCCAATACATCTAAAATCGAGTCGATAATTCACAAACGTTAGAATTTTCATTCACACAAAATGGCTCACGTAACTTTTCACATACTTTCAGAACCTATATTTATCAAAAACTTGTCTCTGCCAAAAGTTTAAATTATAATTATTTTCACCTTATAAAGCCAGCAAAAATAGATTTCTGAAATAATTCAACAATAACCTTAAACTCAAAATTCCTGTCGATTTGTCCCGTAGACAAAATTACAAAGTTTTACAAGGGGTTAGCTGCTGCTTCGTGTGTATCGATTTATTAGCTTTTGACCAATTGACAGAGATAATATAAAAACCTAAGATAGACTATAGGTGGAGGATCATGGTTAGTTCCGGTTAGTTTTTTTCTTTTTAATTCCATAATTAAACCTCCATTGCTGCTAAAAGCTTATAAATCTATACACACGGGGCTGCAGGTAACTGACGGTGATATTTACAGGCATAAAAGTAAATATACTAATCAACCCAAAATTTTGTATAAGAACCACGACGAAAAGTGACTAAAGCGTGACTGGATGTCACACAATTTTACAAGAAAAGTGAGTTTTAGTGACTTAAAGTGACAAAAGTGAACCCAGTGGAAGCCCTGCAAAATTTCTGTAGAATTTCCTTACCTTAGTTCTCTTCGTTTTTGAGATAAAAAGTAAAAACCTTCAATTCCGCCATTTTTGTACCGCGATATCTTCCTCAGGTTCTACTTTTGACCCAATGTTTATACAACAAACTAGCCCATATTTTGAACAAGAATAACCTCCTAAAATTGTTCGAATTCATTTTAAAAAATCCTGTATATCCCATAACATATTTTTTTAACATACTACTTATTAAATTTAAAACAGGAACCCTTACTATGTTAATTTTAAAAACAAACAGAATCTTTAATGTATCAAAAATAAAATGCAACCTCTAATAACTAAAAATTGTAAAGTAGTTTTTTTCTTAGAGTTTTTACAACATGCCCTTTTCATGACGAGTTTTAATTCTAATTTGACTTACAACTAAAGACATGAAAATCTGTCTGACATATTTATTAAGGTGATTGCTGGGGTAATCCTTGTTAATGGGGGAAGCGGATTTGGCAGACCAGGTGACGTATTTTGAATTTCCAGAATACATGCCTGAATCTCAGGATTCAAAACCATTTTGTGTCTATGGGCATGACTTACGTCATTGCTGTTAGGCATGAAATTCGGATTTTTAACTTCGACAGTTAAATTGGTAGGTTTTGGAGTTATTCCATTATTAAGTCTACGCAGCTTAATTGTGTTTCGTTGCATGGCCCTGATTTTTCGATTCTTGCTTGTGCTGAATACATACGGTTTAACTTAAAGTTTCGGAACTGTTGTGGGCGACCTTGTTGCTTGTTAATGTTAGATCTCTGAAAAACATATTTTAGTTTAATTTTTTAAATGTAATACATTAGAAGGGTTTAGAACGAGTTAACTATTTTGCTAGAAAAAGTCCAAATACTAAATTACCGATATTATTTTCAATACAGGGTGTTAAGAGCATATTTTTTGTGTTACAATAGAACTTTTTATAAATATGTGTCCTAAAAGGATCCCTCTTGGAGATATAATCTTAATAAGATGCAATAAAATTAATAGATTATTGTTAAACTGTGGATACAGATACACATACATCATCAAAAATACGCAAATTTGCATATCCCTGCTACTTTAGACTGTAATTTTTTTTCTAAAAATGCAAAAAACATAATTTTCGAGAAATATTTAGAGGGTTAAACACTATTGATGACGAACATTTATGTTTTTTCTGTTTGTAGTTTTTTGATAAAGCTATACCAGTAAGTCAGCCACAAAAAAATTGGTCTTTTGCATTTATGATAAACGGTTTTGGAAAAAATCGCCTTTAATTTATAAAAGGGAGAAATTACGTATAATTAAAAAATCAAAGAAAATTACATTAGATAGTAGGTAGACTGTTTGTTTTAGTAATCTCGATATACGATGCTCCTCAATTTTGTGTTAAATTACCATATGGGGTTTGTTAGTTTTTGTTTTGATTGGAGAATATATATAAAATAAAGTCTAATTTTTACTCTAGAAATGCATTCTTAAAATATTTGTAGTGTATTTTAAAATACCCTGTATAAATATTGTGTTATAAGCTGGGATACGGAAAACCGATCGTTCCAAAGGGTTCTTGTGCCTTTATATATTTTTGTTAAAGCATAACCGTTTTTTATTACTTTTGTAGGTATGAATAACAGAATGCAAAGCATTTGTTTGTTGTCATTCATTTCTCTGGTCTGCGTTTTATTTTTTTTGTCAGAGGTCAAAGGTTTTGTAACCGTTTTCGGGTAATTAATATGCGCCGATTTTATAAATAAGGTCCGTTTTTCTATATCAGGTCAAGGTTTTTGCTATCCGTATATTTAAAAAAATTTAAAACTTACGCTATACGACGAATATTAGATACAAATTAAATTTGACAAGCCTAAAAATTAAAACTATATATTTATTTAAAGTAACAATATAATGGTTTAACAATACTGTACAAAAATCATGTCTTGCAGCATACGTGAGGTGGCAATGGCTTGTTTTGATCGAGTTTTAGTCCCTAGGCCAGTAATGAAATGGACTTTATAAGAATACTTTTAAAACCTTTTTAGGGGTTCCTCTTGAAGAATCTACCACAAATATTCATACTGCCATATATGGAAGCGACACTTTAACTTAGCCTGTCAATGTCAAATGTTTCAGGTTTCGGACTGGTCAAACACGTCACTTTTTTGTCAAACAAGTTTACTAGAATGTTTTACATGCAATTTTTAAACATTGCTACAAATCGTAAGAAAATATGTGTTTGAGCCTTATGGTTTCATGACTGTAGCCCTTACCTTTTTGGCACAATGTTTAAAAATTGCGTTTAAAACATTGTGGTAAACTTGACAGGCTGGGTTAAAGCGCCGTTTTCATATGTGGCGGTTTGAATATTCCTGGTAGACTCGTCAAAAGGAATCCCCATAAAAATATTTTAAAAATGTTCTTATCATGAAATCCATTTCATTACTGGCCGAGGAACCATTTGAATAGAAAGTAGACTAAGTACATTTTTTTAATTCGTGATGTTAGACCTACGATTAGGTAAAGTGACTTATCCACATATATGACAGAACTTGTATGGGTCATTTTAACATTTTTTTCTGTTCATTATAAAATCAGTAACGGTCGCACTCAGATAAATAACAAACAGTTACTACTTGAATAGCTCAAGTGTGACTGAGGCCCCTGACGCCACCATGAGTGCACCGAAGGAGTTTAAACATTTAAATAAAGCATATTCACAGGAAACTTACCACAAAGCGTTACCCAATAATTTCAAAATTTTCCTTAATTTTTCTTATTGACTAAATAATTCTATTTACCAGAGAATGAAAACTTGACCTGATCAAGCAAAATTTCATATTTTTCGAAATTCAGCATGCAAAAATGGTAATAATTCAGCCAACAAAACTCTGACCCTAAAAATGTCGCAGACCAGTGTCTTTAATAAATAACTTGGTGAATTTCTAATTTACTAGCAGAGTTGGGTCGAATACTGAAATTCTGTATATGTCATATTCAAAAAAGAATTCAAATACCAAGAAAGGCAAGATTACACGTAAAACACGAAATCGTTAATAATTTTTTATTAGTCATCAACAAAGATAAGCACATCGAACCTAAAACTCCTATTGGCATATACTTTTTAACACCAAAAGTAATTGAAGGCAGAGGTCCAATTTACAAGGTGGTCCAATATAGGCAACCTTACCCTACTTATCATAAAAATTGCAACACCTAGACATAATGTAATAAATTTAATGAAAGGTAATATAGGCATTTAATTTTAGTAGCAATACAAATAATGATAATTTGAAGAGTGAAATTCGGTAGTGTTTTCTCATGAATCCCGATTTTGCATAAGAATACATGATAAGAAAGAAGAAATTTGGCATTTTTTTTTGAGCGACTTGTCGCTTGCACTATAAATGTTCTCATATAAGTTGGTAGTAGGTCTCCCGTAATTTTCATCTAAATATACATTGAGGTCTTCCGTTACATAGAGGAAGCGTTAGAACTAACTTCTGTACCCCTATTTCAGCAAGACAATCTACGACCACATATTGCTTGTCCAAGTATGGCTTAGCTATATAGTGTGTATATTCTTCGTTGACCTCCACATTCTCCCAATTTGTCCCCCATAGAACTAACATGGGACATGGTAGAGAGCAGCCTAAGGACCATTTTCACAATATATGGTAACCAATAGGTTAAGGAAATACCGAGGAAAATAACAAAGGTCATTTAAAAAACCAAACTTGTTCACAATCCGCGGTTTACTTGAGAAGTTTTAGTAAACCAGTAGTTATGTTAACCAGAAGACGAAGTATGGGGTAACTATTGGTTTACCGGTTTTTGCTTTGGTTAACCTATAAGAAATGTTCATAATTTGTGTTTAAAGTCATTTTACTAGGGTAAATAGATTTTCATTATGTTATAAATGTTAGTAGTAACGAAGACCACAAGTATTTTGTTCCAGGGTCGATTATTTTGAAGAATATTATTTGTATATGTTTTTTTCTGGAAGTTTAGACCTTAGTACCATACAATTATTATTACAATTTATTTATTAAAAAGTTTTTTGCTAACATACCTTTTAGTATTTATATTAAGCGGGTACCTACATAGAAAATAAAAAAATTAGGGCCAATCTTAATTATTTTTATATTTGTAACAACTTAAAACAAAACAGTCCGTGAACTCCGTGAACATAACCTTCAAATAAACTTAAAATTTAAAGGCGTTTTTTCGAACAGCAGGCGCAGGCGGATTCTTAACCGCTGTCTCGAGACGTAACGTATCGAGTTGCTACCGAATGGTGATTCTTAACTTATTTGAAACTCGATTCCAAGCCGATATCTCCCGAGTTTCATAACTAGACACCATCCTTATTAAATAAGTCTTTATCCTATTAATTATTTATGTAAAAGCAGATGTGAAAATAAGGCCGATAGGTTTCGAAGGATAGTGTCTAGTTATGAAACTCGGGAGATATCGACTCGGAATCGAGTTTTAAATAAGTTAAGAATCACCATTCGGTTGCGACTCGATACGTTACGTCTCGTACAGCGGTCAAGAAGCCTCCTGCAGACCGGTTTTGTTGCCAACCTAATAAAATTAAAACTAACCTTTAGTTAATTAACCAATAGCAAAAACGTAAATATGAAACACTTTTCAACTAACCAGAACTAATGTTAAACGAAAAATTTTTGGTTTGGTTTACTGGACTTTGTGAAAATGGGCCTAAGAACCAACGACGTATTTCAGCAGAGTTAAAAAATAAACTTCATGCTGCGTGAGACGCAATTTCCCAAGAAGTCATCGATCATTTAATTAGAAGTATCTCTGAAGGCACTGACGAGTGTGTAAACTCGCTCGGTGGTTATACCTATTTTTTAAATTTTAAGCAAGTCCGTCTTTTTTCCACCTAAGTCTCTTCACTTATGGTAAATATTATTGTATAAAAACGTAATATAAGTTACATATGGGGGCCCCTTTTTGATAAAATTGAAGACCAAAAAAAAGGTCTTCCTCTTTTTGATAACGTTAAAAACGAAGACCAAAGAAAAAAGGTCTTTAGGTGTTTACTATTTCCATTAACGGGTACAATAAAATTATTCTAATTTAATTTGGACTTTACGAAACATTTTATTTTATTTTTTTTTGTTTGCGTGGGGCCCCATTTTTATTACGCAGTGCCCCTATCCAATACAAGGCCCCTAGGCCATTTTGTAAAGCATGCAATTTTTTTCTTTGTAGCTTAAAACAGATTAGACAAAGTTAATAATGTTGGTTTTACACGTATCAAAGTTCTTGTCAAATAATTTTGATTAAACATTTGATACAATTTCTTTGAAGATGACAGAAGTGTAAAATAAGAAATTATTTGACAAGCTTCTTTGAAGCAAATATCAGGGTAAAAACCAAACTCCACACCATTCACTATAAAATTGAGGTTAAGTAGTTGCCAACGATCAAGTTTTAATTTATTGGGTTGGTTAAAGTTTGGCATTAAATATTTGACGAAAAATATGACAAATTTGACAAGCCGACCTTGAATTTCTTTAATATTCAATTTTCTGTTTTACATTATCAAATGTATTCAAGGTAAACTTGGTCCAACTTATTTGACAAGAAGTTTGATAAGTGTTAAACCAGCGTAACTCAAAAGTTAGAAAACGTAATTGAAAAAATATTGGTATTTTCTGTAGAGTATCCGGTAATTATCTAGAAACTGGCCGCAACTCCAATTTTGACCAAATTTGGCAAACGGGGTTTTGTTTTGGGGCGCTGGTTACATATCTAAAATAATTTTTAGTCGGTAACGTTTCGTTTCCGAGATATCCATCATCAAAGTTGGTATTTGAACTAACCTCATTTTCACTATATTTCCCCTTATTTTTGCACACATTTATTGATTTTAAGTTAAAGTGGTACACAAAATTTGATTTTTCTTTTTAAAACTCCGTTTTTCTATGTATTTTACACCTTTTATCAAATAAATTCCGAAGTTCCCTTTAAAAACGCGGCAAGCCACGCATAAACTGTTCCGGAGCATCCACCATAACTTGAAAGTGAAGCTAAGCAATTTCATTTAAAAAAGTGTAAAATATGTAGAAAAATGAGGTTTTAAAAGATGAAAATGAAATAATGTGTATAACTTAAGCTTTAATTCAAGAATTGTCTGCATAAAGAAGGGGGAATATAGTGAAAATGAGGTTAGTTGAAATATCAACTTTGATGATGGATATCTCAGAAATAAAACTTATCCGACAACTTTCAGATTCGTGATCAGCGCCCGAAAAACCATGTACACTGGTGGCCAAAAGTAAATTGACAAATTTATTCCTTATTTTAATATAACAGCTAAAGACTCTAGAAGAAATGTTGTTCTTAGTGGTTCACAGAAATCCGCACATTCCACAAAACTCACTGCTACACATTTTGTTTTATTTAGTTTATCTTAAGGAATTTATCAAATATAAACAAAAAATGCATATTTTCGATCTGGTCAAAAGTAAATTGACATCCTCTTTTTAACTGAATTTTATTCAGTACGTTAGCAAAATCTCAGGCAGTAGTTGACATTTTTAAGTTTTAATTATGCCTAGTGGTGTAGTGTTGTCCGTCGATATTAAGCCGCAAATTATTGCTGATTACAAAAAAGGTCTTCGTCAAGCTAAAATCGCCCGTAAATATTCGCTTTTGACTGTGCACCAAATTATAAAGAAGTTTAATCTAAGAGGTCATGTTATGCCGATAAAAAAATCCGGAAGACCGCGGAAAACTATCCCTAGACAACTTAATTTTAAGAAAAGCAAGGCAAGATCCATTTAGCACATCAAAAGACATTAAAGAATTTTTAAGATGAAGAAGGAGAGGCGTCGCCGAGTGCGCGTACTATTAGAAAAAGGCTGCAGGATAGTAAACTAAAGACTTGTCGTCCAGCCAAAAAACCCTTGCTCAGTATAAAAAATGTACGGGCGCGTTTGAAAAATTAAATGTCCCAGTGATGAATGATGGATATGAATGTTGATGTTAAAAGTGACATGTTTTTTTTTAAGTGC
This sequence comes from Listronotus bonariensis, assembly GCA_014170235.1. Taxonomy (NCBI): domain Eukaryota; kingdom Metazoa; phylum Arthropoda; class Insecta; order Coleoptera; family Curculionidae; genus Listronotus; species Listronotus bonariensis. The sequence continues at coordinate 13,736 of JACEGR010000922.1, read as the reverse complement.
TCTGCTCCTTGCAGATTATTATTAAGCAGTAAATAACCTATTAGTTAAAATTATTAACATGAGAAAATTATTTATTTATTTAATATACGGGCAAAGCCCATCTGTACAATATAAAAATACCAAGTAGGTATAATAAATACAATTTTGAAGAGGTACAATAAAATACAAACATAAACTTTAAAACTAAGCAAAACTACTAGAAAGAGAAAATACATTTTTAACATGTTATATAAATATCAAACATAAGCATTAAAATTAACCTTCTTATTACTAAAAATAGTGCTACTCTATAAAATCTGCTGAGATAAAAAAAAATAAAAATATAAGGACAAACAAAGATCTAACCCTACCACTATACCTAAGAAGAGACTAGAATATTAAATTAAATCCTGCGTCATCTCTAAAGCTGATTATTTTTTAAGACTTTTTTAGTTTATAAAGTGAAATTTCAAAATAGTCACCATTGTAGTTATTGCCATTTTTCATAATGCCGTGGGAGAACGTACAATTAAAAAAGAGACACAATTTCAGGGTTAGAGATGAGTCCGTTAAGGACTTTATGACAAAATATTATGTTGTTATTCCTACGATAACTCAAGCTATTCAGGTTTAGCTCTTTCTCAATGTCCGAATAATTTATATTTTCAATGGGGATATGTTTTTAAAAGCTATATATCTTAGAAACTTTACGACGACTGAACTGACTCAGGTTTATCAGCATGAACACTTAGGTAAGGACTCCAGACGGTGGTACAATTTTCCAATTGAGATCTGACCAATGACGTATAAAGAATTTTAATAGCATTAATATTTTTGAAGTCTTTTGTATTACGTTTTATAAAATCAAGCATTTTCAAAGCTTTATTGCAACAGTTTTTAATATGTTGCACAAATGTTATTTTTTTGTCATATTTATAATACTCCAAGATCCCTCATTATCTTTACATTCTTAATTAAATAATTATTTAAGAAGTATTGGTTTTCTGTCAGATTACTAGACTTGGAAAATTGTATATATTTACATTTATTAACATTTAGACTTAATTTATTTTCAGAACACCACTTATAAAATATATTCAAATCTTTCTGCATCCCGTACATATCATTCAAGCTTCTAAAGCCCCTAAAGAATCTTTAGATCATCCGCATATAAAATAAAATTGGAATGTGCAAACATGAACCTATATCTTTAATATAAAGATTAAACAGAAAGGGAGCCAGGTGAGCACCCTGAGGTACACCAGGTGACACTTTAATTGGTTTTGAAAGGGCATTATTGATCTTGATATATTGTATTCTATTGGATAGATATGACTTTAACCAGTGAAAAAGTGGTCCTTGAATGCCATACTGAAACAATTTATTTAATAAAATGGTATGGTTTAATTTATCAAACGCTTTTGAAAAATCTGTGTATATAGAGTCCACCACTATATTTTGTTCGAGAGAGTCAGAGATATACTCTGTATATAAAAGCAAATTAGTTTCAATAGATTTACCCTTGCAAAAACCATGCTGATTATCAATTACAATAGTTTTAAAGCTGCAATCCAAAAATTTAGTTATTCATGATTCCATTATTTTGGGTATTAGTGAGATTTTGGTAATCGGCCTGTAGTCTGATATAATGTTTTTCTTTCCTTCACTCTTAAAGATAGGAGTAATATAGGTGATTTTCCAATGGTCAGGAAATATCCCACTAGAAATTAATTTATTAAAAATCAACCAAAGTGGCCCCGATAAAGAAAATGAGCAGTTTCTCAAAAAGTGAGGGGGTAGAACATCTGGACCTGGACTCAGGCTTAAATCAATATGATTAAGACCTTCGAGGATTTTCAAAATGTTAAAATTAAAATCAAAAACATTTAAAGTAGGGTGATTAGAAGATAATTTGAAACTTTAAGTATTATCAATTGACTCATCAACATAAACTGAACCAAAGTGATCAGCAAATGCATTAACTATATCCTGATTATCCGTAAGATTTAAATCATTGTGTATCATAGTTTGTGGTATACCTGCACATTCATCTTTCTCTTTTATAAATTTCCAAAAACTCTTAACGACAGTATGTCTTAAAATGGCACGTGTAGTTCCTATTCCAAAAAGGGTAACCCTGAGGAGGTCTCTAACTATAGACCAATTTCAATACTGCCCCTATTTGGCAGAATTTTTGAGGCAGTTTTAAAACAGCAGATTATCAGTTATTTAGAGAGTCAACATTTGCTTAATTCCGGGCAGTTTGCATACCGTAAGAGTCTATCAACTGCTGCGGCAGTGAGTAATATGATTGATTATATTCAGGATTGTTTTGAGGGTAAAATGTACGCTCAGGCATCTTTATTTGACCTTACTAAAGCTTTTGACTATGTATCCTATGACCTCCTAATCCAGAAGCTCTATCAGTACAAGTTTACCGACGGGAGTGTGGATCTTTTGAGATGTTACCTGGCAGACCGATACCAGTATGTATTGTACCATAGCAATGTATCATCAAAGTGTCAAGTCAAGCATGGAGTACCCTAGGGCTCAGTTCTTGCGCCAATACTCTTCCTACTATACATAAACGATATAAGTGCATGCACATCAAATAATAGCACAGGAATTACACTTTTTGCAGATGATACAACGACCACTGATAGCTGCGACAACTTGGAGAGTTTGAGCTTGAGGGTCATGGATACGCGATAAGATATCCAAAGTTGGTTTGCTTCCAATCAACTTAGTATCAACGAAGCAAAGACTCAAACACTCAACTTCTCCTTAAGACCTGTCAGCCGGCATACGAACCCCATTTAATTTCTTGGATTACATCTAGACACCAAACTTACATGGGAGGAACATGCCAATCAAACGACTAGCAGAATCAGCAAAAACACGTATGTTATCCGAAATCTAAAAAACTGTGTGTCTGAAAGTGTTCTTATGAACGCATATTATGGATATATACATGCTCACATTAATTATACCATCCTTTGTTGAGGGCACTCAGCTCATGCATCCAGAGTGTTCTCTGCACAAAGACGATGTGTGAGAGTCATTGCTGGCCTGAAATACAGAGAGTGTTGTAAAGAGGCGTTTATCTCTCTTGGGATACCTACCCTACCCTCCCTCTATATTCTTAGCTGCCTTATACACGTTAAAAAACACCTGAATAGCTACAGCCCAAAAACCTTGACATTAGGGCTTTTAAGACTAAGATTAAACTATATCTTAAAAACAAAGCATTTTATAGCGAGAGCAAATACATGTTGAGCTCTTTTAGATAGTACCAGAGAAGCATTTGCCTGTCAAATTAGGTCCATATTATAGTGTGTATAGTGTTTTGTAATTTTAGTTCTCAAGAATGTGTAATCATTTTAAAAATATGTTTGTGTTTTAATGTTTTTGTACATAAGTACTCATAATTTGTATTGATTTTAAAAGTATGTTTGTTTTTTAAAAATGTAATGTTTTTTTTTTAAATTTTTATCCTATTAATTATTTTATACATATATTTTATTAGCTCATTTTTAAACTTGTATTTAACTATTTTTAACTTTTGACTTGTAAAAATACAACCTGTATGGGCATTCATCAATAAATCTTTGAATTTGAATATGAATCTTGATCTTGACATCACTAATGTAATTATTATAACATATTCTTGAAACTTACTTACATTTAACTCTTAACTCACAGAACTTAAGGTAATTGTCATAAGACATATTTGAGTTGTATTCCTTATGATATAATTTTTTTCTTATGATAGCATCTTTTAACTCTTGCCAGAACTATTTTGGAAATTTAAAACTATTTGTTACTGTTATCTTTGGAACATATCTGTCAACACATTCACTTAAAACACAATAAACTTTCTCTACATCTAGATTAACATCACAGATTAAAATTGAATCCCAAATAAAATTTAATAAAATATATTTATACTTGCATAGTCAGCATTTTTATAATCAAAAATGGTATCATGAAATTGAATAGGAAAAAATTTATCACAGATAGTATGTTCGAACATTAAAGGTGGGTGATGATTATCAACATGTAACAAAATATCACAGGCGTTAACGAATTTTACATTATTTACATTACTAAGAATAAAATCTAAATTTACATTGTTATTATTAGGAATAGAATTAATTTGGTTACAAGTTACAATATGTTGCCGATGCCACAATCATCTCAGCAGATTTACTATTTTTGGTATTGTTACAGATAAAATCGACTATATTACAAAAGTTTAGATCGCCTATAATATAATCCCCTAACAAATAAATTGCATTATTGTTATCCAAACAGATATTTTCCATAACATCACAGTGGAACTCATGGTCCTCGAGTGAACATCCTGGAGAAAAGTAACTAACGGAGAGTATAAGACTGCTATTACCAATTGATACCCTCAACCAAAGCTCCTCATGTCCCACTGGCGATTCTGGAACAGTCAACTCGGTTGATTTAATTTCAGATTTCACAGCAAACAAAACGCCTCCACCCATGACCTTATTTGTAGCTCTATAGTTACGATCTTTCCTATAGATGGTATAATTATCAAGGCTAAGCTCTCCATCAGAAAAACTTTCATTTAACCATGTTTCTGTAAGTACTGATATCATAAACAAAATATCTGAGTGATCTATTTCTATTGAAGATAAATGGCTTTACAGTGACAGTCAACGGCCATAGGCCCCACTTGCAAAAATCATTACTTTGTTCAGGCTTTATAGATATCTTAAAGGATGCTTTATAATTTCGTTTGTTGGATTGTTTTTCACGGGAAAATACATAAATACTGTTTACCTTAAAATGCTCTTTCATCATTTGTTCGGTAGTGTCACCATGAAGATTGCTTACGAAATACCGAATTTTCTTTTTTCAGCCGCCATTAAATTTCAAGAATTTGTAGAAGTGCCCTTAATTATCTGTGAAGACACACTTTGCAGGTTGTTACCATTGCCAGGTTTGGAAGCAGCCCTGATTGCTGCTGATGCAGTGATGTTTACATCATGTTTATCCTGAGTAATATGGTTTTTCATGTTGAAATTGTTGGTAAAAAATGCTACCAGTTCAGTATTGGCTTCTTTAATTGCTTTGGCAAATGAATCAAATTTTAGAACAAATTGGTCATTTTGGTTCTCTAAATGCTTTTCAATTAGCGGAATGATAGTATCAGTATTTGTGATGCAGGGTAAATTATTAGTATCCGATTTATGATTGATATTTACTGTGTTTATATTCTCACTGATCTTCGAGTTTATAACTCTAAAATTATCTTCCAACTCTGCAATGCGAGGTTCAACATCGGGTTGTTGGGTCTTGGATTCTAGTTTGTGAAGCTTAGTCCTAATTTGACTTACTTTACTCTTCAGAGCTTCGACCATTTTAAGCATTTTGGAAAGTTGTTTAACATCTGTTACACAATCAGGACAAAAGTGAGACAGAGTTCTCGACTGGCTAGGTATTACACTTATCTCCTGTGCCTGGGCCTTAGTACAGGTTGCAAAAATTACTTTGTTGCAAATATCACACGGAAAGCCAAAAGTTTTTTGCTTGTCTTCCTTAAAGACACAATCATTGCCGCATTTAAAGCATTTTCATGCAGCCATATCGAAGAAGTTAAGGTTATTTTGAGGTTTATGTTTATTTTTTAACAAAACAATAACTCTTACCAAAACTTTTAAGTAGGTAACCCAATACTTCTCAAGCCCGTTATATTATTTTTTTAATTAATATTAACACTAACAATCGGCAGAAATATCGGACAAAAATATTGTCGCACACGAGGTATTTAGGTTAGGTTACCTTTTTTTAAGTGATTTTATTATATGAAAACAATGGATTATTTTTTAAAAAATCCATTTTACCGGGTAACTTATGGTAGCTCACCAACCATAAGAGAACACCTATTTTATTACTATAAATATAAAATGGTTCAGACTAAGGGTACATCATTATACTAAATCCGATTCAATCGATCGGATAAAACCTAATCCGACAAAAAATTGCGACACACACGTTTCAGATTGAGTAAGGAATTAGATTGAACGCCAGAAGTCAATCCTGTTTTTCAAGCGATTTGAATCCAGTTCAGTCCGATCCGAGGTTATATTTGTATGATATTCACGGTTTTGGAAAAGTTTTGAAAAATGACAGTTAAGAAAAACAGCTGATAAGTGTAAAAACGAAATAGTGGGAAATAAATAAAGCTTAAATATTTGCTAAAATATTCTAATAGTGTTTCTTTATGGGTTTGCGTTATTATTTTGTCTTGTTCTTCTGAAATTAAATGAAATTAAATAAAAAAATACCACAAAAGTAAGGCTAGAAGTTTATTTTTATTTGTTTGCTTTCTCTGTCATTGTTTATACTTTTCTTTGTCAAATTTAAAAGAATTTGTAACCGGATTATCTGCAACCGATAAATTTAAGTGCGAAGGGCATAGTATTAGGTTCAATGCGATCCGTCCAATCGGATTCGATTTCTACGATGTACCCTTAGTCCTAGTTTCTAATTAACCTACAATAGAACTCTCACCTTATAGTTATCTACTTTAGAATATTTAAGCATTTTCCTTTTAGGAAGAACAGAAGATGTATTTGTTCCTAAGGGTACAATCCTTCTCAAACGTATCTGCTTAGCTCCTAATCTTTGATGAACTGGACCCTTTTGGTCTCTCATTAAAGGACTCTGGTGCTCCGGATGATTCTGATAATAAAGTGTTTGTGCCACATGTTTTCGGGTATTATGTATTAGGGGTTCCAGATTTTGTTGTATTTTATTTACCTTTGGTCGAATTAACCGTATTCTTTGGCTGGGACCTAAAATACAAAAGTTAACAAATAAAAAAATTTGTCTGACGACCCACCTTTTATGTTAAGGCTGTAATGCGCCCCTATACAGGAGCAGTAAACAGTAGCGTAGCTAGGCGTAGGCGGTGTAGGAGGTCGCCTACGGCCTCGCGCCTGGGTGGGCCTCGCGGCAAGGTGAAGGTATGGAATGTGATATAGCAAAAATACCGTAATGAAAGATGCAGACGGTAGTGGAGGCCCAAAATTGTAACTTCTCAATAATATTTCGTCATGAAAGGGGCCTCGTGAACACGATTTTGCCTACGCCCAATTTTGGTCACGCAACGCCACTGGCAGTAAATATTATTAAATTGTTACTTTTGGTCAAACACAACATTAAAAAATGTAAATTAGGAAAATAGTAATCCAGAGTTCTACAAAATGATATATCTTAAAAAAATCCGTTTTACGATTAATACATTTCTTAATTATGGTGACAACAATACTCTTTACTTTAATTCACCTAAATCAACAAAAACAGTTTTTTTTACTTATGTACTTGTAGGCTTTTTATGAACCTGCCAACATTTTAAATGACCATAATACGAACCTAATGGGTTAGTAAAAAGTTCCGCAACTCTTAAATACAGTGTGTCCCAGGATAGGTGTTACAAGAGGATAAATGGTCCAACATTTTTGGAATTTTTAAACGTCCTTTTGGGAAAACTGGTCGCATGGTCCAAAACTAATTAATATAAAATTTTCCGATTGGTAATATACAGGGCGAGTTATAATTAAAAATATTAAAAATGGTCAAGAGTAAAGTGCCTTTATTTTTTAAAATGGGACAAAATTTTATAAGTAAATGTTTTAGAGAATTAAATTTTATGTCAAAATTTACAGTAAAAGAACTAAAGTAAAAACATTTTTTTGTCAATTTTTTACAATATGCATAACATTTTTTAAATACTTGGCTTAAGGCATCAAATTTTAAAAAATATTTAAAACTATTAAATTCTCCTTTAAATTTTGCCCCCTTTTGAACATTATTTAAATTGTAATGGGTAATGTAAAAGATTAAAAATTACATCTTTTTACTCTTATGCTTTAACTTCAAATTTTGATATCAAATTTAATTCCTACAACATTTACTTATACAATTTTGTTCTATTTAAAAAATAAAAGTAGTTAAGTCCTGGGTATTTTTCATATTTTTAGTTATAACTTGCCCTGTATAATACCAATTAAAGCAAAATTTGTGTTTATTACTTTTGGACCATGCGACCAGTTTTCCCCAAACCCAATAAAACCCGTCCTCTTGTAACACCTATCCTGGGACACACTGTATATACCGACACTGTTGCCGAATTTTTTAGTTTTGTGCTATATGTATTTTTTATTTTTTTTTTAATGGAATGCCCTATTTATTTTTATTGCATTAAATTGGGCGGATAAAATTTAATAAGTTATTAATTGCTGAGATATTAAATACTACACTTTCAGGAAAAATTATGTCAGCATCTAAATATCTTAAAAAGCCCTAAAGATGTGTTTACAAAATTGGTATTTGGAGGTTTCTAGGTATAACTAATTAATCAGTAATATCAGTATTGTTGTCAAATTATAATGCAAATGCGGTGTTGTCATATCTCGGTAACTGGTAAAGAATGAATTTTAAAAAATTGGAATTTTACTAAAGTTGGCCCGCCCCTTTACTCGCAGTTAAAGTAAATAACGCATTCAATTTAAAATAGCAATAAGTGTAGCGCAACACTGCAAAATCTATCCATAATGACGATATCACTGTTCAATTCTACTTGCCCAGAAATCTTTAAATACCGAAATTCTAAACGCAGCTTAAGCGGTTTGGGAAATATTTAGGTAAATCTAAACTTTATCCCGATACCTTCCAGTCATTTTTGATAAATGTAGTTTTAGGGATTTCAAAGATATTTAAGAGTACTTTAAGTAACCCAGTATAATTTTTTTACAGAAACCTTTAGGACTGCTTTGAAAAGAATAATAAGATCACCATTTTATTCCACACAAATACAAATTGTTATAATACCAGGCATAAAATGAATTGAATAAGGAGATCAGCAGGGTGAGAAGCTGTCAAGTTAAAATTTAAAGTTATAGCATGGACACTGGACAAGAAGCAGCAAAATAAAAAATAAAAAAACATTTTAAAGATTTTTTAAGAAATATCTTTTTCATGTTGAATATTTAAAGTGTTACCTAATAACTACACATTAGATTAGATTAGGAGGTGGATTGCATATCCTCTAACACTGCAACCTGCTCAGGTTTATTGTGTGTCCTCCGTCCATAGGTTAGAGCACGCTATCCAAGCCGGTCTGTTTAATCAGACTCCACAAGCTTGAAACTGGCCCCTTGGTATATCTTGCCGCTTTAGGTTTTTCTTCACCCAGCCTTGCAAACCGCAGACGACAAAGGGCTTCGCAGTAGCACCATACGTGTTCTGCGGTTTCTTCCTCCTCCTGGCAGAACCTACATAGGTTTTCTTCTGCCAGGCCCATAGTTTCCATGTGTTTATTCAGTCTGCAATGACCTGTCAGTTGACCCACTATTATTCTTACTGCCTTCCGGTTATAATTCAGAAGGTCTTTTGTAAATTCTGGCGAGTAAGCCTTGATGAACACTTTCGCCTGACGCTGTCCTGGTGTTCTCCTCCACCAGTCTTGTGATTCCCTCATAATCCATGATCTAATGGATGACCTTACCTGGCATGATGGAATACCACAGTAGGGCTCAGGACCTACCATTGTCCTACCAGCCCCCTCCTTTGCCAATTTATCGGCTTCTTCATTGCCTTCGTGGCCTTCGTGTCCTGGTACCCAGGCAATGGTTAGCTTGTTGGACGCACCCACCTCTTCCAGGGCAATTACGCAGTCCCGCACCAGCTTGGAGCTGATTTTGCATGAACTGAGTGCCCTGATGGCTGCCTGGCTGTCCGAATAGATTACTATGGTTTTATCCTCATAGCTCCTTCTGATGATTTCCCTAGCACATTGTTCTATGGCTACAATTTCGGCCTGGAACACAGTAGGGTATTGTCCGAGACCCAAGTTTATTTTCGTCCTTGGTTTGTCCCCCATATATACCTGCTCCAACTCCTTGGTCTGTTTTGGAGCCGTCTGTATACCAGATTAGGTCGGCTTTAATGGGAGGCCCTGCCACCCAGTCCTTTCTGTCTGGTATTAAAGTTTGAAAACCTTTGTTTAGCCAGTAGCTTGGTACCATTTTGTCTGAAGGCATCTCACACACTGAGTTGACTTCTTGGTCCTCCTTGAATCTCCATTGTATGGCCCTTTCCTGTCTTATGATAGGACTCTGGCCTTGTTTGAGACGGTATTGTACCGCTTTCACTTCACCCTGTATGTAGATGTGAAGTGGCGGTAGATTAAGCAGCGCTTCCAGTGCTGCAGTAGAGGTCGATTTCATGGCCCCCGTAATACATAGACAAGCGAGTCTCTGTATACTTTGTAATTGCCTTATTGCCATCTTTTGTAGCGTCTTTGCACCCCAGGCAATTGACCCGTAGGTTATCATTGGTCTGACGACCATTTTGTATAACCATAGGTTCATCTTCGGACTAAGTCCCCAATTCTTTCCGCAAAGTCTTCGGCATCTACCCAGGGTAGTTCTTGCCTTCTGAGTGACTTTGCTTAAGTGTGGTCCCCAGGTTAGTTTTTGGTCAAAGATGACTCCTAGATATTTAACCTATTTGGAAAAGGGGATTTCCACTCCATTGAGCCTGGAAGGTCTTAGTCCTTCAAGCGCTCTTCTTTTTGTGAAAGGGACGGTTATTGTTTTATGAGGGTTGACTGAGAGTCCCTCCTGTTTGCACCATTTGTCAACGATGTCTACGGCGTTCTGCATTCTGCCTGATATGTGCTCTAGGTGACCCCCATTGACTACAATGACGAGGTCATCAGCATAACCCAGGCAGTTGTACCTTTCACCAGTCAATTTGTCGAGAAGTTCATCTACCAGGACTGCCCAATATAATGGCGATAGAACGCCTCTTTGTGGACAGCCCCTCCCCACTTTAGCCTCCATTGTTACCGTGCCTAAGGTGGATCTTATGACCCTGTTTCTCAGGCTGGCTTCGATCCAGTTGCAGATCGTGTCGGGGATTCCTTTTTTCCTTAGCGCGTTCATTAGTGAGAAAGTTGGTATGTTTTTGAAAGCGCCTTCTATATCCAAAAATGTTGCCAACGCCACCTCTTTGTCGTCAATCGACTTTGCCAGGAGTCTGTTTAGGTCCTCTAGTGCTAGATCCACAGACATTCCTGGTTGGTATGCGTATTGGCGCTTGTTCAGAGGATTCCTATGAAGGGTGCTTCCTCTGATGTATCTATCCACTATTTTTTCCAATGCTTTCAGCAGGAATGAGGATAGACTGATTGGTCTGTATGACTTAGGCGTCATTTCTAGGGATTTGCCTACCTTGGGTAGGTATATCACCCTTGCCTTCTGCCATAATTTGGGTATGTAGCCCCAAGCTACACATGCTCTGAAGATTGTGCATAAGTGTGGCATTAGGATGTCCTGCCCTTTTTGCAATAACACTGGAAAGATTCCATCCAGGCCTGGCGATTTGAACGGCTGGAATTCGCCTAAAGCCCATCTGATGGAATTGTAGCTTACCACCTCAGCTGCTTTTTTCCAATCCACTTTCTTCGGGCGTTTTGGCCTATCAGTGGGTTGGGTTAGCCTTGTTGAGTTGGTGATTATTGACGAGCCCGGGAAATGTGTGCTTATTAGCAGCTCCAGGCTCTCCTCTGTTGTGCTCACGTATGAGCCATCTGACCTCTTTAGCATGCCGGGTTCTACATAACTACACATATACATAACATGTAAATTTTGACAAAACTTTTATTTACTTTAATGCTTTAATTTAAAACTTTGATGTAAAATTCAAATTTCTTCAACATTTATTTAAATAATGATGTTCTATTTTTTTAAATAAAAGTTCTGTATATTTTCAAATAAACTAAAATTTTGTATTCTTTAGTTTTTATTCTCACAATCAGTTTTTTTCAAAATGACATTTTAAAATATAAAAATGTTTGATCCACTTGTCCTCTTGTAAAAGCTATTCTGGGACAACCTGTATATTGGACATACAGGTGACCTCAACTATGGATTTTATTTGCAATCACTAGGGTGAAATAGGCACTATATTTATATTACCTATGTCACTTAAATCACTTATCTTTACCACTCTTCAATTGTTGTCGGTACGACAATTTGCTTTATGTAGTAAAAAATATGTGAAATAATTTGTTTGTTTAGATTTTTTTAACTCTAGAAAATAACAATGTAAAAAAAGGATAATAAAAACGGAGAAGGGCTAGAGAGAAAGACTAAAAATGGACCTTAAAAAACAAGCCGAGCACAATAGAAAAAAAAGAGAAAGCTGTCAAAAAACAAACATATTGTGATGCCAAATATAATAAATATTTTTTTAATTTATTTTTATAAAAGTCTTTTATTTACACTTAAGTAATTTCTAGTAATAAGTACCCAAGGCTTTAAAGCAAAATATCGTCGGGTTTCTGCAAAACCAAGATGAATACATTTTAGTTCTTTTTAGTAAGGTGCATTTTCGGACTTCTAATTTACATAAAAATTTATTGGAAAAACCACACAAGCGTAAATATTATTACCAATTGGTTGGTCATTTCACCACACTTTTGGGTTAATTAGAGGCCTATACATACTTAACTTAAATATGGCCAAAATGAATTTAATTGTATTTGCAGTAACCCTACGATATATCCTATATTTAAAGTAAATAACGTAATGATTTTATAATTTAAAATATGTATTAACTTGTTTTACTTTAGCTTAAGTTACTTATAAAAAGCTTTAAAACAAAAAATATATCCTACCTACCTACAATATCTACATAACATGAACATGTAAAAAAATTGACAAAAACTTTTTTATTTACTTCAATGCTTAAACTTTAAATTTTGACAAAAACTCAAATCTCTATGACATTTACTCAAGTAATAATGAACTATTTTTAAAATAAAAGTACTTTACTCCTGGTGATTTTTTTTTAATGCTTTCAATTAAAATTTTTCCTGTTTATTTCCAAACGTAGTAAAATTTTGTATCATTTAATTTTTCAACCTTACGAGCAGTTTTATCAAAATGTCATTTTAAAATTCAAAAATGTTTGGTTCATTTTTCTTCTTTTGGTATACCTACCTATCTTGAGACACACTGTATATTGGAGAAAAAAAAACAAAAACTAAAGAATATTCTTAAAATTATCTAATTTTGTAAGCAGTATTTTATATAAAATATCACACATAAGGATTGAAGCTCAGTTCATATACTTGCAAAATGCGAATTGCGAAACTTGTTCTGATTGGTCAATTTCTAACGAAACTAAGTCTAAATTAAGTCGGGTGTTTGGTTGAGCATGTTAAGGCGCCACGTCGTTGAGCGCACAACCGACGTGAGGTGGGTCCGTATCCTTCCGGCGGCCAAGGTCAGAAATTTTGTGGTTAGCTCAACAAGACTGTTGTTAATGCACTATTGTTATGTTTAAAGTCAAATTCGATGGGACTTTTACATCTTTAAAATCTAGTTACTTTACATTTGCTATTATTAAAGACAAACTTAAATTTAATAATGAAAGAGCTTGATAATGGTAGGCAAGTTAGTGGCATCTACTTCGAGCTATCAAAAACATTTGATTTAATAAACCATGACTTCCTTCTTAAAAAGTTGGATATGTACGGCGTAAGAGGTGTTGCTAACGATTTGATTAGATCCTATCTTAGTAACAGAACCCAAAGGGGTATGTATAACTTCTTATAACTCAGGTTCAAAAAATGTGGTTTACTCTGAACCTCTACCAGTAACTTCTGGGGTCCCTCAGGGATCAATACTTGGACCGGTACTATTTCT